>MU183292.1:0-125622 GCA_016904865.1 Pissodes strobi | reverse complement strand
CGCTCTGTTATGCTTTTATAAGAAGTCCTTTTGGATTAAATTTTGCATGGAATACAAAGTGTTTCATTTGATATGATTCATACATGCACACAGCCACCACTCTTCACTTATTCACTCAATGTATAATTAGCAATGGTATCATATTTTGGGGTTAGTTTGAGTTTCAGGTGAACATAAGATATTCAGCGCACAAAATCCTAAATCTTGTAGATCTTGAGATCATGCTTTTCTCACAGCTCGTTTTTACGGGGATTTTTAACATAATAGCACCACTTTCATGTAATTTTTTCAAGTATGAATCATTTCTGAGATGTGCTTTTCAAAATAAATACGTTTCTACTTCCAGGCTATTTTACAGGTGAACGCCTTATATTGAGCATAATATTTTTTACGCCAACCTTCGAAAATTAGATAAAAAACACAGTTAACATGACTAGAAAGTGCATATACCACACCACCATTTTCTTATCAATGTGCAAATATCTTTTCAACCTCGTGCAACTTCCGCATTCGGCTCGTGCTAAAAACTTCATCGTTTAAAAACTAGTACTTTAAATACTTGTTATGTAATATACCAAATTTCCTCTATAATAACTGGGATGGGATCTGACGAAGTCATCGAAATGGTTTCTAAAGCTACACTCCATCACAGAAAGTAATAAGCTGAATCTTTTGAACGATTGATTATTGAGCTATTCATAGCTACGGGAGAATTTTTAATTGAAAATACTTCTACATTGTTGTTTCTGGTAGTCAGGTTATTGTTTAATGTAAAGGGGATTTAAATTCTATTATGCCACCAAAATTGGATCAATCAAAAATCGTCATTTAGGTTGATCCTCATAAAACATCAAATGTTTTAAATGCTGCAGTATTTTTGCCAAAAAATAGTTTTAATTAATACTTAATTATCACAATAAATTTAGCTTGGGTTAAACCAAACCAAGAAATGAATGTCAATAACTTAATACCAGATATTTCTACTTCAGGTCCTTAATAACGTCTCTATTCATTTTGATATGTGTATTATTAATTGAAACGCATACTTGCGTAATAATGTTAGACATTTCTACACGTTTCGCTTGATGAATTAGTCAAGATTTTCTTTTAAGTTCATATCGTGTCATTGTTCTACAGGGTTCATGTTGTTATGTTTTTCCTTTGGGTTCTGACAAAAGCACAATTGTTTACTATTTTAAAATAATACTCTATTTATTATGACTATACAATTAAACACACTAAACTACTCTTATAACTTTACAACTAATAGATCTTTAAAATTCAACACTCAATGATTAACTAACTGCAACACGCGTTTTGCGCGCTATTTATATTCAGTCGAATATTTATCCGGACTATTCCGGAAGCGACCGCACCACCTCTATTATTCTCGGCCTTGCTGCACTATACATCGGAAAAATTACAGAGCTCTCCGGAATATTCTCGGTCGGCGATGACTCATGCGGAAATAACGTAGACGCGGCAAATTAGTCGTATAGGGTAGCCCAGAAACATACGGATGGTCGCGATCCCTGACAATATCTACACTTTTAGCTGGCCATAGCAATGGTATGGTAGGTAAAGGGGTCGCTCGGCAGGAGTTGCCCTTTAACACGTCGGCCACAATTGATATTTTGTGTACACCCTACTATTTTACACGAAGATTCCTGTCGCCTTCGAGAATCTTAGAATATTCCGTGGGTTTAGCTTTTTTAGAACCCCCGGTGCCACAAGGGCAATTTCGAGATGTCTCAACCTTTGGCGAGTTTTCTTGAGGTGGTACCTCCAGGTGCCATGTCCAGTGTGAAGGTCTACGACCAGCTTTATCTAATTTTTTTTTTGCACCTTGGGAAGCTCTGAGTTCATTCATTACGTGTCCTCTAGAGTCTGTTTCTGTTTGCCACTTTATCTGCAGCCGACAATCCCATACTAGCCGGGAGTTGATTCTGCCTAGATGCTAGCGCTTTTAAGACTGCTTGACTATCTGATAGGATATAGATCTTTGCACCTCTTAGGCCTTTTCTGGCACATTCAGAGATGGCTATCTTGATCGCATTTAGGTCTGCTTGAAAGATTGTGCGAGTGTTTCCTAAAGGTGCAGAAAGTCGACACCTAGGTCCGTAAACTCCTTCTTTCATCTTTAGGTGTATTAGGTGTATTTCACCTACACCAACTGCACTTGGTGAACGTCAGTGTAGCTCCACCAAATAATCGTGCAGCAGGGAAAGAAAAAGCCATCTCACCGTTGTGATTGCAAAGTATTATTGCCTTTTTCATGATTTTTTTACAAAATTGTCTTGGGTCTTGGGCAGCAACAGCTTAACAAAATTGTAGGTTAAGTTTTGATTTGTTTACTGTTTTTCCGCCATTTCGCCATTGTCCCACCATCCTGCGCCAACTTACACCAACAAAATAGTCGGTGGAGAAAGTGCTGCACTAAATGACACTCAGTGCAAGTGCACCGGAGAAAGAAAAAGGGTTGGCTCAAAAGATGTACTTAGTGCAGGTGAAAGAAAAACACCTTTTGATGCATCTGTGTACCAGACAAGTGATCCCCTCTCTATTTGTTTTATTCGTTCCCCTGTAGTATTGCGGTCTTCAATTACCACTTTAAAGGAGCGATCAAAATGGAGTTTTGTTTTCATTGTATCGGTTGGTTTGGTCATCGCCTCTACCTGGATGTCCTTCAGAATTTTAAGGTGACCAGTCAGGTTTCCTGGCTTCAGTTTTTATGTCTGAGTGACTCTATACGCATTAGTCCAGGCCTCCTTTTCTATGCGTATGTGCAGCGGAAGGAGGTCAAGTAGGGTTTCCAGAGCTGCTGTGGGGCACGTATTCATAGCCCCTGTTATACCCAGCCAGGCGAGCCTTTGCACTTTTGTTAGCTTTCGCTGTGTTGTTATGTCCCTTGTTTTTACCCACCATACCAAGCAGGCGCAGGTTATAATAGGCTTAACAACAGTAATATAGGAGCACCAGATAATGGAGGGTTTTAACCTCCATGTTTTACCAAAGAGTCATCGACAGGTCCAAAGCGCTGCCGTTGCTTATTTGATAGTTCTTTCCAGGTGTGGGTTCCAGGTTAGTTTCTGGTCAAGAATGATGCCAAGATACTTAACATCTTTTGAAAGCTCTACCGTTGTCCTTCCCAAAGTGGGTGCTTTAAGGTTCAGCTTCCTTCTTTTTGTGAATGGGATCACTACGGTTTTGCCTGGGTTGACATTTAGTCTTTTTCCTGTGTACACCATGTGCTGACAAAGTGTTGTGCACTTTGCATACGTTCTGAGAGAACGTTGTCATGCTTGCCTCTTATTATTATAACTAGGTCAATTGCGTAACCTTGGACTTCAAAGCTTGCTTCAGTCAGTCTTACCAGTAGATCGTCAACCACCAGAGACCAAAGCATGGGCGATATGACCCCTCTTTGAGGGTATCCCTTTATTACTTTGACTGTGACGAATAGTTGCGGTGACTTCACGGCTGGTTAGCATGGCTTTTATCCATTGTGTAGTGGTTGGTTCCACTCCTCTACAGTTGTGGCGCGCTGAATGGATTCAGGTGAGGTGTTGTCAAATGCACTCTCTATGTCTAGAAATGCACATAGCGCCACTTCTTTTTCAGCCAGTGCCTTCTCTATATCGCGGAGGAGATTTTGAAGAGTATGGGTGGTATATTGGGGGGCCATATACGAACTGCTCCAAATAATATTATAATAGAACGCAAAATATATATTTTCTTCAAACGTCAGTAATCCGTCATTACTCGACTGTGCAGGCGGCCGTGAAGTTTCGTTTTTCCTCCGCCGGAGCTTTACTTTTCACTTTTCCGCCGGCGGAGGTAAAAGTGTTGTCATAGCAACATAGATACAATACAAACAAACAACAACATAAGCGTCTAGAACTCAAGATTTATTAAACTAAAATTTGTATTTATCACTCAATATGTGACTGCATTTCTAAAAATCACTAATTTAGGAACAAGTCGGTTATTATTTAATCGAATACTCAATAACTGCTTATCAACACGGAATTAAAACGCAATCGAAGACGCAATCTTAAAAAAATAATTATTGTTGACAGTGTCCACTGACAGCTTTCTGTCACATTACTATACCAACAACATGTGCCTATTCACCGACACCGGTCTAAGCCGCCTTGCGAACCCACTTATCTTTAATAATAACTATTAAATTATTATTACTATTAAAAAGAGATGTTTTTGCATTAATTTGTCGACATTTGAAGAAAAAACAGCATATTTTATTTGGAGGAAAAGTTACTTTTCATGGCTTGCTCTCTATTACCAGCCTCATTCCGTTCGGCTGTTAAACTCGAGCGCGCCATGAAAAGTATCATTTTTCCTCCATATAAAATAATATACTATTCTTGACCAGGGCCTGCTTTACCATTAGGCCCGGGCCTAGGGCCCAAAGACAAGTGGGGTCCAAATGTGCAGCATAAAAACTACATAATTATAAGCATATTTTTTTAAATATACATTTCCTCCATAAAAAAAAATCAGGATAGTGTTACGCCATCTTTATAAGTAAGTGGGCGTGCGAAACAATTTTGGCGGTAAAAAAAACAGGCACTTACATAGTTCAGCATTTTACAAAATTAAAGTAAAGGCGAAAAAATGAATAGTTAGTGTATAGTCTAATCTGGCTGTGTTTACTCTTATGTATCCAAACTTTTCGAAGAAAAGTGTTAACTTCAGTGCGAGCTTCAGTGTATTTCTGTTATTTTAAATATTATTTTATTTTTACTAATTTATGCTTTGGTTCAATAAATTTTTTAAAATCTTTTTTCGTGTTTCTTTTCGAGTTTTTCTAAAATCTGTTATTTTTTATTAAAATTAATGCAAATTTATAAATAATAGAAAAGCTTAATTTAAATCTGAATAAAAAACTACATTATAATCAATATTTTCAGTTCGAAATCGAAACAAAAAAAAGTCAAGTGGGAGCCGAAGTCATATTGGGGCCCGAAAATTTGCTAGGGCCTAGGGCCCAGCTCCTTGGAAAATAGGCCCTGTTCTTGACTGATAATAAACATTTCATCGATTGTGTAGGCCTCTTGAGCAACCCGCTGCAAACTTTTTCGTCTATCGTCCTGTCTCAAGAAATTAAATTTTTCTTCTTCTAGCCGACGGCGACGGAGTCATGTTATGCCTCCATTTTACCAGTGGCGTGCAAAATTTTTCTGGGCCCCCCCCGCAGATTTTTTTACGGGGCCCCCCGATCATACCTAGAATTAAAAAAAAAAACAGGAAAAAAAACATGTTTATATAATACATATTTATATTTCTTAATCTATAAAAAATAAGAATTGTCTTATAAACAAAATACATAGAAATCATAGTTTGTAGACGCAAAAAAAGGAAGTTTGTAATATTCATTGATTTAATCTATCTACAACTTCTACATTCTACGTTTATAATATGTAGACAAGAATCTATCTGCTCCTGCGTCCAAATCTACATGCTTTGCTCTTTCGTCTTCTATAGAAGTTATTGCCAAGGAGCTAAGACGGCTTTGAGCCATCGTTGATCAAGTTTTTTATTAATTTTAACTTTGAGAAAGTCCTCTCAGATTCGGCTGATGTAACTGGGAGAACTATAAATAATTGAAATACTGTACACAAGTCAGGCATGCTACTGATCAGTAATTAATTTTTGTCAAAGATGAGGTCTGCAAATTCTCTAATACTATGCATTTTTTTAATTGATTTGTTTGTATTAGTTCAGTAGCTAAATTCGGTGTTAAATCGTCAGGGTATTTGTCTGTTAATTTTTTAGCTTTATTTATAATTTCATACTCTTAAGCTTGAAGTAATATTTCTGGTTTTAAAATTTCAAAATTTGAATAGATATCTTTAAATACCTCGTATCTCTTTTCAAATTGTACTGATATTATATCTAGAGATGCGTAAAATACCGATATCTTTAAATATTTGGTACGATTTTCAATAGGCTCATCAACAGCCATCATGTTTTTTTAGTTTTCTTGCTTTCTAAGTTCGTCTCTATATTCCATTTTTTTTCGGTCCCTACGGACATTTTAAAAACATCTTCATAATTGTCTCGAATATTTTGTAGCTTAACGAAAACACTAGTTGTTGATGCTTGACCAACATCGATTTCAGTGCTCTGTAATGTTTTTGAGAGTAAATTTACGTATTCAAAAACTTTACCTTGAAATGTAAGTAAAAAAATAAACTCTAAATTTTCTATTTTCTTTAGCAGTGCTTTTGCCTCATCTTTATCAGATTTTTTCTTAACCACTACAGACAAGTTTGACAAGCACTTCACGACAGCTAAATAGTTCGTTTTTAGCGATATAATACTATCAGCTCTTGATGACCACCCTTTAATTATATCATAAACTATACCAGAAAATACCTTACCACTTATATTTGCGGCTCCATCATAGCCCTGTTCTCTACATTTGCTACGCGAAATTCCCTGTTCTAAAAATGCAAGCACTTCATTTTCGAAGTCCGTTGCCCTTTGTTCTATCATTTCGAAACATCCTAAGAAAGATTCTGCCACATTGTGCTTCTTCTTATTACCCTTGGTATTGATGTACCGGATCACAACACTTAGCTGATCTTTCTTACTAATATCTTGCGTTGTATCAACAATGAGGACGATGTCCGGATTTCCTGCGATAACGCGAATACTCGTTAGAGTTTAAAAATTAAGCTAATTCGCCCTTAGATAGATAATTATTTAAATGCATATAAAACATGGGCTACAAGCTATCATGCCAAAATTAAATTAACTTTATACAAAAGTTAATTTAAACATAACATTTAAATTATATAAAAGTTTTAATAAATGTTAATTCAATACAAAATTTGGTGAAGTTATTAAGACAAATATAAGAAGGGGCCCCTGCGGGGCCCCTCTATTCTCCGGGGCCCTCCCGCACTGCAGGGTCTGCAGGGGCTGGTTTGCACGCCACTGCATTTTACTGATTACTCTGAACTAATAACAATAATAAAAACAATGTTTTATAAACAGCAGACAAAATACTGACCTTATTTCGACCTATTTTACCATCTGGCACCTGAGAGAATGTGTAAAAACTGACAAAAAATACGTTTGTATATTATTGTATGAGAAGTAAATTGTAATAAAAAACGGTAATGTGGCCTTGTCATCCATAAAGGTTTATTTATTGGAGAAAATATGGAAAAATAGTGCCATTTTGTCATTTGAAATTTAAATTTGCATTAGTTACTACGGCGCGTAAAATGTATAGATAAAACGTAATAAACTTATTTTCACACGACGTGTGAAATGTATAGAATTGTAGTTTTTCCTAGGTATTACTGTAAATCTCTGCGGCCCCTTAAAAGGCCCCTTGACGGGCCCGCAGGTCACTAATATTATTTACAGTTCTTAAAAATTGGACATCGACAAGAATACCACAATTCCAAGTCATCTTCCCCTTTTTTGTTATCCTATATTTTCTTAACCGTATTTCGATATCTTTTACTTTTTGAGAATACCTATTGTGATGGTTTTAAAATTGAAACTCTGTACAGTTTACTTACGCGACACGAGTAAAGAATATTTCTCAGTCGTTGCTATGCCTATAATATGTCGTTTTGCTATTTTTGAATCCCCAGACATCTCTGCATTATTTATCAGAGGTGGACTTGCAGACTGCTGTCTATTTGTAGAAGAATTAGACTATTAATTGCAAAGTCATACCAAAAGAAAATGTTGTCAAATCCTTGGAAATAGGGGGTTTGTTATCATAGGTTGGCCAAGGGTGATGACCGAAAAGAATTATCAAGTGACCGGCCATCCTCATTAGAAATAAGATAATGTGTCTTTTTTTTATTTATTTTTACATGTGTATTTATTTATCATCAACTAGTTACAAAGTTAATGTTGACGAATATGTGTAAACACAAAATGAAATTCCGAGGAATAAATTATTGTTTGGAAATTCAGCACGTTGGATTGAGTTACAGGAACTAAAATCGGTTTTAGGGGCTAAAAAGGCAAAACCTTTTATAAATTGTGTTAGTGCTTTGTGTACATGCATGGTGTTTGAAAGAACGATATGACATTAGTAAAAAAGGAAATATTTAAAACAAATGATTACCTAATATCATGAAGGCTCATACATACATTTCACATTTAGCTGCTTACAGGGTAACTAAAAAATCAGATGTTGTGGAAAGAATTATTGCACAGCAAAATGCTTTAAACATATTCAATTAAGCACTTAAATATTTTGATAGAAGCATTGTAGCGCATCTGGCTGAATGTTGATAGTTCTTGTCATTATCTTTGGAATTGCTTTGCATTTTTTAATATTCACCAAACTTTGGAAATATAATTTATTGAAATTTTAAATTAATCAATATTTCGAGGTATCATTTGACTCTAAATTTTGATGTGTGGAGCAAGTAAAAAGTCAAATGTAAAATATATTCGCTTGATTAATGAAGTTTATCTGTTCACTGGGAAGCAATTTTTGTAACTTAAAATATTTCGGGTACGGACTTGAACTGCAAAAGTATTTATTATAAGCGATCTAATTAAAAGCATGCCTCAAAATACACTTAGTTAAATAAGACTGTATGGCTAACAAATACATTGAGTTTCAGTACATTGGGATGACTGGCTTCTTGACAAGAAATTGAACTAGATTATGACTAATTAGTTATCTAGTCTTTATATTAAGATTTATAATATATGATTAAACCAAGACAGTGCCAGTGTTTAGTTCGAGGCAGTAACTGTTTTTCAATTTCAATATAAAATTTTGTATTAGTGTGTATTTCAAATATTATCTCACTTTAGAAAGAAACATTAATATTAACTATTCATATTTTCTCGAATATTGAGGAAATGAAATCCTCCATTTTTCGGGAGTGTATGGTATTTCAGAAAATGTCTTATTTTCTATAATTGCGATATAAAAGGGAACATTGCAAAACCGTGGAAGGTAGGGTCAAACCACCAAAGCATGCCAAAAATCGCCCCAAGTTTGTTTAAAAATGTCTGGTTCGATATTCGTAACGATGGTTCATTAATTGTGGAATAAATTATTTGCGCCATACAACAACAAGAAATCAAAATGAGAAACAAAATCAACCCAAGGTTCTTTTCAGAACCAACTCTGACAATAGCATCGGGCTTAACAAGAAACCAAGAGGAGCTACTATCAGATTTCTGTATAAAGACTGGATCCGACATTCTGTGTGTACAAGAAGCCCATAGGGACGTGACCCATCAAGACCTCAGATCGCATGAATGCACATGTTAGCAGAAATTTCGCACAACAAACACGGAAGTGCTATTTTCGCCAAACCAGATAAGGCTATATCATCACCATATTACACCCAGAACATAGGAATTGAAATCATCACTATAAAAATAGGCAGAGTCACATTCACATCCGTCTACAAACCTCCTACAGAAGCGTTTGCTTTTGCGCCACCAAAAAACTTTGATTCTCAGGCACATGGACTAGTCATTGGCGATTTCAACAGTCACAGCACCTCATGGGGTTACTCTGAGACCGACAACAACGGGGAAGCAGTGGAAGAATGGTGTGAAGGGATGATTTCTCCCTTATACATGATTCTAAACTCCCATACTCATTCCAAACTAAAATCTGGAGATGAGGACACAACCCTGACCTATGCTTTGCCAGTGATAGGTTGGCTGTGTCAAAAGAGTCTACGATCCCATATCAAAAACCCAACACCGACCAATTGGCCTTGAAGTTTATGCTGCCGTAAAAGCACCATCCATTTCCTTCAGACTCAGATTTAACTTTAAAAAAGCAAATTGGTCAGAATTTGCCAAAATGCTGGACCAGAGACTTAAGGATATCTTGAGTAAATATACTAAACTGTATGAATGTGAGCCATTCAGCGAGGATACAATAAACTGTGATTATCGCACTGGTCCAACAGCTCAGCTACACAAGGCAAGAAAAATGGATCGAGAAATTGGAGGGCCTAGACATGACACATAGCAGCAAGGTAGCTTGGAATTTTATTATGAAGCTTAACGGAGACCCAGTTGTAAAACAAAATTCTGTCAATGTAACCCCCAAACCAAGTAGCTCAACAACTATTAAAAAACGGCAAAACAGAGAAAAGGGTCAAGATAAAAAACAAACTGTAAAGAGACCACGCAATAGAAACCATCTTGGAAACACCTTTTACGGACAAGGAGTTTGGGTTAGTGGTAATGAAAAATAGGAAGGCCGCTAGAGTGGACGACATTATGTACGGAACAAATAAAGCACTTTGGTCCTGTAACGAAAAACTGGTTGCTAACCCTTTTTAAGAGCTGCGTTTCAGACCTTAGAATTCTAAAATTATGGAGGAAATCCAAAGTAATTTCTCTGTTTAAACCAGGAAAGGACCCGGAATCTGCCAGCAGCTATCGACCAATTTCCATTCTTTACCATCTTTTTAAGGTTTATGAACGTCTGATTTTAAATCGTATGGGAAAAAGCATAGAGCCTAAACTCATATCGCAACAAGCAAGTTTTCGACCTGGTGATAGCGTAAACCATAAAAAACTTTGAACAAAAATGTATAACCTCACCAAAGACTACAAACTCACACAAGTAGTCTCAGCTCTACTACAAAACCGACGCGACGCTTCTGTGTCGTTCTGAATGGTAAGAAAAGCAGGTGGGGAGATTAAAAAAATTGCCTTCCGCAAGGAAGTGTTCTTTCCCAAACTCTCTTTAATATTTACGCCAATGACCAGCCTCTTGGGGAAGAATCAAAAAGTTTTATTTACGAGGCAAAAAGTATCAACAAGAAACAATGCCCTCAAAAAACACGCCCCCAGCGACCTTCAGTGCTACAAAGAACGGCAGAGGCTTTATGTTTTTCCACTGCAGAATACGCCTGCCTAGTATGGAGTACATGCCAAAAAGGTCGACATAGCTCTCAATGAAACATGCCGAATAACCACCGGGTGAATGAAAGCAACATCTGTACCAGCACTCTACAGAGCAGCAGGCTTTGCCAGCCCACCGATGCGCCGCAAAGTCACTGAGTACACAGACAAATTCAAGCAGGCCTTTGATGAGCGGAACATGTGTGACACAGGGAATACTCAGATCATAAGATGGTTGGTGAAGAACCCCCTGAAAAGTATCCATTACGTCAGGAAAATCCTGGAAGGGTAGATCTGGACTGGCGAACGTGGCAAACATTGAATAGAATCAGAACCGGAGTTGCAACTGTGAAAACCAGCAAGATTAGATGGAACCAAATAGACCATCAAGACGCTTTCTGTGACTGCGGAGAAATACACCTGTTCTCTAAATGATTATGGTATGCTGACCAGAACGCCATTGACGTCGCCCAATACTGGGCGCAAAGATTATTAGTTTATAATATACCTACCTAAAGTTTGTAATAGACCAGTTAGGGAGGAAACCTGGAAATGTGAAAAATTATGGTGGCATTAAATAAACTGAAATTTGATATGCTCAAAAAATGTGATTAACCTGAAAATTGGAAATTTTGCGAAATATGAAGCGCTGGGAAGTTTTATCAGAGGTCCATAATTTTTTTTACGGAACTTGAAAAGATGTAACAAAATAGATTTAACCACAAATAACAGAAATGGGTTTTTAAGTTTTTTTTTGTAAATATGTGATGTTTTATTATGTTTTATTAAGTATGTGTTTCTACAAATTTCAAACTAAACTTTTTCTATTTATAGAACTGTCACTCACTTTTCATATTATTCTAGAAATGGTAGCTTTATAGCTTTATTCTGTGATTAGATGAACAACCCGAGCCCCATGAGAAATTACTTTTTATAATAGCTGCAAATATATAAGATAACAATTAATGATAAAGCTCCGTTTTACATGGAGTGAACATTTAATTTGAGGCACTATAAAACTGCACTTTTTAAACACGAGAACAAGGAATATTCCAGTAACCTGTCCGTCGAGTCCGGTACTTATAATACACTAGGATTACTGCAGTATTGTAATTAAAAACTGATAACTGTGTTATCAGTATGCGAAGGTGAATAATGTTTGCGGAACATTACATCTATACTATGATATATCTGCTTAGTAACCCGATACACTGTGAATGTGTTGAGCCGATAATAGTACATTAAGTAAATAAACTAGGTCAAGAAAACCTAAGATGTTTGATTAAATATGCAGTAAATTCCATATTAATCGGGGAACTAGCTACTCTTTGATTAGAGTAATATTTTTGAATCTAAAGGCGTAATATTAGCAATCATCATGGTTTGGAGCCAAAGGAAAAATGCACTAACACAATCTTATCCACAATACCGAAACAGAATTTTTGCACTATATGTGCGTTTCGCTAACCATGTTAGATTAGTATTGAATTTACTGATGATTTTCGATCCGAGGATCTGTTGCAGAGATATCGGGAATTTTTTCAAGATCCCCCCTTAAATTAGAGAGATTATAGTCAAAGGTAGCCGCCCATGAGACGCACCTACCATAACAATTTCGACCACGTAGGCCGTAGTTCTTCCCGTTCTCCCGAAATTAATTATTTCAATTTTTCTTCTCCCCTCTCACCTGGTCGAACGGATTGGGGTACGGGGTCCAGGATCCTCATTTTACCCCGGCTACATGTCCTGAAAATTTCAACCCTCTAGCTATACTGGAACATGCTTAAATAAAAGGGTGTTTCACTTTAATAAGCATTTTTCTGACTTTACCCTCGCTAAAGAAGTTTCACAGTTTTGTTCGTTACACAAAGTCGGACCTAAACTTTTCCAACGGTTTCTTGCATAGAATGCACAGCTAATTGCAGGTTGGATATAACAATGAAGCACATTTCAAACAAATAAGAACTGTGCTCATTGAACAGCAATTGTTGGTTTTCTGACTTTGGCACCAAGACAGATCTACACCGCACCGCCAACGTTTCTGCATCCATAAATCGAATTTTTCGAGGCACGTGAATCATGTTTATACGCATTCTATAAAGTATGATTCATATAATTGTTGAGAAAGTGTTTTATAAACGAGAATTTCATATTTTTTACTTATCATCGGCTAAGATGAACTTAATAAAAGATACACTCCGAAAATAATTCACATCTATAGACACCTACTAGCTCGTCAGAGCACGAAGAGGCAGAACAGGTATATGAAGATATATCCCAAGCGATAAAGATGGAAAAAGCACAATTTCTAATAATCACCGGTGACTGATGCGCAATTGGGGCAAAAAACACAAGAGGACTTAGAAAACGTAGACAACTTTGGCATGAGAAACGGGAATGACCGAGGCGGAATGTTACTAAACTTTCTAGCAAAGGAAAACCTCTGCTGCCTCAACACCTTCTTTCGTAAACCAATACAAAGAATATGGACCTGGAGAAGCCCAGACGGTGTTATAAAGAAAGAAATAGACTTTATATTATCGAATAAAAGAACAGTATGTATGTAGAGACGTCTCGGTACTAAATAAGATACACACTGGTAGCTATCACAGACTCGTTCGAGCCCATTTTACTTTCGATCTGCAGAAAGAAAAAGATAAAATTGTTCAAATGCCCTTGTTTGCTACTGCACAGGAATTTGAAACTAAGAAAGATAAATACCAAAAAGAATTAGAAACCAGGCTACAACCCGTTAACTGTGATGCCAACCTAAGCATATACCAAATAGCCCAAAAAATAGAATCAGGTATTCATACCAGCGTAAAAAAGTTGTGCTCTAAAAACAAAACCCCAGCAAATAATTTACTATCAGCCAACACTCTAAATCTTATAAACAACAGAAGAAAGTTCTAAAGACACACAGAGCAATACAAAGAGTTAAATAAAAATATCAAGAAAGACACACGGATAAGAACCAAAAAACCAAACTAATACAGTGTACTATTGAACAGAACGGCAGTATGAAGGTGCTGAAGACAAAATTATCAAAAGGGAAAACACAATTAATACAAATAAAAAATCAAAATAACATAAATCTGAGAAAGAAAAAGGAAATAGCAAAAACTATAGAAAAATTTTACACCACCCTTTATTCATCAACAATAAAAAGTCCAATGAAAAGAACCCAAAAAATATTATAAGTCGGCTCCGAAGATTTGCCAGATATAACAGACCAAGAAATGAAAAAGGCACTAAAACTAATGAAAAACTGTAAGTGTCCTGGTGAAGGTAGAATAACGACTGAAATACTTAAGTTTGGTGGACCTGTATTAGAAGGATGTATTGAAAAACTCTTTAACAAAGGTCTTTACGAGGGCAGAGTACCGGAATGCTGGCACAAGCAGAAGTTATACTGTTATATAAAAAAGAAGACTCAACCAACATACAAAACTATAGGCCTATTAGTTTACTGCCGCACCTATACAAGCTCTTCACAAAAGTTATAACCAACAGGTTAACATCAAAGTTCGACTGCTATCAACCTGCAGAACAGGCTGGTTTTGGAAAGGGTTTCTCTGCAATTGATCATTTACAGGCGGTTAGAACACTATCTGAATAGTTTGTGGAGTATAATGTGCCAATTCCTACAGCTTTCATTGACTTTCACAAGGCATTCGACTCGATTGAAATCTGCTATATTAAAATCCATGGACAACGCACGTATCGATTCTAGATGTACTACAATAATTGAAAACATTTACAAAAATGCATCCCTTTATGTAAAAATCTACGACGAAACTAAAACCAATACCATTAAGGTTAAATACGGAGTACGACAGGGGGACACTATCTCGCCCAAGTTATTTACATTAGCTCTTTTTTTTTTTATGGCAGTGGCACACACACTAAAGGTAGATCCTATGGCGCTCGACGAGCGGTGTGTGTGCGAAGATGTTGATTGACACGGTTCTTGAATATTTGTAGGTTGTAATTAGTGGGAAACAGATGTCCTGGAAGTGAGTTCCACAGTGATGCAGTGCGCCAGACAAAGGAGTTCTGGTAAAGCGATGTTCTAGGTGTTTCTAGTTGTACGACGAACTGGTGCGCTCCTGCCGTCTGTCGGGACTGCCTGACAGGAGTTGCCAGGGGCGGGATTATGTGGGCCAAATCCTGGGAACATCTGCCGTGAAAGTATCTGTAAAACAGAGACATCTCGGCCACATGTCTGCGATGTTCCAGACTATCCAGATTCCGGGTCAACTCCGGATCGCCGACGAGACGCACAGCCCTCTTCTGAATGGAATCCAGCAGCTTTAGGGTATGCTTTGGTGCGGCACCCCAGATATGTGAGCAATATTCTAAGCACGGTCTTATTTGCGCTTTGTACAGCAAGAGCAACTGCTGCGGTGTATAGAGTTTCTTGTTGCGAAATAGCGCACCAAGCTTCTGGGAGGCTGATTTTGCGATGTTAGCAACATGGTCATGCCATGACATATTGCTGTTGACCGAGACACCCAGCAGCCCTATTGACGAGGATGAAGGAATGGTCGATCCTGCCATAATGATGTCAGGGCCCGCTGTATTGGCCCTCTTAGTAAACGTTGCTTCTTGGGTCTTTGCTGCATTGAACTGGACCAAATTTCGGTCGCCCCAAGTTTGAACTTTCTCTTAAGGACGTCTTCAAGAATCTCAGGAGGGAAAACAAGGGAATCATGATCGATGGAACATATCTAAACAACAGATTTGCAGATGATATAGTGCTGATATCAGACGATATAAAAGAGATCGAGTCAATGCTTCAGGAGCTAAACGATGAATCGAAAAGGGTGGGACTAAAAATGCACATTGCAAAGACAAAAATAATGAGTCCAATAAATACACGGATCTATATAGATAAATCTGTCATCGAAAATATAAAATAATACAATTACCTGGGTCATATTTTATCACTAGGAAATGGAAACTAATCAAGGGAAATATCAAGGCGAATAAAACTCTCCTGGGCTGCATTCGGTAAACTTGCAAACATATTAAGAAATAGCGATATTACCATTAATCTAAGATGTAAAGTTTTCAATGCCTGTGTTCTACCTGTCGCAACATACGGAATGGAAACAATTGCCATTACCCAAGCAAGTGCCCACAGATTCCGAGTAATGGAGGTCAATGCTCGGTATCAGTTTGAGGGATAGAATACCAAGTGATGAGATTCGGAGAAGAACTAAGGTCAAAGACATAATTGAGAAAATTGCAGAACTGAAATGGCAGTGGGCGGGCCAAATAGCAAGGCTGAAGGACGAGAGATGGTCATCAAAGATCGTTAAATGGAGACCGAGAGAGACAAGACGCAGTATAGGCAGACCCCCACTACGGTGGATGGATGATATAAAGAAAATAGCAGGTAGAAATTGGTACCAGAAGGCTCAAGTCAGAGATCAGTGGAAGGAATTAGGAAAGACCTATGCTCAGGAATGGACGAGAAGTGGTTGAAGAAGAAGATGTACAAGGCACTGCTATTAACATTACAATTGTTGGTGCACGCATGGTAAAGTGCTATAGGCCATCGACGGGTCCTTTTGGATGTTGAATAAGTTGTAAATTTTTCGTCCAGTAAATCAACTACTGCTTTGGGTATTGTAAAAAAGAGTCATATGGGGGTCTCTTATGATATTTTCATCCACTCTATTGTCAAGAAACATGATTGACACTAAGGTAACTGCCTTTTCCTTGGTTAGGGATTTATGACACCAGGTAGGATATTGTGTAAAACCGAATAGCCAGGGTTCAATACGACGCTTGCAATCTGGCGAAATTTCAATGTGGCCACCTAGGATAAACCACATTCTTGAAGCTATTCCAGTAACTCAAGGTAAGGATACCTTGTCCGTAGTAACATTGGGATTCGTATTTTTGATAGATTCCATCAAGCGAAGCACGACTTGCGATGGATGAGACATTTTCTTTTTATCTGGCTTCGATTTTTTTTCAAATTGATTTCCTTTCCTGTGTACACGTCTGCATTAATCGTTTAGTGAGTTTCGAAATCAGCTAAAATCTGTACATTCAATCCGTATTTGGCAGGTTTGTGTGAGATATTCATCCGAAAAGACGAGTATGCCGAGCGCCATTCAGAGCACCAAAATTTCATCAATTGAGCAGTATTCTCCTGGGCTGTAATTATTTTTCGAGTGCTCAACAATTTGTTGTGGTTGTTTTTGAAAATTCTTGAAGGTATAAAAGTCCGATATAATCATGAATCTTACAAGAATCTGTGTCCTTAACAAAAGTGGGTAGAAATGTTTTCGTCAGTTTTTCCTTACAATAAATTTTTCATAATTTTGTTTCACAACATATTTTTTTCATTTGCGTGGGACAGGCTGCAGGTAGAATTTTGGTGTGTGCTTTAGCACATTTGTAAGAGTTTATCTCCACCAACATCCATCTTCTATGCCTCGTCTTTCAAGGTTTCAAGGTTCAAAGGTTTTTCATCGTCTGAAGGCCAACCACTTACACTACTTACAGGGGCATGGTGACAAAATATTTCTTCGTTGAAAGACTATGAAACATAATTGATAGTTACCAAAATATGATGTTCTACAAAGTGACACTATATTGCTGAGTCCACAGAACCCGAACGAAAAAAAAAAACGTAAAAATAAGGCTAATATGTTTACGCTCGTCCCTGTCTTTGCACGCATTGGTTCTAACGGTATCAATCACCGGAAGCAAAAAGGATCTGAGGAACCTACTAACTTTTCAATGCAAAAAATTCGAAGAATTTGTGGAAAGGGGAACGGAGCGATCAGCTATGCTTCAGGGAACCTACTAACTTTTTGATGCAGAGGCTTTGGACATGCGTAATGGCTTGGGTTAGTTTTGGTTATTTTTTGTTGGTTGCGCCTCCTTAGCCAGCGAAGCGAGTGGACCATGCGTGAAGTGAAAATTTAAAATACTTATTATACTTATTCTTGGTTGGCCATTACGCATGTTACGCAAAAGTTAGTAGGTTCCCTAGACCCTTGGCAGGAAGCATAGCTGATCGCTCAGTTCTCCTTTCCACAAATTCACCGAAATTTTTGAAATCAAGTAAATGCTCGGGTCCCCTTATCCCCGATTTTTGTAAAATGACTGTGTTTTATTGTAGTATCATTTATATTGGTAATAAATCCCTTTCTAATATAAACTGATGTATAGTTGAACTTATGGCATAACCTCTGTGAAACAAAATAAAGGACTTACAAAATTAAATTATGGTTTCAAGATAATTTACTTTTATATTTCAGAAAGAACAATGTGATAAATTGCCCATAGGCAACCGATGGCTATTTTAGTTTATTCTTCTCTTTAGCACCCCTTCGACTACCTGACTGATCCCTTCGTATGTACTACTTATGCCTTAACATCCTTTCTCTATACGCCTATTCATGGTAGTTAGGCCAAAACTACCATTTTTATAAAGTACAACAACATAAGACTAATTCTTTAATATGGTAAAACATTAATTGGCGTTGGGATTATTTTTGAAAAAATTGTCCACCTTACGATCTTGCCCATATTAAGTGTTCTGTAAATAAAAGTACAATATTAATTAGCACACTAAACTACGCACAATGAAACAAATAGAATACATTCAGGTAAATGAGCAATAAAAAACTTAACTATACCTAGAAAGTAGGTTGAACTTTATATTTATATATTATTACAGAGATGGCCAAAATTTAAATGCAACTGTGCACTTTGATACAAATTTCCAAATATCATGTCATGTATTCTAGCCAAATCTACATTGAGTTGGAAGCTAAGAGCTGCTTGAAACCTTAAGTAACTTGTCTGTTGTGGGCATTTAAAAAATATAGGGGCGCTGAATAACATAAAATAGGGTCAATTAGGGTCATTATGATACAAAAATTAAAAAGTTTAATAAAAAAATTTATTTTTATTTTATTTAAGTAAAACGAAAGGTCTTATGCCGTTCAAAATTGCATTCCTTTCAGTTTTCTTATATAAAAAGTTATGTAGAGTTAACAGGAAAACTGTAAAAAAACTCTGTATCATAATAGCCTCTCGTTTGGGGCTTTTATTGATACACAACGGGGCTAATCTGATACAGTGCTTTAACTGCATTATCTTAAGTGTTATTACTGCAGCGGGGTTATTGTGATACACTACAGTCCTTTATCATATTCCCCTATAAATTTGGTATTGATATGGGTGTTGGTTTTAAAGATAAAAGAGGTGAAGTGCAGCATTTATAAAAAAGGCAAAAATATATGAATTTTAAAGCGTTAAAACATTGTATAAAAGGTAAGGTAAGCCAAAGGTACCGATATAAAAAAGCCTACATCCTTAGAAACATTTTAATAAAGCATAAACATCAAATAGCACGAAAAACTAAAAACACAACGATAAATTGTTTATATTTTAATAAAGCATAAACATGAAATAGCATAAAAATCTGAAACGCTAAATTGCCTCATATACTGGCAAACACAAATTTTTCTCTGTTTCCAGATAAAACGCAGTTAGGAGGAGGTAGTTTGGCAATAATTGCTTCGGTATCGATTAGACATACATCTTTTTCGTTCTTTTTAAAAGTCTTCTTGTCACTACCGCTCACATCTTATTTTCTTGGGGATCAATATGGTGGTAGGTACTTGTATTATAATAGCCTCACCACAGGTATCACATTAGCCCCAAGTTGTGTATCATAATAGCCCCTTAACTTACATAGCTAATAAAGCTATCTCAGCTAATGGTTAAGCTTACTAATATTAAGGTAAAACAAAGCTCAAAACTTATATTTTCAGGTTCTGTAATAAAACTGGTTTAATATAGCTGTATAAATCAGTGCCAAGCAAAGTTTACACAGGTCGCAGAAACTTTGGTGGTAGAAAAAAGCGCCCTTTTTCCAATTTTTTTTTGCGAGATTTGTTCATCTTTTATCAAAAATAAATATAAGGCGATGGTTGTAATGCTTGTAATATACTGCATTTTTTCATGCAATACATTTTACACTAAACATCTGATTGGTTGATGTATCACAATAGCCCCATATACTTAAGTGTATCACAATAGCCCCGGTTGTTAGAATAAATAATATCATATGACACATCAGTTCCAACTTAATCGACCCCAGGATTTCAAATATGGCCTTAGAATTTAATTGGAAAATGCATTTTATTCGACAGAAAAATATATTTTAAAAACTTATCTGAATTTAGGAAGCTCTAAATGTATCTCAGTTAACATAATATTATAAGCCTAAATATTTTACCTAGATATTGATTCATTACACAGTTGTTTATTATCTTAATGTTAATGGCCCACTATGTGGCCGTTTTTGTGTTAACGCATAATCTTTATTATCCGGCTATATAAATCGATAATAACCGCATATTCTATTTATATATTATTTTCGTCAAAACAACTTTGTTATTTATGTAACGGATGTTTCACTATAAATGGATCTCCCCTTTAACTTTCTCAATTGCCGTTTTAGAAAAAACGTTCAATACAAAAAAAATAATGGGGATGAAGTGAAGTTTTTTATGGCATAGTAATGTTGTATACAGGGTGTCCCATAAATGCGGGAATAAACAAAGTTATATATTTTTAAATGGAACACCCTATATATTATTGCATATTTGGATTTTGCGGAGAACTCTAGAAATATTTCATAAATAATGTCCTATACTTATAGAGCCATTCTACACGGGCAGTTAAAACGCGACTGTTTTGCCGCTAGGAACGGCCTACTTAAAGAAAACTTATGCTTTTAAATGACGTTATCTACATGAGCGTTTTAGCTGCTTCCTCAGTCGACGGCGGCGTTGAAACAGTCAGTGGCCGTTGCAATTAGCGGCTAGGTCGCGCCGGTCTAGAATCGTTCCATATGACGAAATACTGCGTGCGACGCCTCCCTCTCTCTCTTACGGCTCCAACGCATTGATTTGTATAGGAGTGGATAAGCAATAGCCGCCTGTTGCACTATTCAAAAGTGGCAACCTATGGGCGAAAAAACGGGTTTCTGCGCATGACAAAATCGACGCATAATCGAAAAACGTAAACAAAGAAGATACCGTTTCGTCATGCGCACTAAATACTTGCCGTCTCAGCAAGCGATCAGGACCGAACTTGGCTTTTGTCTTTAACGTGAAAACACGTTTTGACGGCGCGGCATTTTGTGTTGATAATTCGAATACTTTACTTTTTATTGACTTTCTTTGGACCTAGTGTTTGTGCTTTGTGCGTACCCTATTTTGATTTTCGTTTTAATTGAACAATACGCACATAAACAAATGGGCGATGCTTCCAAAATAGAATCCCGAAAGTGTATGGTTGTGTTTTGTAGCAGTAGAGGCAAAATACCCGGGTTTCCTGTTTCAAGTAAGTAAAATTATTATAAGTATTACTTATTTATACGTTATTGTTTGTTTCACTATGCTAACTGGCCCATTCGTCCATTATACAATCGGCAAGACTACTCTACCGAATATTTGGTGAAATAATTACTTTAGTTCATAATCACAAGAGTACGAGTTTAAATTTTGGAGTCCAGGCCTGCCTAATGACCTTCACACTGCAACAGATGGCACCCACTAATTCTCTAATGCGCAAGGCAAAATAGGAATCGTTTTGTTTACATTTCGCGATCGTAAATTTGCCTATTTTTGCTTATCCACTCCTATACAAATCAATGCTCCAACGCCATCTAGTGTATGTGGCGATGACTCGAGCGATTGTATTCGCGCTATGTCTTCGTGGTACAATCAATTTACGGTATAAGCCGTGGTGGTCTAGAGGTTTAGATGATTGGGTCTCAATTCTGTGGCTGTGGGCGGCGGCCGGCGGCTCGGGTTCAAACCCCGTTGCCTTTTTTATTTTTTTTACGGTTAAGTTTCTAAACACTTTTTTTCTTGATTTTGGGTATGTCTTGGGTTAGTTTTGGTTAGCAAACAGTTATTTTTCTTGATTTTTGGTATGTCTTGGGTTACGTTTGGGTTAGCCCCTGGTTAGTTGTCTTGTGTTGAGCCCCCGTAGCGAGCGGTAGCGAGCGGAGGGCCATACGAAAAGTGAGATATTACTTATTGTAATACGTGCCCGTACTTTGGATGCACTATTTACGAAATATACGGCAGCTTGCATGTGTTTCCTCTTTCCTCGAATACAAACACAATCGTGTCGGGAACGATTTTAGACCGGCGCGACCTAGCGACTAGTGCCGTTGCAACCCCTCTGGAGGCGTTGTGGCCGCTAGCGTCATCTACGCAGAAGTGACCTTCGCAGTTGTTAAACAGCCGAGTTTCAACTGCCCATGTTGTAGAATGAGTCCAGCGTTTTGGTCGGTGTTTAACAGTCGCGCTTTGACAGTCACGTGTAGTTATAAGAATTTAGGAGCGGTTGCTAGCGGCAACACAGCCGCGCTTTAACTGCCCGTGTAAAATCGTCCTTACTGTTTTTGAAATATTGACAGTTGAAAATCGACCATTTACCAAGTTTGACAGCCTGTGAAATCTAAACGGCTAAAGATAGAGCAAAATGGTTTGCAATTTCCTAACTTGGTTTTTCATAAGCTATCGTTTGACACAAATTTTTTATTTAACCAGAGGTTGAGAAATTCCGGTTAAATTTAACCTCTGTCCTGGGAGTGAGTTCCACAGTGATGCAGTGCGCCAGACAAAGGAGTTCTTGTAAAGCGATGTTCTAGGTGTTTCCAATTGTACGACGGACTGGTGCGGTCTTGCCGTCTATCGTGACTGTCTGACAGGAGCTCTCAGGGGCGGGATGAGGCGGACCAAATCCTGGGAACATCTGCCGTGAAAGTATCTGTAAAACAGAGATATCTCAGCTACATGTCTGCGGTGTTCCAGACTATCTAGATTCCGGGTCGCCGAAGAGACGCACAGCTCTCTTCTGAATGGAATCCAGCAGCTTCAGGGTGTGCTTTGGTGCGGCACCCCAGATATGTGAGTGAGCAATATTCTAAGCACGGTCTTATTTGCGCCTTGTAGAGCAAGAGCAACTGCTGCGGTGTATAGAGTTTTTTGTTCCGAAATAGCGCACCAAGCTTCTGGGAGGCTGATTTTGCGATGTTAGCAACGTGGTCATGCCAGGACATATTGCTGTTGACCGAGATACCCAGCAGTCCAATTGACGAGGATGGAGGAATGGTCGACCCTGCCATAATGATGTCAGGGCCCGCTATATTGGCCCTCTTGGTAAACGTGGCTGCTTGGGTCTTTGCTGCATTGAACTGGACCAAATTTCGGTCGCCCCAAGTTTGAACTTTCTCCAGGTCTTGATTAATTGCTGTAATCTGCTCCTGTCTGCAGTGATGAGTTTCAGTCGATGGCAAGGGTTTTTCTGATCTAAAGTGGGAGACATCTAACTGCAAAACTGTATACAGGATTATTTGTTTCGGTCAGCAGGTCATTAATATAGATGAGGAACAGAGTTGGTGAAAGTATTGCGCCCTGAGGCACGCCCGCGTTGATGGTAAATGTGTCCGAGATGTGTCCATCGACTGCAACATGTAGGGATCGGTTCTTAAGGAAACTGGCCAGCCAGCTGCAGAGAGAGGCGGGCAGTCCCAAGGACGGCAGTTTGTTGAGCAGTCCGTCATGCCAAACTCTGTCGAATGCCTTTGAAATATCCAACGCAATCGCTCGAGACTCTCCGTAGTTTTCAATTGCCCTACTCCATATATGAGTGACATAGGCCAATATATCTCCTGTCGATCTCTCTTTGCGAAAGCCGTATTGATTATCGCTGATTATTCTGTTGCTTTCGAGGTACTTGAGTAGTTGCTGGTTGACTACACGTTCCATGACTTTGGAGATTATTGGAAGCAAGGCAATTGGGCGATAGTTTGAGGGCGTGGTTTTCTTGCCTTTTTTTGGAACAGGTTGCACTCGAGCGACTTTCCAAGAGGATGGGTAAATCCCTTTTCTGTAAGAAAGAGAAAAAAGCCTGGAAAAAACAGGTGTTAGTTCGTTGGCGCAGTTCTTTAGCACGATGGCAGGTATTCCGTCCGGTCCTGATGCCTTTTGCGTATCTAGTTCTTTAAGGATTTTGCGAATATCACGATGAGAAAACTTGACTTCTGCCATGGTGGTGTTGATGTTCGGTATAGTGGGGAGAGTCTTGCTTTGGGGCACGTCTAAGGTAGAGTGCGATGAAAACATTTTGGCGAGCATGTTTGCTTTTTCTTTGGCTGTAGTCGCCGTGATGCCACGTTCGTCCGTCAAAGGTGGGAGAGACGTTTTTGTAAAGCTGTTACTTACTGCCTTTGCTACCGACCAGAAATTCCTGGAGCCACTGGGGCATTGCAAAAGTTTATTCCTGATCCTTTGATTGTGTTTGTCCTTAGTTTCGTCGATCACACGCTTGCACTCGTTTCTCGCTTCGATAAAATAATTGCGATTTTCAGCGGTCTGATTTTGCTGCCAGTACTTATAGGCTTGCTGTTTCCTTCCTACAGCTCTTTCGCATCTTTTGTCGAACCAGGGCTTTCCTTTTGATGGTAACTTGATGGAATTTGGGATGTATGCTTCCATTCCTGAGGAGATTACTTGCGTGATCTTTTCGCAGCAGACTGACGGGTCGTCAGCGCCAAAGCAGACGTCGAGCCAAGGAAAATCTAGGTAGAACTCCCTTAGATCGTCCCAGTTTGCAGAATTGTAATGCCAGATTTTGCGAGGCAATGGTGGATCCTTCTGTATGAGTGGCAATTCACAAACCGTTGTAATAAGTTTGTGGTCGGAAGTACCTAATGGCGGACCAACTGTAACTGTGTACTGGTCAGGATTGGTGGTTAGAAAAAGATCCAGGAGGGCGGCGAATTCGCCCCTCTCTGAGATTCGAGTTGCTTCGTCTACAATTTGAGTAAGCCCGCAGCTGATGTGGAATGCTTCAGCCTCTCTACCTTCGTTGTCGGTCTTGTTGTGATGTTTGAGCCAGTTGGTGTTGTGGGCATTGAAGTCTCCCAGAACGATTATTTCTGAACTGGGGTGATCAACCTGTATTGAGTCAAAAGTGGTAGCTAGTGTTGAAAAAAAGCTTTGGTAGGCTCTATCGCTCGGAGGGCGATAGAGACAACATATAAACTTGGTTAATCCCTTGGCGGTGAACTTGAGCCACATGACGTCAAGGTTGTTCGGTTCGAGTGTTTCCTCGCGGTGGCATGAAAGGTCGCTTCGGACAAAAAAGCATATTCCGAACTTATGTCTAAATCAGGTATGTAAGTCGTAACCAGGATAAGGGTAGTTCACTGTCGTTGTTGTAGAACATACTTGTGTTTCTGTAAGGGCTAGTATGTGTGGTCTATTTGCGTGTAGATGTTGGTGTACCGAATTTATGTTTGTATTTAGGCCTATTATGTTGCAGAAATCAATTCTAAATTGGTTCGGTATCTTTGCTGTCTGTGAAATGTGGAATGAAGGGCTCCCAGGGCCACCCAGCGCCCGGAGATCCGAATGGCCGGGGAGTTTACCTCCGGAATATTTTGATCCCGGAAGCACCATCATGTCCAAATTATTATATTCCTACTGTGGAACCCGGAACCAGCAGCGCGGAAACGGAACGTGATTCGGGAAAACCACTTAGCGCTTCCCAGTTCTGGTGGGGTGGTATTTCACCGGACGATGCGAGTAGGCGTATGCATCTACCGTCTAGGGCCGCTTCCACTGGATGCATCGGCCTCAGACTCTTTCCTTTGGTGGTCCCTAGTCTGACATGGGTAAAAATAGGGTTTATTGGGTCACTCCCCAGTGATCGGCTCCAGACTTGGTACTTTGGTGTTCTCCAGTTTGGAGGAGGACGATGGAATTTGATGGGCCACATCCCGTGGCAACTCGGAATGGCGGGGGCGTCACTCCCCGTAATCAAACTGCTCTCACCAGTTTGACGTCCCTGCCAGCGAATACAATGCAGCTCCTCTTGTCACAAACTGTCATTGATCAGCTCCAGACTTTGTACTTCGTTGTTCTCCAGCCTGGGGGAGGACGCCACATCCCGTGGCAACTCGGAATGGCGGGGACGTTACTCTCCGTAATTAAACTGCTCTCACCAGTTAGACGTCCCTGCATGCTAATACAATGCAGCCCCTCTTGTCACAAACTATCGTTGATCAGCTCCAGACTTTGTACTTCGGTGTTCTCCAGCCTGGGGGAGAACGATGGGATTTGATATGTATTAACCTTCCAGGGGTCGCGCCTAATTTCGGAACACCAGAGCTCGCGTCGGACTGTGAGTCCGCACATAAAGATGATGCCTGTTTTTAAATTTCAAGAAACTGTACAGTAAACAAAACACATTTTTAAGTAAAAGCGTTTTAGTAGACAATACAGAAACAATGTTAGACGTTTACGTAAAAACAAAAAAAAAACACGTAGTTAAATTTAACTTAAAAGAAACTAATTTTTTTAATAATGCAAATTTTAACGTTAAAAAAGTCAGCTAGCTTTCCTATTAACCTGTGAGGGGACGGGTTACAATACCTTCCAACGTATATCCTGCGTGTCGTAAAAGGCGACTAAAAGGTACCGAAAACTGTCGGTATAAGCAGTACCCTCTTGTCAACCAACAGCTTTGGATGGAGGAGTTAACAGGAGTCAGGGCACTCTTTTGTCCTAGGGATGAGAAGTCGTCCCTAAAGGCGGATGAACCGATATCTGGTCAACGGCATGAGGATACAGAAAGCATCAATGGTGTTGGCTTTTGGGTGGCGAGAGCTCACGTAAGGACTATTCTCGTTTACAAGTGTGTCAGAGAGAGGATATTCACGTTACGCATCAATGCGACCCCTACACCGATCAATATTGTGCAGGTATATGCACCTACTTCTAACTCGGATGATGACACTGTGG
Source organism: Pissodes strobi (assembly GCA_016904865.1). Classification (NCBI taxonomy): domain Eukaryota; kingdom Metazoa; phylum Arthropoda; class Insecta; order Coleoptera; family Curculionidae; genus Pissodes; species Pissodes strobi. The sequence continues at coordinate 98,866 of MU183292.1, read as the reverse complement.
AATCATTTTACAACGATCTTGAATCTGCACTCGCATCCCTATCAAATCGAGATGGTTCTTGTCCGTGGCGGTTTTAACGCTAAAGTTAATTAAACAGTAGAAGATGAACATATTAAGGTACATATTAGTAAATTCGGTCTTGGTGCCAGAAACGAAAGGGACCAACGTCTGCTCTAATTTTGTATTGAAAAAACTTCTCAATTGTTAACACCCTCTTTGCACAACACCCACGACGTTTGGGTTAGTTTGGGTTAGTCTTACCAGATGGGCGATATGGCAATCGAATCGATTACGTTTTAGTTAGAGCAAGGTGGAAGTCATATATCAGTATTTGTAAAACTCTACCAGGTTCCGATTGTGTCAACTCTTTCTTTGTGAACTCCAGCTTAAGCTGAAAGTATGTCAACGTTCTAAGCGGAAATCGCTGATCCTGCCTCTTTTAGTTCAAAATGTTCTCAGATTTTTCAGAGTGCCTCGATGACGGATGAATCTTCTTCCAATAATAGGTGGTTAACATTTAGGAGTTTTCTTACACAAGCTGCCCAAACAACTCAACCAAAACGCGGCACACAACCTAAACAGCCATGGATTACCACCCATACATTATCCGTCATTGAAGAAGCTTAAGATTTCAGGTCTGGATTATGACGCAAAGCAAGATCGGTATAGACAATTAACACGTGAAATCCAAAGACTCTGCCGCCAAGATAAGAACTCCTCTCTTCAAGAACTCTGCAGGGAAATACAAGCCCACGCCAACACAAGCCACCCAAGAGAGATGTTCCTAAAGATAAAATGTCTCAATCGGAACTTTAAACCCAAAATTTGGTCAGTTGAGAACACCGATGGACATCTCATCACTAGCTTGGACGAGATTATTGAGGTGTGGTGCACATATTGTGAAAACCTCTATATCTGCTTTGTGAGCTACTCTAAGGCCTTTGACAACGTAAATTGGCCTAAGCTATGGAAAATTCTTCTCTCTATGGTAGTTCCTCATAACCTGATATTTCTTATACAACCGCTCTATGAGTCCAACACAGCTCGAGTAAGAATTGACGGTAACATGTCTGGTCAAACTACAACAAAGAAAGGAGTTCGTCAAGGTTGTGTTTTATCGCCGATGTTGTTTAACATATATTCCGAGTTTGTGATGAGACAGGTACTGGTTGGGATGGTGGTGTAACTATTGGTGGAATCAAGTTATCTAATTTAAGGTTTGCCGACGATACTACTCTTATTGCTGCGTCTCCGGATGAATTATTAAATTTACTTAACATCTTAGAACAATATAGTGCAGCGTGTGATCTCAGTATCAACTACAAGACCAAAGTCATGATCGTAGATAGGGAACATAACAATCATCCAGAAATCACATCAGTAGGTCGTTGTCAGGTAGTCCAAAGTTTTGTATACCTCGGTTCCTTGATCGACAATTCAGTATATAGAAGATGCTCTTCTTGATCTTTCTGCTTCGAAAACTTGCTTCTTCTTCTGCGTCTGAATATTTTTCTGATGAATTAAAAAATGTGATAGTACAATAATCATTTTAAAGAAACAAAGATGCAAATTTATGTTTCACGGGAAGAACCGACATCATATAATTATAATGCTCATTATATCCTTAGCAAACGACTTAATCATTCTATTTCTGGAAATGTTTCTGAAGCCAGCTCTGTCTGTGCAGGCAGCGAGGGTTCATTAACACAATGTAAAAGAAGAAATACGAAAATTACCTTTCTAAAATAAAATTGTCATTGAGCTGATTTAGAATACTCTCTCGCGTTTTAGTGTGTATTTATCTCGACTATCGGCTAATAAAATAACAAATCTACGAAGTGCCTAAGATGTTTTTGAAATAAGATTGAAATTTTTTAAATACATATAGAACATACACTATGCGAAGATTTGAGAGCATAAACTCTTCTGCTCGAGTTGAATCATTCTCAATCGCATAGTGTATGTTCAATCCCACGTCAGTCGAAGCGTTACGAACTCCCTTCCGATATTTTTTTGATAACTTTATAATTATTGCCTTGATTGAGCTGAAGTTGTGAAACTTGTTCGTTTTTTATATTATTTATTATCAGATAGTCTCTAAATACGATAGTAGGCTTAATTGTTATGTTGATTAAACCAAAGTTTGTGCATTTTTTAAAGCTAGTACAGTTGGATATGATTTAAACATTTAAAACCTACTTACGTGATTTAGTTTTGATATTTTAAACCAATCTTACAAAACAATATTTTAATAAAGCATAGTGGCCAAACAACGAAAACCAAAAACTTTTACATATTTGTTTAATATACGAATATATTATATCGGTGACAACTAATATTAAGATTAATATTTAATTTCATTGAGGCATAGACAAGACCTAGTTTGCTATTTTTTTATTAGTTTAATATTAACATTAAGATATTAAAGAAGCCAAATTAGAAACGTATTTGAATTTATATAATAAGAGATATTTAATATTCTACTGCTTTAATATTAATTTAACACACATTTCTGAGGAGAGCCTACTATGTGACAAAGGATTCTATTTATAGTTAAACGGCGTTTTCACTTATACATGCTAACAGGCGCATGCATCGATTGCACGATAAAAGCATGAAGGAACAAGGGAATCAGTTGGCACGAGGTAGTTGCAAATGCGCGCATCTTGCAATCCAGAAGTGGGAGACATCTGAAACGGATCTAAACTAGAGTGTAGAGATTTTATACCCTCCCGACATCGATGCCGAAGATGCCGAGCCAATCAGAATGCGCCGGTATCTCGTAGAATTGATCCCGATTCAATCTATATCTTACTGTCGTTTTCCGACGAAATTAAGTGCAAATACTAGCCTTATAAAGTATTTTTTTATGATCGGCACACTCACAACACACAAAAGGAAAATCCTATGCCACCCAACGAACGGTGAGTGTGCGGAGAAGACGGTGGACGTTGGACTTGAAGCACTGTAGGTTGTAGTTTTCGGGAAGGGCGTTACAGTCCTCCAGACAAAGGAGTCCCGCAACAGCGATATCCTAGGTGTTCGCGTGTTCGCAACTGAATCGTATAATTATGAGCAGCTTGTGTCTGATGAATCGTCTGAGTGTTTGACCTCTATCAACCGGCAGAACAAGCCCGATTTAGAAGGGGGTTCAGTACCACCGATCACGTCCAAACCGTTCGTACGCTGATTGAAAGATTTAATGAGTACAACGTTCCGCTCCATCTGGCATTTATCGACTGTCGGAAAGCGCTTGACACGGTGGAAACGTATGCGGTGATGCAAGCCATGGACGAAGCTAGAATTGACTCCAGATACGCAAAAATCATCGAATAAACTTATAGTCATGTTACCTTATCCTTCACGTTAAAATACAATAAAATCTAGTTTCCGAAAAATCCCAGTCAAAAGACGGTACGCCAAGGTGATACAACTTCATCTAAATTATTTACTCTCTCGTTGGAGAGTGCCTTTAAAAACTTGTCGTGGAAACGACAAGGGATTAGCATAGACGGGAAGTATCTAAGCCACCTTCGATTTGCAGACGACATCGTACTGGCAAGTAGTGATGAGGATCAGTTAGAACAGATGATCCAGGAATTGCACCAGGCATCTATGGCTGTGGGTTTGGAAATGAACCTGGGAAAAACAAAAATCATGAGCCAATGTCATATCGCTGCGATCATTAACGGACACTCACTCGAAGTTGTGTTGAGTACGTAGATCTCGGACACACGATTAAGCTCAGGGCAGGAAATCAAACGGCTGAAATTCAGGCAGGAAAGAATCGGACTGTCTTGGACTGCATTTGGCAAACTAGGGCATATTCTTAAAGAACCAAAAATCCCCATAAACCTCAAGCGTAAGGTCTATAATGCTTGCATAGTTCCAGTTATCACGTACGGACTCGAAACTACAAAAATAACAAAGGGCAGTGCAAACCGCCTCCGGGTTTGCCAGATAGCAATAGAAAGAGGAATGCTGGGCGTGAACATTAGAGATAAGATCCGAAATGAGGAATTCAGAAGGAGAACACGGTTCATTGATGTAATGGAGCAAATTGACAAAAACAAATGGCGATGGGCAAGTCATATTGCAAGGGATGACATATGACATAAAGTGGACGAAAAGGGTCATGCGATGGAGACCTCGACAATCAAAACTGAGCGTAAGTCGACCCAAAGCAAGGTGGCGAGACGATATCCAGTGCCAACCGGGGAAAATCTGGATGCAAAGAGCCTAAGACCCACAAACGTGGAGACTTATGGAAGAGACCTACGTTCAGGAGTGGACGTATGGCTGATGATGATGTGTCTGACGGGTGTTTCTGTTTAGCACAACTCTCAGCAGAATCCTCAGTACCCGCTCTTTCGAACACCTTCCGTAGTATTATGATAGTATCGATAGTGAAGAGATAGGGTTCGCCCTTTTTCGTCGATGTTTAAGGCTATCAAAGTCTTTAGTCAACTCTGGTTCATCCACAAGACGGACTGCTCTCCTCTGTATGGAGTCTAATATCTTGAGGAAGTGTTTGGGTGCCGAGCTCCACACGTGAAAACAGTATTCCAGAGATGGTCTTTTCTGGGCCTTATAAAGCAGCAAGAGCTGATGAAGTGAAGATTTGTATGAATGGACGTTATTGTGCGGTCAAGTTGCCGCACTATTGACCTCAGTCCGAGAATGTAACTACTTTTTTTAAGCTTTTTTTTCTTGATTTTGGGCGTGCCTTGGGCCACTTTTGGTTAATTTCTGTTCGTTTTTGGTATTCCAATGTAGGCGCTTGTGATATTTCTTGAAAATTGCCATGCGCAGCTTCTGCATCGAGGTTACGAGAGTATCTCTACACCCTTGTGCCATCTGCCTTTCGCCGCGATAGTTTAGTGATTCGGTTTCATCCACCTATTCTGTGTGATCTTGTTATTATTTGATTGAAAACGATGGACAAGGTGGTCATGCATTTTAAACCTTACAAGGATACTTTAAACTTGCAAAACTGTCGCCCAGATATACCTAGAAATATGGCCAGTTTTGTAGCATGTGAAATGCTTTACAAAAGAAGGTATTTGTTTTACATATTTTTGGAAGAAATGCAAAATCATTGACATGCGAGTAAAATTTCTGTAAAAGTTCATCTATTACTTACTTCTTCTATTATACTCAAAGTAGACACCATGTCTTCATTCAACCTATATGTTCGGCACACAAAGAGACACAAAAGGAAAATCCTATACCACTCAACGAGCGTTGGACTTGACGTGCTGTTGGTTGTAGTTTTCAGGAAAGACGTTATTCGGAAGTCCATTCCAGAGCGAGGCAGTCGTCCAGATAAAGAAATCGCGTAACAACGGCGTCCTAGGTGTTCGCAGCTGAATCGTATATTGATGAGCTGCTTGTGTCTGACGGGTGTTTGTGTTTGGCACAATTCTGGGCGGATTCATTAGTATCTCGTTCAAACACATTCCGTAGTAGTATTGATAGTAAAGAGATAGGTCCGCCACTTTTATTCGATGTTTTATCAAGGTCTTTAGTCAACTCTGGGTCATCCACAAAACGGACTGGCGTCCTCTGTATGAGTCTAATATCTCTATAGAGTGCTCCTAGCTTTTGCGCTGGTGCCTTGGCGATTTGGGTGACCTGTTTACGCCAAGACATGTTGTTTTCTACGTTGATGCCCACCAAGCTTACGGATGAGGCCAGAGTCAGTGTTTGTTCTGTCATTGATAAGTGAGATCCTGCAGTATTTACTTTTTTGAGAAGACTGCTGCTTGAGTCTTTCCTGCTTTAAACTAGGCATTGTTTTCCTCACCCCATTCCACGATGGCGTGCATATTATCATCAGTCATTGGAGTCCGCGACGTGAATGAGGAGCATTTTAAGATCCTTTACAGGCGTAGCCGACTATACCAAAATCGGCCTCTCCTATTGGTCGATCCGCATAGCCCTCCGCTCGCTTCGCTCGCTACGGGGTTCAAGAAAAGGAAACTAACCAGGTACTAACCCAAGACCTACCTAAAATCAAGAAAAAACCTCTTTAGAACATAATCTTGAAAAAAAAGCAACGGGGTTCGAACCCGTGCTGCCCAGGTGAGACCCAACTACCTAAACCTCTCAGCCACGAGAGCTCTTGCGAGAAATCAGTTGTATCACGATGACATATTGTAATACGAGATGGATCCACCAATAGGAGAGGCCGATTTTGATATAGTCGTATACGCCTGTAAAGGATCTTTAAATGCGAATGAGGATATAAGAGCGCTGTCGTTTACTCAGTATGAAGACTTTTTTCGTTTATTTGTTCTTTAATCATTATTCACAATAATTACCACTTCCACACTCACACATGTCATATCTATATTCTGGCATACAATTTGAAAGTGACAATAAATACGTATAAAAGCAACAAGGTAGACTCAAGATGCATGTAACTGCGCATACATAATATGTTGTTATGTGCTTGAATAGTTGCCTATATGCAAATGGAAACCTCGCTTTTTATCGATATCTACTTTCCGTTGCTATTTAGTTGATTTTAAAATATCAATGCAAGGAGTTACGCAACTCAAATTAGAACCAGAAATACATCTTTTATTGCAAAAATCAAAAAGCAAAAGGAACATAAAAAGTTCATACTAAACTAAATCAAAGGAGCTGTTAGAATTTATGCTTTTGTCATATGTATATGCTTCATAAATTTCTCTTATCATTTTTAAAGCATTTAACACAAAAACCAATTATTGTCAGAAACTTCTTTTATTGCCTTCCCTAAATCATGCAAGTAATCTTACTGAAAACGGTAGATTTTTGATTTTCTAAGTGTAGCCAAAGGAATAAACCTAATACCGAGAGGAGACCATATTATTGACCGATTGGTTCCAGTCCACTGGTTCTGCTGAAAGTAAATTCCATTGAACTGTGATAAATAGAATCGAAATCATCAAGTAATTCAGGCAAACGCTGTCTTCAAAATTTCCAAATATCTGTTAGCTGTTAGGTTTCCCTCATATAATATAAAAACTTCACTTTTCGTCCGAATATGGAACAGACAACAAAAACAATAGTATATTGTGTAACTAGGAGGAAAAGCAAAACATTCCTGGACGACTGTGGTAGTTGCTGGACGAGGAGCAGCCGAGGCCAGCAACACACGAGTCCAGGAATGTGCTTATCCTACGAGTTGCACATACTATTTTTTATCCGATCGAAATTAATTTGAATACGTACTTATATAAATAGAGCCAAATATTACTGTAAATAAAAACGGTGTTTTAAATTTAAACTCAACATAATATCAAGTTTTGAATCGAGCGAGCTTGAAGTTTCATTACGTAGCTACGGAAACTACAGCTAAATGTTACTTTTGATAGACGTCAGATCTGACAAACAAGGCGTTTCAATATGACAGAAATGTTACATTCCCGGCCTAGGACGGGAATGTTATATTCCCGGACTGTTATTTTATATTCTTGGACAGTTATTGCATGTTGCCAAGCAACGAATACAATATACTGGAATAATGACTTTTGCGGTGAGAAAACACATCGGAAATATGTCGTTTTTCGTCCGATCGGATAAAAACAACTTTAAGGCCGTAAATTTCTGGTGTTGATTTTCTTCCCTTTTCTTTTATAATAGTATATGATACAATCGCACGAAATACAGATCCAATCACTTCGAGCACATTTTTTTTATAAATGCAGGCACCTCTGCATTTACTGTTATTGAAATGCCATATATCAGGATTTCCAATTTCAGGACTAACCTATTAGTCCTAATTTCTTAAATTATGATGTATTTTTTTATATTTGGAAGGATATACAAATGTGCAGTAAGCTGCTTTTCAGTATCTTTTGTTCTCTTCAATTTGGTTCATTGGACTTAGACATGTAATATCTAACACAAATAATAATCAGAGTATCAAAGCAGTTTTCCTACGTTCTCCTACACTTATAAACGTTATAGAAGCCGAATCATTGAATGTAATTGAAAATTGGTTATAATTATCTATCCAAATAAGTACGCAGACTTAATTGTCACATATGTAAAGGTTCTTCCTTCGTGTTCATTGTTTATGCAAAATATTGATTTTTTGTGTCAATTTTAAACGTTGCAGTTTAGAAGTCATTTTGTTAATTTTTCTCCGCTAACTTTAAATAAAATAAATCATAGATTAATATGCCAGGCTCTTATTTTAGTTTTCGTGGATTATTAAACAGGAACTTTAATTTATTCTGGTCCTTGTTTACCTTAGTACCTATTTTTCTTAACCCAAAATAAAAGAAACTAAAGCAGTAAATTATTTGGTAAATTTCACTTAAATCTTTTAAATATTAAATTGATGTGACATAATTTAATCCTGAGTGTATCCATATCAATTTACTGAATATTTCACCGTAGAGAATTTTATTCAAAAAGCACAATACATCGCGTTAATCATTATATTATATAATGCAATCAAGGAATACAACCTCACTTAAAATGCAAACTAGCTAACTGTAATTAATTTAATTGCCTTTATTTAATCTACATTATAACATTTTAAAAAATTATGTGAAGAAGCGTAACAGACGACCAACGAGTATTAGAATTCATAGAATTGGAGACCGTATGTTCTCATATGTAAAACAGACATGGCCCATGCAAGGTACCCGGTCCTAAACATAATGTTTCTCAATATACCTAGCTGTTAAAATGGCGTACGTAATATACCACAGATTATTTACATATTTAAGCGTCCAGTGATATTATATCGAAGCCCATGCAATATTTCTGCCTCCTAGCCGAAGTTAACCCAAAGTAATCGAAGACAAAGTTAACCACATTCAAAGCTAACCCAAATTTACTGTAATCAGTGTTAATCCAAATATCAAAATCGAAGAAAGTCTAGAGTGAGTTTAATTCTGTTTTAGTTAATGCTGATTTATTTGAATTAGTATTAGTTATTTGATTTATTTACAGGTTATAGACAAGCAAGTTACTAAATTACCTGTAAGTAAATAACCTGAATACAATTAAACCGAATAAGAACAAATTTTCAGTGGTTTTACATAACTTTCCAGTCTTGTTGATACACTCACAAACCGCATAAATTGAAATAAAACTTAAATTTCCAAAGACATTATGTCTTTGTACATTTCTGTTAATATAGGGAAAATCCTTTCAAAATCAAGAAACCGATGTTGTATAAAATTATCGGAGTTGAATATTATCAGGATACCCTTTATTAGCATTATTAGTTACTTATGAATAGTCCCCTGCATGTGACCGAGATATCTGCATTAGAACTGAACAAATAATTGTCATACTCTTAGAACTTTCCCATTTTTCGTTTGAAGAATTTTCCTATGGAAGAAATTTCCATTCGAGGAATTTTCTTTCAATGAATTTTGTTGGAAAAAGTCTTAGTCGAATAATGTTTCTGACTTGTTTGAAAGTAAAACTTCTCATCTATTTCTAATGTACAATTAAGCTTAAAAATTCAGAAAAAGTTTGATATGTACACACTTGCCGTCTAACTGAGCTCTGTTTCGTGGCCTACGCAAAATAAGATAAGCCAATGGGCTTTTGCCATATTTTTTTTTTTGAAACAGATCCTTTATTCAAGGGGAACATTCACTTATCCCAGATATCTCGGATATCAAAAGGATTAAGCTCTGAGGGAACTCTTTACATGTCCTTGTTGGCATCTACGGATTTCCTACAAATTTTCGGACGGTATGGACTGTTGCGAGAAGTACTGCTTTCTGCATCAATTTGAAAAAATGTTTGCTCAATCCGAGTTCCTTGATATTTATTAACAGGTTCTTTGGAATGAGTCATGTTGATGACACAATGATTGGCACCGTTCTTACTCTCTCCACTCCCCATTGTTGCCGTAGTTTCTCTTGTAAATTTCGATATTTGACAATCTTTTCCGCGTGCTTGACCTGCAAATTGCTGTTGTTGGGTATGGCGATGTCGATCAGCGTGGCTTCCTTGGCTTGGCCCGCTTATCTACGAGAATGAAATCCGGTCTATTGTGGGTCGTCCTCTGGTCAGTAAGCACAGTGCGGTTCCAGTAGATTATATAGTTGTTGCTTTCTAAAACAGATTCGGAAGTGTATTTATAGTAACTTATCTTTTCTGTCTGCAAGCAACAGCTTGTCTGCTAATTCCTGATGGATTATATTCGCAACTGCATCGCGCCTGACTTTAAATTCTGTTGCTGCGAATGTTTGGTATCCTCCTGTAATATGCTGGATGGTCTCAGTGGTTTGACACTTGAAAGCCGTATCGACATCAATCATCCGCTACCGAAGCATCTCCAGTTATGTACTTGAGATAGTTTCTGGTGGGAATCACTTGATCTTGAATAGCCAGCAGAAAGCCCTCGGTTTCCAGGAACATTTGTCCTGGAACTAACCAATAGTTCGACCCTGTATTGTCGACGTGATCCTGGGTAGCCTCATTAGCATGTCTCCCATGTGAGGGCCTTTCCTTCCACACTCGTATTTTCTCAAGGTCGGTATGATGGCGGTCTGTGCTGGTGTTCTTTTAAAAGCAGAGATGTAGAGTCATCTGCATTACAAACGGCCGGATGATCTTGTTTTGCTCACAGTGGGCATATAGCCGTTGCGCTAAGCAGGTTGTTATCACTTTGTACATCGTTGGGAGACACGTGATTGGTCGGTACTTGGATCGACCCTCCGTGTTTTCCGGATCCTTTGATTGAAAGTATGTGGCACCCTGAAATAGAAATAGAAAGCGTGGCATATTTTCAAGATTGGCGATTACATAATTAATTAAATTTGTTATTTTTTTGTGGGTACATTAGAGTTTCTTGAGTCAGTAGTTCTGTATTCCATCTGGGCCAGGTGCCTTCCAGTTATGGGTATCTCTGATGGCGTTTGTAACTTCTGCTGTCGTAAACGGCCCGTCAGGCATTTGGTCGTATTCCTGGGAGGTCCGGCGCTCCCCCGCAATCCAGTCTGCTTCAACGTTGCACTGGGTCGGTGTTCCCAACTGTTCTCTCCAAAACTGTTCAATTGTTATTTTTATTCTTATTATGATTATTATTATTCTTATGATTTAGCCTTACGGCATTCGCACTCCCTCTAATGGGAACATTCACTTATCCTCTGAGGGCTCTGATGGAACCATTTCCATGTTATCGGGTCCTTGATGGCATCTACGGATTTCGCATTTCACCAGGTCACGGGGCAAGGAGGGGAATGCTGGAGGCGGGGCATAGAGTGAACCTTCTAGTCTATTGTTAATGTTCGGTGCCCTGGACACTCCGCAGCTTCTTTTTAAAGATAAGTCGTTTATATCATCCACTGGAACAAATTGTGTTCTATTATATAGATAAGTTTTTAATAACTTTAGTGAATTTCCCATTATACCCATTGTCATTAGACTATTTAGATAGCACTATTTCGTGGTTTACTACGTCGAATGCCTTTTTTAAGTCTACAAATATAGCTATGACTGTTTGGTCAAGATTTTTGAATAAGGTGTCAAGATCCACAGTGGCATTGAGGGTACTGCTATTTTTTATGAACCCATATTGGTAAGGATCTGGATCAATATGTTTTTGAATAAAATGTGTCAAACGTTTTTTAACTATTTTTGAAAAAATGTTTATCCAGAGGAATAGGTCTATAGATTTGCACCCTGCTTTAAAAGCTGGACAATGACATTTTCTACATTTATCGCCACTTAGGATTGAATGATTATACGTTCGGAAGCATTCGTTTCAGCAAATTAATAATCTGTAGTCAACCTCAAAATTAGTGTCTAATTCAGATGTCATATTTTACGACTTTTTTTTTCTTTTTGGACGTGTTGTCAAGAAAATTCAGGAATTTATATGCCTCTGTCATCCAGGAGATTAAAAAAAAATCATAACTGCACGAGATTTAGCATACTACATTCTATTTTGTCTGAGGTTAAACTGGTAAAATGCAATATACCACAGATTACATTATTGAATGGACAAAAGTCGATTCATTAGAGATAATAATATAAGTAGGTACCTTTGCGCCAGATACCCGCTCTCGGTTCCTAAGACCTCATATAGTGAATTTCCAGTATTTAAAATATTCTAATAAGATCATGTCTTAGAAAATATTTATCTTCCTACACAAGTAAGTATGATGCGGTACGCAACGATGCCAATAATTTTCATTGAGTCATTGAAACAGTCATTCGAAAAGTTAAGTCGGCTAATAAATTCTACTTACTATTTCTTAGTGGTCTCTCCTTCTTCAATGGTTGTTTCCTTTAAGAAGTACTTGACATTCCATTGCATAATAAAATAGCGGTAGCTGTATAAGTATTACGTACCTAACTGTAATAGAGCGTTGTGTCGATTAACAATTTTGCTTTGATCTAATTGAACCGTTCAGAATTGTATTGTATTTATAGTGTGTATACATATTCAATTCCTTTGCTCGATTTTGTGTGAAACTAGTGTATAGTAATCAGTATCATTTATCATATTTACAAAATTCTTATAAGAAAATATTATATTGCTGCTATTTGTTTTTAAGGTTCCAAAAATGCAAGCACCCTGCTTTGAAACGTCTAGTTATGAATTAACATTTGTTCAATCATGATCATTCATGTGATATTGACATAAAAGTTGTTTTCTCTCGTTGTGACTCTCTTTTTTATGGGTCTTCTGATTTCTATATTTTGTCAAATGCCACTTCTAGCCATTGGTCTCCTACGCACGTAATCTTGTCCAATGTTTTCATATAATTTGTGTGTATCTTGCATATACTTCTTTTATACGTATGGTATCCTGTTATACAGCAGAAAACGTTGTCAACATATCACTTTTGTTCATTATTGTGTTCAAAAGACATGTATTTTCTTTGAGTAGTAGTAAGTAAGTAGAGACCAACCGAACTTCGGTTTTCGGCCAAAATATCCTTTTCGGCTGAATTTCGTTTTCAGCTGAAAAAAAGGAAACTTTTGGCCGCGATGCCGAAAAAAATTATTAGTGGTCTCGTTGCTCGTGTCACTCTTGCTGGCTGACCAGGTTCACATAACACCTTTAGGTGGTCACTACAGCTCCGCTCTCGGTTGAGTAAGCACGTGACCAGCGTCGTCTGTGCCGTTCAGAGTTTTAGCCAGTGAAAGTACCCATTAAAGCTGGTACCCAGGCCGGAGGGAACCGGCTGTTCCCGTGGGACCATTTTTTATCTATGCTTGCAATAGCTTATAATTTGTGCAAGTCAGGAATAACCAGGGGCGCAGACCCGTCTTACTGGAGGTTCCTACCAAATAGGCCCATCAAATAGGCCCATCAAACTGTAGGCAGCAGAAGGGTAGCTCTGCCTTTGCCTAAGCACCGCAAGAGGGTGTGCAGGCGGATTGCCTTGCAGCAAAGTCAACCGCTTCCAGAAATTGGGGCACTAGAAACAGTCAAACAACCTGCTTATTCTAAGCACGGACGTATTTGCGCTTTGTAGAGCAAGAACAACTGCTGCGGTGTATACAGTTTTTTGTTGCGCACCAAGCTTCTCAGAGGCTGATTTTGCGATGTTAGCAACGTAGTCATGCCAGGACATATTACTGTTGACCGAGACCCCTAATAGTTCGATTGACGAGGATGAAGGAATGGTCGATCCTGCCATAATGATGTCAGGGCCCACCGTATTGGCCCTCTTGGTAAACGTGGCTGCTTGGGTTTTTGCTGCATTGATTGCACGAAATTTCTGTCGTCCCAAGTTTGAACTTTCTCCAGGTCTTGATTAATTGCTGTAATCTGCTCCTCTCTGCGGTGATAAGTCTCAATCGCTGGTAAAGGTTTTTCCGATCTAATTTGGGAGACAAGGGTACTGTCATCTGCAAAACTGTAAACTGGATTATTCGTTTCGGTGCAGGCCATTAATATAGATGAGGAACAGAGTTGAATGTGTCTGAGATGTGTCCATCAACTGCAACGTGCAGAGATCGGTTCTTAAGGAAATTGTCGAATGCCTTCGAAATATCCAACGCAATCTCTCGAGACTCTCCGTAGTTTTCAATTGCCCTACTCCATAGATATATGAGTGACATAGGCCAATATATCTCCTGCCGATCTCTCTTTGCGAAAGCCGTATTGATTATCGCTGATTATTCTGTTGTTCTCGAGGTACTTAAGTAGTTGCTGATTGACTATACACGTTCCATGACTTGGGAGATTGGAAGCAAGGCAATTGGGCGATAGTTTGAGGGCGTGGTTTTCTTGCCTTTTTGGGACAGGTTGCATTCGAGCGACTTTCCCAGAAGATGGGTAAATCTTTTTTCCGTAAGACAGAGAATAAATCCTGGAAAAAACGGGTGTCAGTGCCCAGTTGGCAGGTATTTCGTAGTAAAAAATATTCTACGAAAACTGGTATACGATCAAATGTCGACTACGAATAGTACGAATACGCTCCCCATCAAAAAGCGAATAATAAAAAATAATAATGACGACGGCTTTTCTTCAGGAAAATTCACATTGATATCAGTATATCAGTAGACCAATAGCCAAATCAGTAGAACTACTGAAAAATCAGTAGACCTGACAACGTTGTTTCAACACAACTATATGACCAGCTTCTTCAGACAGCGGTCTGTTTTGAACTTTTCTGGTAACCTTCGGTGACCTTTGCCGCATGTCGGCAAAAATTAAGTTATTTCGCATAGCCCTCCACTCGCTTCGCTCGCTACGGGGGCTCAAGTAGCAGGAACTAACCCAAACTAACACAAGGCACACCCAAAATCAAGGGCAAAAAACGTTTTACAAACATAACCTTAAAAATAATTAAAAATAGCTTGACACTGACGGGATCGAACATCGAACCAGCAACCTTCGCATCACAAACACACTATCTAACCACTGACCTACCAGACCGTTGGCGTTGGGAGCAATTCAGATATTGGGTAATTCTGCCGATTCGACCAACGTCGGATTGCGTCGTGGAACTGAACAGATAAGTTCAAAACAGATCGCTGTCGGAAGACACTTAAAGGTGAACATATGGACAAGACGTTGCCCAAACGACATCACAGGGCTTCGCTTCAGACTTGTGCGCCGCATCACATTGTTGACAAACACATGCGTTGTTTAATGTTTACATTTGTATTTTTACATATTCACTTCATACAATGCCCTCCGCTCGCTTTGGGGCGCAACCAAATAAACCTAACCCAAATTTAATATAGAAACAAGCATAACCTTAAAAAAAAATAAAAAAACATCGACGGGAATTGAACCCGGGCCGCCGTATCACAAGCACAGCATCTGACCACTCCGCTACAGACCAATTTAAAACAGTTCGCTGAACCATAAAGATATGGTGTTTATCAACAATGTGATGCGCGCTCAACTCTGAAGCCCTGTGATGTGGTCCGGGCAACGTCTTGCAACCTATAGCCGATGATTTGACAATTTGATCAATTTGACACCATATTTCATTTGACGCTTTGACTTGACAGACGAGGATGATATAAGAACTTTTCAACATGCGTGTGATATTAATTGTTTTTTTTTCCTGAGCGAGCGTAAAAACAACATATTACAGTGTTGAAAGTACTGGTTTTCAAAAGAGGAGGCTGAAAACGTGCTTTCACATGAATAGTGTAAATATTCTACCTATAACCATCGATGAAAATAACACAAAGAGCGCTCTTTTAAGCCATATTTTCGGGAGATCACATCTGCAAAGATGTCTTTAAGACTGACGTAATCACTTATTTGCTCGAGAAAATTAATGTTTTACATGCATGTCGTAATGACATTTCTCTAACCTAAAATGTATACTTTGTTTTTTTATTAATTGTAGGAATAACCGTTATTTATTATTTAAAGTAAGTGAAATGAATAATAGTGAAATATTATTTATCTAAGATAAAAACAGTTAAAATCTAGAGTTTTCCGTTTTGATGCACGTTTGAAAAAAACGATATTGTTTACCAGTCCAGCAGATTATTTTTGAAAGAGAACATCATTGTCGGAGTATATTATATTGTGAAGAATAGATGAATAAATACTTAAATGAGGATTTCTTTTTGCTGTTTTGAATATGCAAAGAAACATTTTACAAACTCACAACAGCACTAAAAATATTGTCAATGTGGGATTTCCCTAGCCAAAATCACCAAAAATACACATAAACAAACAATTAATTACTGTCATTTGTGTCATCTCCCCACTTACTGCAAACAAATTTTCTGGCGTCCTTTTGAGACCGCGAGATTCCGCTTTAAGCCTGACTTATTCGCAAAAAGCAGGGCTGTAAGATGCTTTAGGCCTGTTTCACACATACACGGCAACCGCGCAAACGGCGCCGTTTGAACGGTGCTGTTCCATTATGTTACAATTTGCCTTTTAAAGGTGGCTACACACACAACTGCAAGCTTGACAAGCATGCATGTACAATAATTTTGTACAAGCATGCATAATTTCCATTTGCCACCAGACGGTACATCCATGCTTAAACAAGCATCAGTTTGTGTGGGAAAAATGTCTAGCTCGGACGATGATGCATTTGCCTTTACGAGAAAAACACGAAAGAAATGTTATGTGTGGTGCAAATAGTGCTTAAGGATAAGAAAAACTTATTCCCATATTAACTGAGTGAATGAAACATACATCCGCGTGATTGCAATAACTATCTCAGAATGAATGAAGGAACCTATCTGAAACTTTTATCACTTGTAACACCTTTAATTAAAAAAACAAGATACGCCTTCTTCGCCCTATCATGATATTCTGATGATCTCATTCGCAAAAGACACAGCTGATTTTGGTATGCATGAATAAAGTTTTCCAGTAATTCTTGGTTCGCCTTCTTCAGATTGCTAGATGAGTGGAAAGAGCTCATTCACGACTGTTGCTTGTGTGTACAAGTCGACACGTACGTACACACGCTCCGTTTCACTTGCGCAAGCATGGCTTGGCCAAGCTTGCATGATTCAAACCAAATCAATCATCCAGCGGCTTGCACAATTCAAATGCTTGCGCAAAATTTTTCTCCAGACCATGGGCGTAGACAGGGAGGGGCCAGGGGGGGCCGTGGCCCCCCCTGGGAATTTAACCAACTCATGACTTTTGTGTAAAAATTGGGCGTGGCCCCCCACGCTCCAAACGCTCCAGCATACTTGTACAAAAAGATTGATCATGCATGCTGGTGAAGCTTGCAGTTGTGTGTGTAGCCACCTTTAGATTCGAAAACGGCGACACGCTTTGACCACGGCCACCTATAGGTGGCCGTGCTTTGACAAGGGAAGGCCACATGCGTGTTGTCACTTGTCACTTCTGTCAGGGTCAGGTCAAAATGAGAAATTGTCAAATCAAAAATCAAATATGCTGTATATTGAACATTGAACTCACAAAGTTAAGTTAAAACTATTAAATAATTGTACATTTCACGTTCAATAAATAAATGGAACTTTGATTTAGAAATAAAAATTACTCCGTTCACGAAATTATCTGTCGGCATAGTAGGCTTTATATCTCCCGGCTTGCGTTTGCGCCGTTGCCAACCCAGCCCGTCTCGTTCAGTCTTGGACCGGCTTTTATTGTGTGTTGTCTGAGTCTTGTGTTTTTTTGCGACCTTTAGTGCCCAAATAACGCTTTTTTAATTCTAAGAGTTTTCTGTGATACATTTTTATTACTATCTGTGCATGGTAAGTGTATATTTATTTGTGTAACATTTTTATTGCTAGCACTCGCTCTTATGACCCACAAAAACGTCAAGAAAAAGCCTTGAAAAGTTCTTCACCGTTCCTTTCCAGTGCTTTTTATAATTATCAAGATGAACGAGAGATATTTTCGGTTTAGATTTCTAAGAATATATTCGTAATGTTATTTTATTTTATCATTCACAAACACCATTCTGTTATTTACTGGCGTAGGGAATATAATAGTCATACACATGAGTACCTACTTAGGTAGTTTTCAAAAGGTAAGCACTCCATCCTCTGTTTACTAATTTAATCTGGGTTTATAATCTATTTTTAAATCATTTTCGACGTTTTCAAATCTATTTGTGAACGACTCTTTCGTCACTACTGCACTCAGATAATAATAAAGGTATTTTCTAGCTTAAACATGCTTATTTTAATCGTTAATTGTATTATTGTACCTAATTTTGTACGATGGACTACGCTATTATCGGCACGAAAGTAGACGAGAATAAAAGAAAGATAGTTTATCGATTTTGCAACACTAGGTAGTGCTTGCAGGCAGAAGAATGTTGACCGTTCTTCCCACGTTTTTGACAATGTCAGTTTTTTTATGGGGCTGTCACAACTAACTGTCAGATCACTGAAATCAGCTGAAAAGAAATTATAAATTCTTTATTTTTGAAGAGCGGTTGTTTAGGGCTTATGTCAGTTTTTGAAAGACGAATTGAAATGTTTGTTAGTTCCTATTACTTATACACTCTTTTTCTTGGTTTTCAGCTCGATTTATGACAATTTTTAAAAAATGTATAAATTATGTATAATGTTTATTTAGGATTAGTTAGTTCAACATCTCTGTTTACCTGAACAGTTTTTGTTTTCTTAAAATAGAAAATTTTACTTATAAAATGTTTGAAGTAGTAAACGATGAAATTTTATTGCATACAAATAGGTAAGTACAAATGTTAGATTCTCAAGCGAGATTTATTATGATAAACAGATAAGTATATTATGTTAATAGAAGGTAGGTATTCACAGAGAGGCTTGCAGAGAGGGACTGAATCATGCAATTGACCGAGTACTATGATGATAGGCTTGTTTGATGCATGTGCCTATGACTATAGTGTATGCGCTTATCTTTAATACTTACTATTGTTTGTATTTTTCTAATTTTATTATTTTATAGGTGATTTATATTGTAGTTTTTAACAGGCTTTGTCAATGAACCTTGTTTTCTTGGATAAAAATATTTTAAATCTCGCAGAAGTAGGTTATAAAATTCTATACTATACATTTCAGTCAATGTGCAGCACCTACTTTATTCTCATTAATTAATAGGTTTGTTTTTAAGAAGATGTTCATTTAAACATTCATTACAAGCATTCATTTTCACTATATTACAGTATATTTTGATACAAAATGCATTCATATTTACTTAAATAATTTGAATATGTCAAGAAATACAAGTCTGAATATAGGGTCACTGCAATATATTATGTACCTCTAAAAAGAAAGTAACCTAATATAAGTTATGCAACTTAAAACTGTTTATATATCCATATTGGCCATTATCCATAGCAGCCTAATAAATCTGAGACTAAATCAAACAGTTGAGGTTAGGTTTTTTTACTCCCAATGAACATGTTGATATCATTTATCCTAAGGGATTTTATTTATTTATTTATTCACCAGTATTAACAGCAAAATGCCAATTACAGATGCCACACTAAGATTAGAAAGAATTACAATTAATTAGTTAGTATACAAACTATCACTCAGGTCTGGGTCTGGTAGTTGTACAGTCTTTCTTCCGTGAGTTTTGTAAAATCCTTTAGATTAATTGTGGCTAAGTCCAAGTCACTAGGAAACTCATTAAATTAACTACACATTTTATAAGATAGACGAACTTTTATAAACATTTGTTCTAGGAAAATCTAGTTGAAACGATTTCCTTTGTCTTGTATTTCCAACGTTGATGAAGAATGGAAGCATTGACAGAAGGGGCGAATTAACTTTATTTGTCAAACATTTGTTTGAGAGATTCAGGATTGTTATTGATGGAGCTGTAGTTGAGTGCTTCATGTATGCATTCCCTGCCAATAATCTCAATTTCGTTCATGAAGAAAAGAACTTCCTAGAGTCACATACCTGAAAATATCAACAATAAATACAATAAGGAGAAGGGGTCCAGACACACTTCCCTGGGGAACCCCTCTATGGATGATCCTGAGGTCTGAGTGATATGCCCCACTATCTATACGCAGAACCACTTTTTGGTGTCTTACCCAGATAAGATACAATCCATCAGCCAGAACTACCTCTTACCCCATAATTAAACAGCTTATTAATTAAAATTTTATGATCAACCAGATCAAATGCTCGAGGATCGTCAAAGAAAAGCCCCAGAGTAGACTTTTTTGCATCAATATGCCGAATGATAGTATTAATAGCAGAAATCACTGCATCCACTTCTAAATCCTAATTGGTTAGAGGGTAAGATATATTTTTTTTTGTTTAGAAATGTGTACAGTCTAGAATAGAATGCTTTTTCATAAATATTTGAAAAGGCTGTCAAAAGAGATATAGCTCGATAGTTGTTGACCCTTTCAGAATTACCTTCTTTATAGATAGGACGTATGAGTGAGATTTTAAGTTTATTTGGAAAAACTCCTTGTATAAAGGACTCATTGATTAAGTGAGCTAGCACTGCTGCAATATGCTGGGTACATTGAGCCAGTAGAGAGCAGGGAATGCCATCTACACCACTTGAACCTTTATGTGATATTGATTTGATCAAGTCAATAATTTCCAATGGATGAAACGGGATAGTACAGAAACAAAGAACCAATACAACAATCAGTGCTAGTGTCACCAGAACTAACAGAGTCAATAAAATAATTATTAAACTCTGTTGCAGCAGAGTTCTAATCAGGTGCATTATAAGATCCTTTACACAAATAGTGCACTATATAAAAATCGGCCTTTCCCATTGGTCGATCCGCATGGCCCTCCGCTCGCTTCGCTCGCTATGGGGGCTCAAGAAAAGGAAACTAACCAGGTGCTAACCCAATCTAACCCAAGACATACCCAAAATCAGGAAAAAAAGCTGTTTAGAAACATTATCTTAAAAAAAATAAAAAAAAAGCAACGGGGTTCGAACCCGCGTTTTGCAGGTGAGACCCAACGATCTAAACCTCTACACCAGAAGAGCTCTTGATAGAAATCGATTGCATCACGCAGACATATCGTATTACGAGATGGATCGACCAATAGGAGAGGTCGATTTTTACATAGTGTACTATTTGTGTAAAGTATCTTTAAATGCTAATCAGGTATCATTTGATCATTAGGGTCAACAAATGTTTCAGGATATATGCAATCATGCTTCTCATAGTAATGAGTTCTATCCCTAATAATGTTCCAAGACACTTTAGATTTATTATTAGACCCATTATACAAATCAGAGTAGTGCCTTTTTTAGAAGCACCTATTGAATTTTTATGATTCTTGACCATCTCTTTATATGTCAGTCATGCATTGCGATCATTGGAGTTCTGACAGTAGGCATGCCAGGCTCTTAAACTCTCCCCCTGCTTCACAATACTGTCAGTCAGCCAAAATTTGCCTTTCGACAGATTGGTGTCATAGTAATTTACAAGCTCGAGTGGAAAAGCCCTATCAATCAAATCTAAAAATATATCCAAAAAAGAATGAAATTTTTGATCAGCATCCAGATCTTTGCATAAGAAGTTCCAAGACTCTCATCAAAAATATAATAATAATAATCTATTTTGGATGCTGTTAAAATCCGAAACAAATACCAAAGCAAGAAATCAAAATTAGAATTTAGCTGTTCCATAACATTCTATCTGGCTGAGTATTCATAATGCTAGTATTTAGTTTAAGGTGTTCATCAACGAATATAAAGCATTTGCTGTAGAATATTACTAGATCTGAAAAAATCTGATTTTTTTATTTAGTATTGAGTGTTTCTTAGCTATCTGTTGCTTTTTGTTATGTTATATACATATACCAATTAATGTTTTTTCGCTTTGTGCACATATTATTTATGCTTATGTATTTAGGAGTCAACCTAAACTGACCTTAAGCAAAACAAAATGGTGGACAAAATGTAATTATCCCGATTGATTTGAAGTCTTGTAATGTTCTAGGTATATTTGTTATTGAATAAAATTTAGAATAAGTATGTGTTTGATTATTTGTTTGACAAGTGGAATATGTGTTAGAAGCTTTCTGGTGAGTTTTCATCCCATGTTTTCACCATTTTTAATAATTGCTCATAATTAATTGCAACTGCGACATCTTGAGAATCTCTTGCAGGTTTGAAAGAAATGTCAGGAAATTAAAATACTTTTTTAAATTAATTTTGGCCTAACACTCCACATCATTTTTATTATGGTCTTTTTATACTCATCCATTTATTTTTCTGATATTAGCTGCCCAATCCTTCATTCAGACAATCAGATTGTTCAGCGGTGTTTTGATCCAGTATGTATTTTTTCCTTGTAAAATGATTTATATCGACGATCTTGAATGTTTTTTGACGCAAAATTTTCCGACGTTTTCGCTTATATTGTCCATCGAAATACCTTTTTTTACTGATACGTTTGTCGCTAAGAACGAAATATTATAACATTGCTACTTTTTCGTGACAATGACATAAAATTGTCGTCTATATACGAGATGTCGTTTGGTTCATGACATTCTCCAACGAATAAAGCGCGTGGAATGAAAATTATCCGTAATTTTAGGAAAATCTGCATTCATGCAATTTTGAGCAAGCAAAAGCACTTGTGCAGCACTCGTGCACTTGAGCTTGTTCTGGCTTAAATTGCGTTCGTGCAGATTTTCTTAAAATAATCGATAATTTTCATTGCATTTGTTATATATGATAATCTTTTTACTGTACTGTTATATACCTATTTATCGTTAGGTAGTGGGGATTACCTTTTCGCAGATGTATTTAATACATGTAGTAAGTAACACAACTAGTAACCGGTGTTGGGACTAGGTGGGTTAAATTGAAAATTCACATTTTTAACTGGCGGAATGATCTCAATAGATACGGGCTACTTTACTAGTTTTGTTACTTATCTGCGTTCCTTTTTAACATGGGCATTCTTTGTATGCATACATTTAGGACCCTAGGAGCCAGTTATGTAGAACTGAGTTAATAAAGCCTACATTAAAATTCCACTTCTTCTTAAGAACGTATAACATATATCTCAAATGTTGTTGCATAAATTGCTGTTTTAAATTCTCGATAAAAATAACTACAAAATTAACTCAAATTAAATGAAGAGATGTTGCTCCTCAGCAAGGCGCAATTTTCTGACTTCATCCCGCATTAGGTTTTGAACCACTGTTTTGTACTAAAACTTTTGAGACATACATCATACAATTTGCGGCACAGCGCTCATAACTAATATTATTATTATTATTAGACTTATTATTAATTAATAATCGGAACTACCTACATCGAATATCATATTTATACTTCAATGACCTTTCTTAACAAAAAACAATACCATGCTATAGTCGTTTCATATTTGATGTAAACCCACCATGTAATAATATTCATATTACATAAATTTTTATTGGCAATAGGTAAATGTGGGAAGAATTATTGACAAGACAATGTCTGTTGCTCTAGTTTAAAATAGTCCTGGCTTGAAACGCCTTCAGCTTAAGCAAGTAATATTTTATTCGCCTTACCGCGTCCTTCCAAACATTGTGTGCGTTGGTTATTTTTTATTTCTTAGTTAGTTAATTATGGCATTTCCATATGAATTCAGTTAACTAATTTTGAGGAGATTGACTTTTCAAATTATCTATATCAAAAGACAGAAATATGTTTTTGTCCGGGATGACAATAATTCATGTGGATATTTGCACTAGTCCTAAAAAGTGAAAGGAAGAGGCAATCGGAAATGATAGAAACCTTCTTGCATAAACAACCTCATAGAAATATTAATAGTTACTTTTTTTCATTTTTTTTATTTATTAAATGTATTTTTTATGTGTATGCCACAGGCCACGAAAGGCTAAGACCTATAATATAACTGAGGGTACCGTGACCTGTTATATGGCTTAAACCGTCAACGTTGTCCAAGTATCGAAACATGCGAACTTGGTGCAATTCGCGGCACTTCTTAGATATAGCTAACGCAGTAATACTTCCACGGGCGTTATTGAGGATTACAATAACTACTACTTTTTTGGCTCTCCGACCGGGGATCGAACCCCGGGTCGCCCGCGGTTATATAGAACGAAAAAAATCACATGAAAAATGAGAATGAATGGTGAAAATGGTAAATAAAAATATTTTATCCGATTACATGTCTCCACGTTTTAGATTAGACTAAAACATGTATCTGTGGGAGTAAAATGATTCCGAAACAGGTAACGGCAACAATGTTCCTTTCCTTTTGTCGAACAATTCCTTTATACCTACTCGATTTTCTGAAAGTGCATAAAAGGAGATGAAACCGCTGGAAGAGCACTAAAGAGACGAGGGTGCATGCTTGCAGTTCTGTAAACGAGCCACCTGTTTGTGCGGAGCAGACGCTTTTGTGCCACCCCCTGCCCATCAGCTGCGATTCTATATTTGAAGGAGTTTTTGATATGCTCCTGAAATAAGGGAATGCTTTAGGTACTAACCTTGTTACTCTTGTGGGTTCATTCATAATCAATTTTCAACACGATCTATTCTCATGTATGTTCGAATTTATTTACAACATTTAGACAAAAAGCTGTCAAGAGTTTTATTGCTGTTTTTTTTCTTGTAAATAAATTATATACAAGGTGTATCAAGATGCACGATTTGAACACTGGGCGATCGATTTTCAAAAATTTAACTAGAGATCGTTGGTGTAAGTAAAACATCATAAGCAGTGTGTATTGTAGTTTTTTCAGGGATGGGTTATATAAAGTGTCCAGCTTAATATTTAGAACAAATATAAGCAAAATAATTTGTATGATTCGATTTTATTTGTATATTTTATATTGTAGATTTAGTATAACTGCCTTTGAACCAGAAATGTCACAAATATTTTAAGCTATTACCTCAGATTTGATTAGATTAGATAGGGAAAAACCTGGAAAAGTCTGGGAGTTTTAAAACATAAAATCACTAGAACCCTTTTTGACCTGTCGGTTTTCTTTTTGTACAGTAACGACGAATAGAACGATAGAATGATCTACTAACGAGACGGTAATTAATTACGTACGAAGCAATCATAATTAATGGCATAATTGGCGTGACGAAAGACGATATCTCCATTATTATAAGATCCACAAGGCATATTTGAAGTAAACGTTATATGGTCTTGGAGACCATATACCGAAACCAAGTGGGGGTTGGAACCTTTGGCAAAATGCCTCACAACAGAGTTTTCCCCACCATTAAATTTACTGATGAAGTGGGGAACAATGGCCAACAATCATTTTTTGGATTTTTTAGCAATTAGGAACGATCTAAAACGTAGTTTTATCCACAATACCGAAACATAATTATTGCACTCGACGGGCGTTTCGCTAACCATGTTAGCATCATCAGGAGATGATTAAAACCTAATCAACTCCTGATGATGCTAACATGGTTAGCGAAACGCGCGTCGAGTACAATAATTCTGTTTCGGTATTGTAGATAAAACTCCGTTTTAGTGCATGTTGCCGAAGGTTCCAAACCCCAACATAGGAATGATTATAACATACTAGAATTTAATATTTATAGAAAAAAATACGGCCACTAACCTGTATATTCCTAATGAATCCTTCCACTGCGACCAACACAAAGTGGACAGCTTTCATTTCTTAGTACACCCTATGGTTAATTTTCCTCTCAGTAAACCAATAATTAATAATGAAAAGGAGACAATTAAGAATATGTATAGCGAAAATTAATGGCTTCAATACCAACTTAATAGATACACTAATTATTAGGCATCCATTTAGAAAGACCATTCGTGATTCTACATCTTTCATTAATCGGGATTAAAGTGCAAAATATGTCTCGATACCATATTTTTTAAGAACGTAGATTTACAATTAATATACCGAAAATAATCATAGGATAGCAATAATTTAAAATTAATTCATAATATATCTGATTGGAGATTATTAGATGCATACGAAAGTATGGAAATTATTAAATGTAAGAATAGTTTAGAGATAGAGGGCCTATTCCTTATAGTCCATTGTATTGGTAGATCTAGCGTGACTCGTAGGAGCAAGATGGGTTACTTCTGAGTTTCACAAACAGTATAAAATACAGTTAGATAGAGTGTAAGTTTAGTTTAAGTCATCCCCTAATAATGCTAGCATGGTTAGCGAAACGCGCGTCGAGTGCAAAAATTCTGTTACGGTATTGTGGATAAAACTGTAACGTAGTGCATGTATTGCGCCCATATCGACGACAAGGTGGAACTCAACAATTATACATGGTACGTCAAAAACTCAGATCATCCTTTTTGTAAGTTTTTTTTAAAAGTCAGCTTTGAATTTTCTGCAAGTCCTTCATATTGGCGGGAAGTCATTTGTATATGGATGAGAAAGTCGGCGATATGGGTGATGTTTCCAATCTCAAATAATTCTTATGAGGTTTCCTTGTCTGGTAGGATGTTGATGGAATGACCGATTTAATTTGTATAAGCTGCAATTTCAATGACAGTAGGCGTTGGCTAGGTATAATCCTGACACCAAACTGCTTAAAAGGTGGCCCCGTATCCTCCTTGTAACTCACACAGCCTTTCGCTATATTGCAAATATTTTGCGGCATGCGCAGAATGTTCCAAACCAGGATACACAGCCACTGACTGGAATGCATGGAGTATTTCGAGAAGACATGTCCCCGACGTTATTCTGGCCAGATTTTTCTAGAGCAATATACTTTTCGATTAAGCGCTTGGCCATATTATGTACCTATTTGGTTTTCAAATTTATTCGTATTTATCTAATCAAAATTCGCTCCATCAATCTCACGAGTCGCAGATTTTCTTATTATTATTATAAGCGCTGTGATTCGGTATTTAACTATATTTCAAATATTCGGCAGTTCGACTGGGACTCGGCCAAAGTCTAACTGGAGCCGGCACGCCGACCAAATACAGAGAAGTCGAAGTACATTACTTCCAAAGAGACTGAAAAGCTAATCTTTTACGCCATAATTTGAACGAATTTATTGTTTTTTTGTTCATATACATTTTTATGAATGTAGATATTTGTTCGTGAAGAAATTTTGAAATCAGTTCGCTGTTGCAAGTTTTGTGCCAAACTAACCCAAACCACTTAGATCCATATTAATACTCAATAATCCTTACCTTATGTATGACCACTAAACAGACTTGCAATCATTTAATAACAGCAAATAGTAGTATTGACCGCAATTTCTTGTTTATTAAAATATTCATGCACATAAATATTCTCTATTTGGAATCAACAGACGCGACAATTATGCCTGATGGCGGATGAGTCACTAGAAAAAGATAATTTAAAAATAAAAGCAATTACGTTATAACCTGAGGCTATTCTCATTATGGGCATGCAACAAGTGTTATTACTATTAGGTAATGCAGATTATGGCTTCGAATAGTCAGTGAATGGGTGGTAGCTGAAATATTATGGGCCACAAATCTTATGTTGTAGTTTGGATTGTGGTAGCTGAAATGTTATAGTTCATAAATCTTAAGTTGTCGATTTTTTGGGTTAGGCTAAGCATACATTTTGGTCCTAGGTGTATACGCACTAAAATTAAAATTGATATTGTATATTTGGTAACTAACCTTAAATGTTGTGAGGGTTCGCTTATTAAAAACTGAATCCGAATATGCCAATAATTTAACATAAGTTATGATAATGGTTTTATGGAATAAATCCAAATTACCGTTTGTGATGTTAATTTACCAGCAGTTAGACTGCTTGGAAAATCCATACTATATATATTATTTTATTATCATATATCGTTTTTGTAAATAATTTTATCATCATTTATCATTTTTGTAATCAACTACCGCAATGAATGTTGAAATTGACCCTAAATTTCTACAATGATAAAATTGTCAGCAGATTTACCTATAAATTCGTGGCGGTTTCCCTGTATATGCGTTGATGCAGTAAACTCCTTTAAAAATAACAAGTCTCATGTTGCTTTACAATTTATTATATTTTATTTAATTGTACATTTTTGGCAGATTACTTCCATCTTCAAAACACTATAAGATAAGTACGCACTAATTATTAGACTGCTACACGCACGTCAGCAGTTGTGCACTTAAAAAAAAAACGAATCCTACGTTGTTCAGGCTAAGGTTGAACGCCAGCAACACAGAATAGCCAAGAATATTCTGTGGCCAGCAATATCACAGTTTATTCAATCAGAATCTTTGGAACTGACAGTAGCCTAAACTTTTTGCGTTTAGCAAACTATGATCTGAGCGCGTGAGATAAAAGATTATATCACATTTGTAAATAATAAATAATTCGCCAGTCTCATGCAGTGTTCCCAGACCCGTTGCCTTGTCCTGGGTCATTATTGGCGGTGAGGACGCGAACCTAATGTTTACATAAGGTAGGACGCATAGACGGTTTTGTAATCGAGTTTTTTTTTTTATGGAACGTATAAAGGAAAATGTAAACGAGTTGCCTTGTTTTGCCCATTGCTTCCCTTGTTTATTTTTTTTAAGGGACCATAATTACAGATGTATGTAATTTATCTCCAAAAACAAGAAACGTATATACATGTGCCACAACAAGATGACAAATTATATTCGCATTTTATTCGTGCCTTGTTATTTGCATTGCTGCATGCAAAATTAAATGTTTTGAGAATATAAAATAATATATCTACGAAATTCTGAATGTGTAATTTTGTACTCCATTCTATTACCGATGATGTATGAACATGTTAATACAAATGTGAAGAAGGCGACATTTCAAAAAATTATTCTGTTTTTGCCTTTTAGAGCGTTACCTGGGCTGTTGCGGTTAACTGGTTTTAAATATCTTAGGAGAAAGTAATTCACCGACGTTAAGTCAGTAGATCTTTAGAGCTCTTTAATTGTGCTCCGAGCAATGCATCGACCTGGAAATATTTTATCTAAATACCTTCAAACTTTGACTCCAAAATATGAAGGTGAACCATTTTGATGTTCACATATATCTGGATTTATTTAACTGTGAAAAATAACCACTGATAAAGAAACGGTAAAGTTACCTTAAAAAAGTATGGTCCCAAGATTCTGTCACCGGACGCATTTACTTTCTCAAGATGCTCATTATAATAAATATGTGTTTCGTCTATCGAATATTGATTGTGGAAACAAGAAAATGTAGGCTTGCCCGAATAAATAATGTTGCTTGGAAATAGTTTTTATACTAACTGAACCGCAAACATAAAGTGCATAAAATGGAAATATATATTCCCGGTATTGACTGCTTATTTTTTATACACATCTAACATCAATAGTTTCAATACGATATCTCTCTGAAAATACCGTTTTAATTTAGAAGCAAGAAAATATGACTCCTGGGTAATTCGGTACAATATACTCGTATATTAACTATATTTTATAACCTTTACTAATCTAAATGGTTATGCTTCTCAGCTTTTGTTTATCCACACCTGGACTCCTGAACATAGGCCTTTTCAAAATTTTCGAGATATCATCTCGTCATTTTCTTTGTGGTCTTTTGATTTCGGGTGTCTTGTATGAACCCTATCTTGTCATAAGGCAAGTCTTCTGCTTAAGTTTCGCAATTGTTGTCAGTACTTGAGTTCTCAGAAGTTTCTCGTTTCGAAGTCGATCACTTAAACTGATTCCGAGCGTAACCCTTCCCGATCTCCATTCACATTGTCTCGAGACAAGACATACTTCCCTTTTAAGGTTTGTTTAAATTTAGTAAAAATCGTAATCCACCAAACGTCGCGTCGCCCAGAAAAGCCCTATTCTCCTGAGAATTTCTGCAACTTTGTGTTCAAATACGGTCTGTATCCTATTTTTAACAGTCACCCCAATATCCCCCGGGCTCATCATCGTGCTTTGATTTGCAGAAATACTTTATGGAGTTTTTGTAGAATGGACTGGAGTGACTTTATGTTTATTCTGATTACAATTTCTATATTTGAAATTATTTTAACGCCTCTGCTTCGTTTTCTCTCCACTTTTGCGGCCTCTTGAAGCTACCAACCAGGTGCTATCTGCGGGATCATCGTATTCACTCTGTGGTGGTCACTACAGAAGCGCAAGATCGCTTCCATCCTCTTCGTCAGCATCATGGTCCTCTGCATCTAGATAAAACTTCTTTGCTCTCGCCGCTGATCGCACAATATCGACTGCAAATCGTAGGTTCTCTAATGTTGATTCCTTTGCCTCACCGGTACAGGTTTTTGAAGATATCCTCCAATCCTACGCCCTAAAGTTGCGAGGAAATTATATCACCTTGTATCTTCGTTTATTGTTACTTGAATTAATGCCTTTTCTTTCATGCATTTTATGAGCCTTTCCAGGTTTCGACGAAATCAAAAGTCTTTTTCTGATAGTTCACAAGAAGAGCCTATACTTGTATAGAGATATATTGTGTGGTGTGATTTTCTCATACAAATGGTCGATAGTATTGATTTCCTTACAAATCTCGACAGTTAGGCTGATTGGTGCAAATTTATTTTGAGTGTAGTGTGATAGTAAGCCGATCTCTCTCCTCTTTTGCTTTTTGCCACCGAAATAAATTATATAGATGTCATTATATTTTAAGAGTTCACTTTGATTAACTACTCGATAGACGTGCCATAGTTCCAACGAGATCATTTCAGAGGTCCATATATAATAACAATTCATAAGTAAAAATATATGTTAATAGGGGTATACCAAAATAAATTATTTATTCTGTAGAAAAGTAGAAGCAAAATAATTATAATATATTCTATTCGCTTAGATATAGAAAGACGTGTTTCTAACTATATGCACTGCAAATATGGAAACGTAATTTAATTTTACAATTTTTCATTTCTTTGTTTTACAGTTCATGATGTTGGTGGCTTAGAAGTAAATCCCGCCGAAAGTGATTCTGAAGAAGAAGACGAGTGGAATTATATCAAAGGGGACCAAGAGAAACCCGAAAATTTATCTTCTCAACCAGAAACGGTAAGGAATGTAATCTCTTAATTCTTAATTTTTGTACAAAGTAAACGATCCTCTTCATTTTATACCATAACGATAATAATTTAATATTCGGCCTAATCTAATTTTCTATCGCAAGTTTAAAGTTTATTTTAGAGTATATGTTGTAACATATAAAACACTCTGAGGAAATTAAATGAAATGTAAATTTTTTAGGTTGAATAACGAAGGAGTCATAAAGACAATACAAAATTAACAAACTGTAACTAGTAGGTAGCTTTGGCGAGGTACCTTGTTTCTTTGTTAAATACTGTTACTAAATTACTAAAGTCTCTGTATATGGAAGAAAGCAGTAATCACATCCAACTTTATAGAGGGATATGCCAGATAATAGAATTTAACGACTAACAGCACATGGGTTTTTAAACCATCACAGTACATTTATTCACATGTGAACCTTTTTACAGCAATATGCAGGTTTTATCGTTTTGCTTTATTATCTGGAAGAATTAACTGTTTTGGGCTTCAGTACACTCTACTTTTGAACCAGCATGGTTCTAAATAAGATGAACTCTGGCCGTATCCTAAGTTGCTTCTTAAGAGCTCTTGCAAATAATATTTAAAATGTCAGCAGGATGCGGGTTTTTTTTCCAGACTTCTGGAAACATAGTTATATAACACATATTTCTAAATTTGATGGCCGTTGAAGATTTAAAAATCTGCAGAGAAATTTGTAATCGATTGTAGTCGACAGTAGCCCAGCTGCGTGACAGCATGGTTTATAATCAATTGAACTGGCCCTGCAAGGGTATTGTATATATTAATCAGTTTAGTTTTTCTGGGGGGTAGATTGTACTACACTGGGTAGAATTGGATGAATACAAATTACAGGGTTTTTTCCAAGGTCTTTCATTTAAGCAATTTTAACCTACTGCTTTCAAAGTTTAGGCATGCGGGATTTTCACTCCTGTTAATTCGGTGACTGAAGAGGTTTCTTAGGGTCGCGCGCGGGTGGATCCGTAGGGAGCTGATCACCGTCAGGCCCTGGGGAATCGTCAACCTGGTCGAGGTGGACCCGCAAAGGCTGAGGCTCAGGAGGGCGGCGGTCTGGATTCCTGGACCGGGGGCGGACGTCGCCAATGAGGCGATAGTCCGCTGACTTGAGGTCCAGAACGGTTTGGACTGCCGACTCTGGAGAGTCTGGAAGAGGACGGCGGAGGAGAAGGGGCTCCAGGATCGTGATGGGGGTGGACGATAGGTCCGCTGACACCATTGCGTCCAGGGGCTGCCTGGCGTTGCAAGTAAGGGTAACCCTGGCTGCACCGGGGGTGGGACACAAGGAGAAGTCAGTAGCCCCAGGAAAGAGCTCTCCGAGCGAGGGCCTCTAGAGTGAGCTCGCCATGGATGTGGATGCCGGTTCTGCTATGGTGGGATCGCCGCTAGCCGCTCCACAGGCAGGAGCTAGTGTGGAGATGGGGCCACGGAGGAGGAGCTCCGTCAGTCTGACTCCGACTGACTGGACTCTCTTCAGACCGAAGAGGGTGGGGGTTGACCATGTCTATTCTCCAGATAAACCTGCAACATAGTTGGGCTGCGACGGCCCACCTATGGAGGAAGATAGTAGAGGAGGTTATAGCAATTGGACTTATCCAGGAACCCTGGATTGTCAAATCCAGGGTAAAGGGCCATAGCGGGATCTGTGTTGTTGTATACACCGGGCCCGACCCTAGTGAAGGTATATTGACAGTGGGGCTGGAGGCCTTTTTCTTAAGGGTTAACGCTACCAGGGACCTGGTCCCGATCCTTGTTAAGATACCTACAAGCGTGGATGTGCAGAGGGTGGTACAAGCGTCAGCTTACTTCCCAGCCGACCAACCCTGCCCGACGGAGGGTCCGGTCCCCCTTCCTGTGATGTCTAGTGGTGGATGAGATCCTACGCATCCTGAGAGTAGATCATGTGGTCCATGTACAGGCCTATGCAGACGACGTTGTGAATATGTGACAAGGGACTGAGGTGGGAATTTGCATAGGCTTCTGGAGGAAGCACTGACAAGGTTCTCGCAGTGGTGTAGGGATAACCCAAACTAAGGACGAATCCCAACATGGTAGAGATGGCCATCTTTACCGGGAAAAGGAACCTGGTGGCCTCTCCCAATATCACGTTGGAAGGCACCCCTCTTGTGGCTAAGAAATGTGTCAAGTATCTGGGTGTTAGACTCCAAACTGACCTTTCAGGACACATTCGGCTTATGACCGCGGCAGCGCTCAGTGCTCTGGGGACTTGGGCCGAACGAAAACTATGTTGTGGATCTGTAGGACGATGATTGCTCCGATGCCCATGCACGGAGCGATCGTTTGGTGGCCAGGATCCATTAAAACGGCGTCCAGACTAGTGCTGGACAAATTACAGCAACTTGCATGCTTCTGCATCGCGGTCATGAGAACGGCGCTCACAAGGGTCCTGGAGGCGTTGGTGGGGTTGCTGCTGTCGGTGGACTGGGTGAGGCACGAGGCGGCTAGAGCGGCCATGAAATTGGCTGATGTGGGGATGTGGAGAGACAATGGCTCCTGCCATTGCTTGTCTGGAGACCTAATCATCCAGAGTATGTCAGGTGACGCGATGGTCCCTGAGATATGCTTACATGAGGGGCTAAAGTTTCTCTTCCCTTCGAGGATTGGATGAAGGGAAGGACGTGATCCTGGGATGGGCTAGTCTGGTTCACAGATGGGTCCAGAATGGGCACAGTGTTCTGAGCTGGTGCGTACGTGAGGCCTTCGGGCGGGAATTATCCGCTCCACTGGGCGAGCACCCTACGGTTTTCCAAGTAGATTTTTTTGCGATCATGATGGGGGTCTGGGAGTCGCTAAATCTCAATGTTGGTGTCGGGAGGATTTTCTTTTGCTCCGACAGCAAGGCCGCACTCATAGCGCTCCTTGTTGTTATGGGAGTGTAGAGGCTGGGCTGAGTGATCCTGCAAAGCTTAAAAAGGTTACGTTGGTCTGGGTACCAGGACACTCGGTTGTACCGGGAAATGAGGCCGCTGACGCCATAGCCAGAAAAGGCTCCGCACACAGATACTTAGGCCTGATATATGTATTCAAATTGTCCAGATGTTTTTAGGTTAAGATAATCAGATCAAGTCAGTTTTCTCGATCATATTCAAGTTTCAAGTCCTCCACTTCACAAATATAGGAAGTTGCTTTAAACACAAACATGAAACTAAGTTGCCTGAATTAGACTCGCTTTAATTTCGTTCAGGATTGTATCGTCAAAGTGAAAATTTTAGGTAGTTTAGAAATTAAACTAAATAAAAGTCACTGTTATTTGTTTTGGAAACTAAGAAATTTAGAAAGAGAATGAAAATTTAAAAATAATTCGAATAATGCTTTTCTCATTTTTAGTAAATTAGCCTTGGAATAAACATTATTCTCTTTAGCGCCAGGCTATAGTTTTGTAAACTTCAAAATCGAGTAAATTTGATATAAATATTTCCTTTAAAAATTGTTTACTAAGGCATTTGTTATAGTTCACAAATACAAAAATGCCTCCTACACTAACTAAAGACAACATTGACTTGGTTTTAATTTTACTAGGCAGTAACAATTACAAAAGGGTTCAAGAAGCTGAAAAAAGTTGAATGATAAGAACGTTCATTATTCGACAATTTCTATACTTCTTAACAAATTTAATGACTGGTTCTGTAGAGAATTAATTTAAAATATTTCTGAAAAGTCTATCATCGATGAAGGAAACTATTTGAATGTCTTGTTGACACAGGATCCCCAAGTCGCAGCAAGAAAAATTGCTAAAGAACAGGCATTGTAAGACTGACAAATATTGAGAGGTCAAGATTTGTACAAGGTTTGACTTTTCTGTCTGGGTTCAAGGTATGGTAGAAAAGTTCAGCTATTCAATAGAAAGCATTTTGTAACAATAACAATAGTTTTTGCACTGTATTCTTAAACCGTTCATCACACAGATCTTGCAGCCAGAATTGCAAAGTGTTATACATGATGAGTCATGATAGTTAACAGCCACATGCTGTTTCTTCATTCTAAGGTAATCCAATCATATCAAGTTTCCCTCTCTCGTGAGATAATGATGATAAGCTTGATTGGTACACAGCCCTGCACTGCAATGCAAATATCCTGGCAAAGTGTATTGACTGCCCGCATGTCATGATCGCATACACAGCTATTGACTGAATAAGGCAAGTCCTCAGCATGACTAGCTAGATTTTTTAAGATTTTGATATGATTTATGTGGTCTTCCAAAGTTAAAGTTGCATCCAGATACATGCCCTCTTCAGTGTTCCCTACTCGATCTCGTGGTAATTTCATGGATATATCATCGACCATAGTTTGGCCATAATATTGTTGTGTAGGATATTCATTGTAAATGTCGCTGCGGTCAACTTTATTATGTTTTGACAGTATTGGCACATTCACACATCTCTACCTTCTAAAGCGAGAATTTTCAATACAGACGTACGTAGTGACTTTGCCATACCAGCACCTTCCATCATCCTTAGCCCCTTTTTATTGATTGCAATTAAATGCCTTTGCCTTTGCCATTTTTAAATCATTCCGAAATGCGACTTGAATTTATGCATTTAAAAGATTTAATCATTGGGACATAAATGCCGTTACTTGACTTATTTCCTGAAAAGAGAATCTCTTGTGTAAGCGGACCATTGACGAGAGCAAGGAGGGATATAACGAGCAGATCAAGAACAGGCTTCTCAACTGTCCTAACGGATCAAAATCCTTTTGATCAGTTGCCAAAGCTGCCACGACTGACCAAAGATGATGGCTCAATCGGAAATGGCCAAAGACAAAGCGAACATTCTTGCCGAAATGTGTGCATCAAATTCTACCTTAGATCCTCAAGCAAAGGCTCTCCCATCTATCCCGAGAGTGATTTCCTCAATGCCAGTTCTGTATTTCTTAATTCAATTTACAGCTTTGCAGACGACAGCACTGTTATATCCTCATTTATGTCGCGAACTCTAATGACCGCTGCTCATTCCCAACGCTACCGAGCAAATCAGATTGCTGCCATTAATGAGGAAATGAACGCCATCGTAGAATGGGGTGAGGAAAACAATGTCCAATTTAACGCAGGAAAGACTCAAGCCGCTGTCTTCTCAAAAAAGCGAACCCCACAGGACCTGACTTATCAATGACAAGACAAACACTGACTCTGGCCTCGTTCATAAGTTTGCCGGGCATCAACGTAGAAAACTACATGTCTTGGCGTAATCACGTCACCAAAATCGCCAAGGCAGTAGCACAAATGCTAGGAGCACTCTATAGAGCAACAAAGTTGTATCCACCTCATCAGCTTTTACTGCTCTATAAGGCCCAGAATGGTATAGGATTTTCTTTTTTTGAGTGTGCCGAATACTATAGTAATAATAAAATATCTGTGTAATATTTGCTCTTCTCCACGATCGAGCGGGCCCTGTGATCTATACCTAAGTCTGGACCAGCAGACATTGTGATACTTGCAAAATAATTAGTAAGCTTCAGCAGACAAGCTCTGCTTAGCTCTCTCCATGACCTTTCACTCCTCTGAATCTGTTTACCATCTCCCAAGATGCTTGAATAGGATTCGTTAGTATGTTTTAAACTATAACCTGTTATGGTTCAGCTGAGGATTTATTGACATTCACTTCAGTAAATAATAATTTTCCTCATATTTCTGTGGCTATATAAATTATTGTTTGTTGATATGTTTTGTATAAATACCCTTTAACCCCGCTATGGTTCAGCTGAAGATTTATCAAAATTAATTTCAGTAAGTAATTTGAGATGTCTCATATTTTTTACTCACAAAATTATCTCTCACACCCCTCAGTTGGTTAGAAGCGAAATAATACATATGAAACAAAATCTATTCCATTAAACGAGTCTCGAAAATTTTTTTGTCCAGGTAAATTCAATCCTATTTTGTATTTCGTCGAAGTGAATCATAAAACACTCTACTGTCGGAGGCCGATTGTGCTTACCAAATATTTTCTATTATTAGCAGTTATCATCTTTCTAGGTTGTGGAGACATCAGAACAAGAGGACGCAATGTCTCAGTTAAATCCCGATGCTGCTGAGTTTGTGCCCACTTCTCCGACACGTAGTATACCATCTCCAGCTTGTCGAGCTTTGATTAACGATGAGGTAATGTC
Organism: Pissodes strobi; assembly: GCA_016904865.1. NCBI lineage: Eukaryota > Metazoa > Arthropoda > Insecta > Coleoptera > Curculionidae > Pissodes > Pissodes strobi. The sequence continues at coordinate 61,910 of MU183292.1, read as the reverse complement.
TCTTTTCAAATGTAGCTATGTAGAACTTGAAGTTAAAATTGGATCTTGGCTGTAGACGCTGATAAAGCTTCAGCATTACATCTCTATGTTTATGAATAACCGAGATGAATTTAAAAACTTTCCCTTGTGATTGTTCTCTACCAGAAATGTTAGAAGCCAAAAATCTTTATGTGTATTTAAACGTGGTTTATTGAAAAACTTTAAAAACCTCAGAATAATTTTCTAAAAAAAAAAAATCAGTAGAATATCAATTTCAGTATTAACCTGAGGGGTCATAATTTCACAGGAAATTTATCTAGTCTTGATTTATTTTGGGTTGATATGTTTAGGTAATATTTAAATATTTAACCCTCAATTGATATATTCTACTATAATCGCATAATCCTGAATTATTTTTTAAATTGGTTATCTCGTTTACTTGTAATATGAGATTAATTTAGACCTTAGATTGATTCTTTTATATAGCTTCTTAAATTATTTTCATTAATCAAGTTTGGATTGCACCAGTAGTTGACCAGTTTAGATAAATTTTGGAAAAAACAAATTGTAAAATTTTAGTTTTAATTTATCACTAAAAACAAAAATTACCAGAGCGTTGGGCAATATCTTTTCTACCAAAAAATTATATTTAGTTTATTAAGTGTTTTATATCTCAACTATGAAAAATAATTCTTAACCAAAATCACAAAAAGTTCCAGTTTTTGACCAAAGATCTCCAGTAGATGACCATATGTAACCCAGTAGTTGACCACTATTATTAAAACAAGAATTTTAAGGAAATGTTTATTTATTACAAATAACATGTCTACAACTAACTACAAGATCTGATTTACAAAACATTGTAGGAAAACTTGTATTTTATCTGCTGACCTGAAATGCTAATATTTGGTTCCTCCAATTTAGAAATTAGTTGACTGCGGTTTACGATACTAATATAATTTTCTAACTTTATAAACCGATTTGTTTCCTTCAACAGGGTAGAATGCTTGAACTTCTGTTTTATCATCTGTAATTATGTTTTGAATGGAGCAGACATAAGTATGGGTCATCTTTTTTCATCGGAAATTTACCAAATAAAAGTTTCCTTTTATAGGCTTGTTGTCATTTTGAATATTTTCTGCAATTTTAGCTTGAGTATCATTTTCATTGTCACTAGGTTCAAAATTTGGATCAGATATGTCATCAACGCTGGAACCACTTTCTTTCCATTCTTCATAATCTTCACTAACAGAATCGGTTTTTTTTTAGATTTTTTACTTATTTTTGCTCTTTTCTTAGATCTTGGCTTTTTATTCTGCGATTTTTTTTGTGTTTTCTTGTCATCTGGACTTCCTCAATATGGCTCTCTTAAGTTTCGCCCTTTCATTGTCTGCCTTATTTTTTTTCTTTTTCCTCGTGAAATTTCAACCACCTTAGAGATGTTGTTGCATGTGGCAGCCTCTCTTTTTTGAAACACCTTCTTTCTTCTCAGGTGATTCTTCAGGCCAAAAAATGTGATCAATAAATGAAGCACTAATCGGTCGTGATGATTTAGAACTTGGAACTTCTAGATTAGTATTTTGAAGCCCTCTTGATGTAGAGAATTTAGAAATAACAGTATTGCTAACAATATGAATAGGTTTTTTTGTGGGGTTTTTATTAGTTTTCCTTGGTCAATATTATCACAGGTCATCAAAATATCAATTAATTAAGTGCCTTGTATAGGTTTTTAAATGATTATAAAACATATTCAAACAGAAATCAGTTGTTGACCACGTATTTGAATTAGTAGTTTGACCAACACATTTTGCTGGACAACTACTGGAACGAGCCGGAACTTGTCAATTTTAAAGAAAGATGCCCAACCCTAAACATATATCCGTCGGAATGGATACAATAAGGAAAGAAAATAATAACGTGTGCAATATCCAGTAATTGACCATGTTGGTCAAAAACTAGAGCCATATTGAATTGTCCTATATAGTAGTTGACCACCTGTTTTTTAAAACCAAAATGACGGTTTTGGAGAAAAATACTGACAGGATGGTTTAGAATAACTTATTTGCTTTCACTCAAACCAATAAAACTAATATTTTAAACATTAGGATGTCCCATGAGCATTGATATGAAATGTGGTGTTCTCTTACCTTGTTTACTACAAAACGCACAGAAATACACACAAATGGCCACTCAATGTTTGTTTTCACGAACTACAAAACTTTGTATTAAATATAAAGCATTCACTGCGCCACCTATTAGTCAAAAGTCAGACTGATATATCAAGCCCATTAAACCAGCCAGCAACATTACAGTGTTCTTGTTAATTCCATTTTAGGAATAAATGGTCAACTACTGGTGCACTGACCCTAACAATGTCCTCATGAACATCATATAATTGCTTTAATTTTCTATCTTACCTATTTTTTATCCAATTGAAATATTATATATTTTTTTATTTTAAACTTGCTTTTTCCTTGTTAGAATGAATTTTTATTTCTTTGACCGACACTGTTCTAGAGAATAAAAATATTTAACATTTTTTGTTGGGCAGCATACCTATATATTTCTTGAAGCTATTTCAGAGTCACAGTACCTAATTTGTTATTTTTGTTAGAAATATTTTCTTCAGTAATTATACTACAGGTTTGATCTTTATATAAGCACATGAAATAATTAGATAAATATTCAAAAGTGACGATATTTTTTTTTATATGATTATATTATATATCCAACGTATTTCGGATATTTATGATCTGATATGATATTTATGAAAATATATTATGTTTGAATCCGAACACTAACTGAGTTAAACCAGGTGGTTAAAGGTTGAAAACGTCGCTGATTGCCGTTTAGGTTAACGTCTGCGCTTATGTTCACTTAACGCAAAGTTATGATTTCGATCATACATTTACGTCAGCCGTTTCTCTTAATGCTCATCGGAAAGATGGTCATATTTTATATTCGTCATCATTGGCTGATGTTAGCTATCATCGTCATCCAATAGAATTACTTACATTTGGCGGAATGTATGACATATGATTTTTAAGTATGTATTTTTAAGAATATCGAAAACATAGAAGCCAGGTTAGGATTACATTGAACCGGTCGCTCCCCCGTCAGAATCTAAGCATGCGTAGAGACTAACCGAATCGATAACGTCGACGATCAACTTACTAAACGGACGACTGGCAACCGTCAGCTTTCAAAGGCAACCGAAACGGCTGACTGCGACCTTTTCAATCTATAACTCTGGCTTAAAGAGCTAATCATAGATCGCTTTTGAAGAAGGTTTATTGAACTTTTCGAAAGATTTTATTCTCTCGTCTTGCTTTTATACTAAAAGCATATATTTTATGATTAATTATTGTCTTTGAGGATTTTAATCGTTTGGAAATTCTGCCTTACTACTGATGGAACGTTTTTTATATTTTTTTTTTACTTGAAAATATACTAGTTTGTTTGTCTTCAAAATTGTGAGGCTGTTCAGTGGACAGTTATGTGGAGTAAGCCCAGTAATACTATCAAGGAAGTTTACCCGTGGATGAAGTTGAATTGGTTATGTATTCTCTTACTTATGTTTTCCTGATGAGTGCGAACATTAGACAATGTTGTGACTTTGGAAATTTTGAACCAATAATTTATTTGCACAGATATGAGTATATATTGATAAGTTTCTGTTAACAGATACAAATAGCATGCACTATTAAGTTTCCATCTTTAGTTGTAGGGATTGGCAGGGTATGCCGGGTGATGTATTTCGATCACAAAACGCTGAGTTATATGGGCTTGTATCAAATTGTGGTACATTTCGACGATTTTCTGTGCATTGGAGTCTGCTTCCATTTTGCGCCTCAAACGTTTCTTAAAATTAAATTCGGGTTGATAATTTTGTAATTTTAAAACAAACTTATAATTTACTATGTATTACTAAACTTGGTAGCATATTTAAACACATGTTTGCTTTGTATAATAGATATTTTAAAACTTTAGGTACCAAAGTTGTAGGCAACGGCCAGTTTTTTTTGTCAGAACAACTAAAGAAGCAGTACAAAGCTCTTTCAAAATACCAACTTGTTTTTTTTAATGGATCATGATTTCGAATATAGGTTTGGTGCCTCTATTTTTAAAAATAACTTAGAAAAATAACAAAAACCGTATAAAATATGGTTTAATGTCTAATGCATTGATCTTATGACATAGTTTTTGTAATTTTTCTCAGTTATTGTTAAGGATATATGTATCAAACCTGGTATATTCGGGATTAGTAGTGAGTGGACTATCCGGTAAATGGACCATATAGAGTGCGATCAATTTAAAAAAACAGAAGTTGATAGTTTTTGACAGATTTGCGATACTCATTTACATGCCCTGAAAAGGAACTGAGGGTTCATGATAAATCATACATTTTTAATGACCACAAAATAAACGCTCTAGGTATGTGTCAAAATATGGGGGAAAACCATCTATACAATTAAATTTCGAAATTTTCATTTTGAAATAATTGTGTTTTTTATGTTTGCAGGTCATTTCACAGTCTCCAAAGAGGCCGGTCCGAGTAGATCTTAAAGTACCTAGTGAATCAGAGTTTGAATCGGAAGTCAAATCAAGACCTAGCGATTTTGACTATGAGAATGGACATGATAGTGATAGTGTAAGTAACTGTAACACACCTAGTTTGCATTTATCATAATTGGAGCGCTCTGCACCGCTTTGTTCCGAGTGTTTGTTAATTTGTAATAGCTTCGAACGATCTCGTTCTGTAATTCAGTTGAATCTACTGATACATATATCGCGCTCCATTTTATAAATTTGCTATTTGTATCGATATATGATGTTTTATATTGACATAACCTAAAAATTTAGCTGCCACCAAAAATTGTTTGGAGAAGATTCGACATATTTATATGCAATTATGAGACCGTTATTAAGTATACCTAAATACATATTTAAAGATAAGCAGCGAACAGCACAACATTTTCTATATACTTTTCTATGGACACACTTTTGTTTCTTCTTTCTTTTGTATACTTTGTGCACCATTTACTGCAACATATAGATATTAATCAGCTGATTACAACTGTATATCTATTCGATAGTACATATATATTTAACATGTTGACTAGTAGATACGTAATAAGCAACTGCGCGACTAGATGTGGCAATTGTGACATTATTTTCTCCCACTCATGTTGCTGGTGTATTCAATCATGCCTGCCAGTCTCTTATTTAATTGTTAAATATCTCTGTATGTACATTTCCGGTTTGTTAATTTACAGTGTCAACTCTCTTGAATCGTATTTGAAAGAACCTAGTGCCTCAACATTAATATAAAAAGCCAAAAAAATTCGCTTACAAAGTTGCGTTTTGTTTGTTCTTTCGTGTCTCAATAACTATTACAGTTTATTTTATAATTTTTGCAAGACATTGACATTTTATCTCCATTTTATAATTAAACTTTTTGTAATCCACAATGGAATCAAATAGAATAGAAAATGTTTAAAAAACTAAATGTATGCTACTTCCGGTCGAATCAGAAGTCCAAAAATATACTAGTTTAGCCTAAAAGAAGAACATTACACATTAGAAGCATCTTCCGAATTTTAAATAGGATAACTTTACATAGAAGAGTTACTAAGTTATCATGTGATAACACATGACCTTAGAAGCATTATTGGAAGCAGTAATAAAATAAATGTTTCTGCTATTTTTCGATTTTTATTTACAGGAACATAATTCCTCAGAGATTGAGCAAATAGAAAACATTTTAAATGGTAAAAGTATAGATGAAATTCCTGAATTCCACCCCGTTAGCACACCTTCAAAGCTTCAAACAGAAGAATTCCATTTTGGTCCAAATGCTGCTCCATTTACGCCGAGGGCTTTGGATCAGTCGGAGGCTTTCTCTACCAAGGTAAGCCAAGAAGCTTTTTAGTTTTGTGTTTGTCAATGTATAAAACTGTAGCGGTTCATGGAACGTTAATTATCTTGTAATTATAATGATTTTAGTATTTCTTATTATTTTGTGTCCACAATTTGACAATTTGAAGATTTTGTTGTTTGTAGGCTAACTATGGTGATGATACTGAACAAACCTTAAATACTTCCTTCAATGATTCTGAATTAGCTGGACCAAATAAAGAACAGTCTGACCCTATGTCAATGTCTTTCTACGCAGAAAAGGGTGAATCTAATCCATTCCAGGAGATTGAGGACCTAAATAAAGTTCATGATTTACCAGAAAATGTGGATGCATTTATACAAGAAAGTGCTGATGCCAGTAAAGAAAACTCTTATTTGAATGAAACTATATCGGATTTGCCAGAGCACAATCCTTTGGGTAAGTCTTGATGAAAATACAGTTTAGTTTTTTATAAGGTTTTTATTTTTCTGTAACAATTAATGCACTAAAAATAATAATTCAGTAAACACAATATTTAAAAAAAAAAATCGAAAATTACGATTTTAATAAATTCATATCGAACAATTTTAGAATTAATATGTGTTTTTTTCTTAATTGATCATTTATATTTAACACGAATTATTAATCTATTATTGACTCTTACTCTGTTTCATAAAAACATCCATCTCATAGAAAATATTCTATTATGTTTTTAAATCGTAAAACATTCTCAAGCTGGTGACCGCTTATTTAAGAGTTTTATTCTGCTTACTTTGTCACATTCCTAGTCTGCAACATAATATATTATATTCCTGGTATTAAGACTATCCACGTCTCAGTGTACTTGCAACTCAACTCTTATGTGCATGATGTACACAGGGGACGGATCAGAATTTTTATGGCTGCAAATGCACCCCATCAAGCCAGCCATCTTTCTTGACACTGCAGCCCAAATGCTGCAAAAGAAGAAACATTATTACTATTGGCAACCTTGGAAAGTGGATTTCAGTTTCCAAAGAAGTTTTAATAAAATTAGGAAAATCATGAGAGGTGGAACGAAAACATGCATGAGACTTAGTCGTGTCAATTCCATGTCATTCTTTTTTTGTTTGTTTTTATATATGGAATAATTTATATATATTAACATTACATTTTGCAGTTTCATTTAAATTTTTCTTTACGGATATATCTTCCATCCAAGATTCATCCACAGTATAATTTTACATAGAATTTTGTACTTTTTTCCAGGACATCCATTGGATAATGACCAGGCAGCTATTCAAACAACTGACCTCGACAAAATATCTCAAGACGACGAAAAAGAATTGGCTTCACCTTTAGATGATCACGACGACTTGTCCAATATTATTTCCAATGTAGTCAAAATATCTCAAGATGAAGATAAAGAATTGGCTTCACCTTTGGATGAGCACAATAACTTACTCGATATCGAATCCAATGTAGATGTTGATGTGAATCATTTGCCTTCGAAAACATCGGGGCCAAGCTTGCTTGACGATATTCTTGCTGTTAATGGGAAACTACTACCCGAAGACTCTAACATTGTTTCGTTACCGGAACTTGAACCGATTAGCACACCAGCTAGTGAACCCGAGCCTCTGGTAAGAATATACATTTTCATTAATTTTTATTTCATTTATATATGTATTTAAGTGTAACCGCATTTGGACAGAAAAATTTGTAATTTGTTTGTATATTTTAGCAGCCTGTAATTAATCTATCTGCAGAAGTAGAAGACATTTGTTCTAAATCACCTGCTGAGTTAGAATTGGAAGCAGTTAGTTCTAAATCACCTGCTCCAGAGGTAGACGAGTTGTTCCAGTCTCGATCATCTCCAGTCCCCGACAAGACGGATGTAGTTAATATAGAGGTAAATTTACAATCGGCGAGAATGGACTTTTGTCCTACTCTGTATAATAAATTATATGGAATGGAACAGAAGTCTGGTAACTTCTCCCTTCCATGATATTAGTAGATAAAAGTTCAAATCTGACGGCCTATTGAATATGCTATTTAGATAGAACGTTAATTTGAGTGATTTGTCTACTTATAGATATAAAACGTAACAACATAATTGTGGTTATTTAAGAGTTTTGCTGGAAATATCGATTGATTTGCAATACATTTTTATGTAGGAACTGCAGGATGGTTTTCTGCTGGGAACGAATGTGCCTGTTCACTTTGAAGCTGATCATAGTGAGGGTAGATTGGTATCACAGAGTCCCACCTGTGATGTAAGACTTGAAACAAAATTGCCTACAAGTGATTTGGAGGTATGTACCTTTTTAACAACGTTAGAGTTATCTATTATTATCACATATTCCTTGATTTTGTGACAAATTTTTGGTATATCTCAATTTTTGTATTCTTTTATGGTTCACAATATAGGGCAGATTTAAATAACTATTGTTTGATACATGGTATTAAATAATATAGTAGTTAAATAACTACTGTGTTTACAAAATTCTGTACATTTTTTTAGTAACTATTATGTAATATTTAAGCTAACTTAGTGTCTTTATTACTGGCGCAATACTGTTAAATAGTTTTCAAGATTGATATATTTTTTATTTTGATCTCTATTTTGCTGATATTAAGTATTTAATTTACATCATAGTTCTATTAGCAGCTTGTTTCGCAAGTTCTGAATTAACCAATTCAGGAGTGTCAGCTCTCATTTGCTCAGAATCTATTATTTTAACTATATTTTGAAATTTAATTAAGATTTGTTTTTAGTCACCTGCATGCGAGTTAAAAGCAGCTGGTGAATCCATAGACCCTGAATTCAATCCTAAGAGCGAAGTAGAAAATATTAATTTAGAAATCCTCTCTGCTGTGGAAGATTTAAATGCATCTCCAATTCCAGCCTGCGAGTACTCTGCTGACCCTATCTCCTGCGAATTTGCACCCCATGATGCTGTTAATCTAGGTAAGAAATATGAACATTTATACTGTGGCAGTAAGAAACACTTTATTACAAAAGGCAATGTCACACGAATATGTCAATAAGAAGTGACATTTGAATAAGTAAAAAAGCCTGCTTGGTCAATTTTTTTGAAAAACATTTATTCTGCTGTGACATTTTTCATCGGCAATACTTTTACAAAGTGCAACAAGCATGACTACATTCAATGATCATTTAAAATGAATAACCATTGTGGCCTAGAGATAAAAGTAGCATTAGGGTTCCAGTCAATACCTCCTACAACTAGGCCAGACGGCTTACGCGTGACGTCATCAAAAGTGGTCTTAACTTATTTACAGGCGTATATTGAAATGTGCAATTTCTTTTAAAATTTTACAGTTAAGTACACATTTTAGATGCAAAAATCTCGAAAAAATATAACAAAAACTTGGTTTTTGTAAATTTTTAACTTTTTATATGTAGTTTGAAACGTAATTGACCTAATACAAGACCTCCTAAAAGCTGATTTTACTGTAAACAGGACTATTATGACTGATAATGTGTATTACTAATTTTTTTTTTAATCAAAAGTTAAATTACAATTTAAGTACTTACCTTTTTCTACATACATAAATAATATTTAAGGGCTTCCGGTTAAAACAAGGCTGCGAGTCATGAACTCAGCCCTTAGATGCGCCTCATTCGATTTTTGTTAAAGGAAAACGAAATTTCAAAGCAAAAACCTTTGAATATCCAGTTTATCAAAATAGAATCTATTTTGATAAACTGAAACTAGATATCACCAATCTATTTAAGAGATAGCTGGTAAAATGTCACTATAGGGTATAAAGGTGTCATAATAGGTAATAGTAATGTCAAATTTGGTGGTGTTTCTCCTCGGGTTTTCTCCATCCAAAGAACCTTTCAATACTCAAATATTTATGATAAAACATGAAAGCTTTATACAGGTTTCAGATTTTACTTTTTTGTGTTAGATTGGGTATATTATTGGGGTCTAATATTTATTTATTAAAAGTATTCAGTTTCCTTTTTTCTTTTTACCCAAAAGATTATGATTATGTTTAGATCAATAATTATTAAGAAGTGTATTTGAAGTGCTGCTAAGAAAAATTTTTTAAACATCAATTTTTAGGTGATTTTTACAATTTTCAAAAGGAGTCAAAAGGCTGTTTTGATTTAGATAGTTTAACAACAACTCACAAAGAAAAGACTTTATTGGAAATATCTAAAAATGTGTCTTCGAACTCATTAATCTGTTTTTTAAATATAATATAGGCTGTTGAAACTACGTCCACTACTTCTTCACGAGGATATAAAAGAGCCCCACGACTTAAGGAATTAATTAAATTGTAAGAATCTTCTACAACACAAGGTTCATTTAAAGTTAAATTTTCTTTGCAAAATTTACAACTTAATTTTTTTAAAACAATATGACAGCAATATCCATTTAAATAAGTGATTACGGACATTTCAGATGTTACAGCTTCTGTATCAGACTCTGTAATTGTAATTTTGAGCAATAAATTGATAACATAGTCAGAATTTAATGAGATCTAATGACGGGGGTTCATATTCAGGAAGTTCAAAAAATTTATTTACATTAATATCTCCATAATGTTTAGATTTTAATGATAATAAAGATTGAAGCCTTAGCATTTTTTCTGACTCCTATAGCTGGCGAACAGAGATATGATAATGGCCACCAGCTAATTGCCTATATTTTCCAAACCGCCCTTCCAATGGGTCCGTTTGAAATTTGGCCAGTAAGACATACATCATATTAAGCTCAGCTAAACAGTATTCAGTCACTTCCAGTAGCCCATGAATGATGGCTTAATGCAGTGTGGGTTTGTTAGGTCAGTCTATTTGGAAAATTAGGATAATGCCAAAAATCTAGCCAATTTTGCATTTTTAGCAGAAGGTTAAATTTCTGATCATCGTTGGAGACTGATAGTATTTCTCTGGTGAAGGGTTCTTGAAATTTATCTTGGAAATGTTTTCCGTTAAGAGGGGTTTTAACATTAACTATTCTCCACCAATCCATATAGTATTAATAAACTCTGCTGTGTTTTGTGAATGTGACAAATTAGGATTAAATATTTTGAGAGCTAATTTAACATTTTGTCTTTCTATAGATGATGGAAAAAGAGCCTTGTTTTAATATTTTGTCTCATTCTAGTTCATGAAGTTTTTTGACCAGTGAAAACGAAGCACATTTTTTTTGACCTGTCTCAAAATTGGTATAGAAAAATGCCTGCTCAGGTTTAGAATTTAACCAGTTGTTAAAAATACATTTTAGTAGATGAGCAGTGTCAAAAAGGTAAAATAATGTTTTTTTCTCGAGCAATAGGATGGGGGAAAACTATGCCGAGTCCATTCCGTGGTGAAAAATTACTCATTGCCTTGCTATTTATTGCATTATTGTCACTAACTGTACAAAATACTATGTAGCCAATTTCTTCCAAATTTTCTATTATGGTCTTGATAAAAGTATATAAGATTTCTGAGTCAAGTTTAGCTACAGGACTGATATGAATTACTTCATTAAGGCTTGAGCAAGGACTTGTGATCATAAATGCAACTGCAGATGATGCTAAAGTATTGCTGTTATTTACTGATGTTCCTACAGTGTTTCCTGCCTTATATTTCAAATAGGGGTCAATATTAATTTCATCAAAAAGTAATATAACATTTTTATCTTTATCACTCAAATATTGAAAAATTTTACGAGCATGGGTTAAAAAAATGCCTTTCATCAATATGGGGATCTGTTAAAAATCTGTTACAAATAGATTTTACTGTGTTAGGATGAGGTAAGATAATAGGAGCATGATTACGCAAATAATTATAGGAATGAGGGCTTATAGTAAACAAAATTGAAGATAAAACAATAGTGCTCGGTCAATACTGATATCTCTCTTTTGAGGTACTCAACAAAGTTAGCTGTTCTGAAATAATTTTTAAATTTTGTGTAAATTCATCGGAGCCTTTTAGGTTTAAAAGAATATCCGTTACACATTTTAATTTTTGTTTGTTTTCTCATCTTGGTCAGAGTCAGGTTTATGTGAATTCATCTCGCTTTCGTTATTGGAAGTTTCACTAGTAATGGGGAGGTCATTATTAAGAGGAATTGATATCATATTATCCATTACATCGATTAAACATTCTAATTCATTCAAACTGCCGGTTATAAATGGGGATTTTAAATTTGATATTGAAACAGAAATAGACTGGCCATATAAAAATGTTTCTAATTTTAAATTATTATTTATTACAATCGCCCAAGTTATTATAGGACCAGTAGTATACTCAAGTTTAAATAAAGTTATTTTATCTATAGCTCTTACTGGAAACCACCCTTCCTTAACAATAAAATTTGAAAATAGTTGTAAAAATTCAAAATTTCTAAAACATGTAGCCTCTCTATGGCTATTAAACTCCTCTTTTCTTTGTTGTATTGCTTGCAACAATTGTAATTCCTCAAGTTCCTTATTTTTTTCGTCTTTACTTTTACGAACAAACACATTTTTTGAAAAGTAATTGGTATGGCATTCTCCTTCAATCGAGGGTATTTTAAATGTACTGTAATGATTTTACCTGACTTTGGATCCTGTTGCGAATTAATCCAAATTATATTACCTGCAGAAAAATGTAACTCACACACTTTAGTCTTTTTATTGGGCAGTAAATTGTCTGGAGGGATAGCTTGAAGCCATTTCTTTTGCAACACATCACTTTTTGGAAAGCTAAAAACATGAACTTTAGGTCCGTTCGAGTAGTTTCCACGATAACCTGGGGCACAACATCTAGACGGCATTGTTCACATAAATTTAAACACAATAAAGTACTGATATTATAAAGAAATAAATAAAAAATCAATGTAAATTGAAAAACTTAAAACATCGGTCGAAAGTACGCTGGAAAACTGACAACTGACAGAAGGCAGCGTTGCCAGATTTTTAAGAACCGTCTCGTCATCCTGGAACAAATATTAAATCGTTTGCGTCGGTCGTTGCGCAATGGTAAAAAATAATTATTGTTACGAATTTGTAGAATTGCCTCGTTCTGACCATCAGGATTTGGTTCTTCTGGGTTGGTAGAGTTAGTTTCATGCATTATTTGGGATGTAAACTATTTAACGTATATTTAGTTGGACTTTAATTTTTACAGCATAATGTTGAATGACATTTGAAATTATGTTTTAGATTGAACTAAATATATATGCAAAATAATTAGGTTATTAGTTAGCAACGTTTATTTTCTTAAAGGTTTTGATTCCGTTATTGCTTCACTTTCCGGTTTTTATATATTTGCTTTTCGGATTTTAAATATTTATTTATATTTAATATAACTGTACTATAATATACCAAAGCAAACTTTTACATTAAGTATCTAATATATTGTAATCTTGTAATCCAAGACGAATATTGTACGTTTCTTTGAAAAATAATTTGTGGCAAATTACAGTGAGAAGTAGCTAAAATTGTGATAAAGCGCCGAATCTGGCAGCACCGGATATGACGTCGAGATGGGAATTGACATTCCAGTCGCCCAACGTGGCAATCAATATTAAATACGGAAGTAGGCGCGATAACATAATTAATACTTTTACTGGGCTCCTCTTAATGCTTTTCTTATGGCAAAAAAGTATAGACCCCTTTTGATGACGTCACTGCTAACTTTAATATTAGCTAGTTGGCCTAGTTGTAGGAGGTATTGTTCCAGCCGAAACTTTGCACATTTTTGGGAAGGACTGTTTACAGTAAGAAGATTTCAGTTGTACTGATGTGGTCTATGCAAAGGGATTTTAAAAAAGTAAATAAATCACTAGATATAAAACAACACTTAACTAATAAAAAAAAATTGATACTACATACTACATATTTATGCTTAATGAAACTATAATAACTATTTTATTATTAATATTAATATTATTTTCTGTTAGAACTTGTTTCACCCTAGCCTTAAGAATCTTCCCTGAAAGATCACTTACAAAAAATATACCCCGCCAATACTAAATTTGTCTTTTATCTGGTATGACTGAACATCCCCGTGCACTCTCAAGACTTCCTATGCTTTTCACATTCTCCAGACTTTTCAATACTGAGACGGCCAAATTAATACTTGTAGATTTTTATATGTCGACCTATGATTTCAGAATTCCTCATTGTTGGTGTCGCTCTCTCGAAATGAAACGATCTGCCTTGTTTAAAAGCAGCCCATCTTGATTAGACAGTCTCTAGCAGCCGGCTTTGCTGCCCCCGTAATCCTCGTGGCTTCCTCCAGGGAACTAGCTGAGACTGAGGGGGTTGTTCAAATGTGCAGTTTGCAGTTATTGCATCGAGAGACAAATCGTTGATATACATTATAGATCTCAGTACTGAACATTGAGATACATTTCTTTAGTTACTGCACCCTCTGCAGATGTATGCAGGCATCCACAAAATCTTACCATCGTCATGGTAATCCAATAGAAAAGGTCTGGTCATAGGCTAAGCGGCGTCATGATACTTAAATTTTAAAAGCTAATTCAACTACTATGATCTAAGGCGTTAAATGCTGTTATCGATCGTTACTTTACCAGAAGTAACGCTTTTGCCATATTCAGTCTGCATACACATCATTTATAGAACCCCTTGAATTGATTATCATTATTTTATTTTATCAAGCATACATCTTTATTGTTAGTTTTCTAATAACTAGTTATGGGGAGTGAAGTGTCAAATTAATTAATTAAGGGTTTCTTGAATATAAATTACGCTTCTGGGCCATATTCGGTGTATGCATATGTAGAAGAATTTATCAATGATATATTTAGACCACATCATGTCGCTATCTATATAAAACATTTACTGTCGGGATAAAATATTTTGTTTTACTGTGAATGAAAGATTTTTCCAATTTATAAATTTTTTATTTCATGATTGCCGATATTTTAGTTTAAAAAATATTATAAATATAATGACAAAGTGTTTCCCGCATTTAAAACATATCCGAACTACACTTCACTTCGTCTACCTGCTTTGCGCACTTCTTAGGAAAATTACTATTTCAATTTGTGTATTGGAAAGTACTTATTGCGTCATCCTCACCTGCCAAGTCAAAATGTCAAATCAGATATGTTGACATATTGACAAAGCATCTGCTCTCTATTTAAATAGAGTCGTGTGTGATATAAGGCGTTTTTGGTCACGTTAACTGTGCTTCTTTTCTCATTTTCATAAGTGGTTGTAAGAAATAGTATATTGTGTAACTAGTAGGAAAAGCAAAACATTGCTGGACGATTGTGGTAAGTGCTGGACGAGGCGCAGCCGATGCCAGCAACACAGGAGTCCAGGAATGTGCCTTTCCTACGTATTGCACATACTATTTTTTATCCGATCGGAATTAATTAGAATTCGTACTTATAAAATAGAGCTAAGTATTAAAACGGTGTTTTAAATTTAAAGTCAACATAATATCAAGTTTTGAATCGAGCGAGTAACTACGGAAACTACAGCTAAATGGTACTGTTAAAATTATAACATATCTGAAATTTGATGAACAATTTTTGTTCATTAAATATTTACATCGAAAATGTAACAGTTACTTTTGATAAACGTCACATTTGACAAACAAGGCGTTTGAATAATGTCATATTCTCGTCCTAGCACGGAAATATTATATTCCCTTACAGTTATTGCCTATTCTCGTACAGTTATTGCATGTTGCTAAGCAACGAATACAATATACTGATATGGAATTCCTGCCTCGACCGTTGTTGTGGTAGGACGGATAAAGTGTTCTCCGTTAACGAGCACTACGTGTTTCTTTCTATTCGAATATCGTGTTTTGCGTTATTATTTTCTTGGTATGATTTCGTTTCTTGCGACCTAAAGTACTGATAACGGAACTCGGGCAAAAAGCATCTTTGCGCGTTTTTCTATCCGATATCTCGGATCTGTGATTTTTGAATTCCTGTGTAAATAGTTTAATTAAATACCTGTAAATATTGTATTATATAGCTTATATATAGTTGTAAAATCACTAAATCGGGGTCCGACGCTTACTCTCTGAAATGAGCGAGTCAGAATTTGACGACTCGAATTCACTTAAATCTCTGGACCCCAGGGGCGAAACTCTAGACGAGGCCTCCTTAAAACGCGTGCGAGTAGCACAACACCGTTTAGATAGGAATAAAGACTCGTGCCCTGAATGCCGTACGCTAGTAGTGCCACTTAACTCTGTTAGCCATAAGACAACCGCCGAGGTGTATCTAGCCCTCAATAAGGGAGTAGAGCACCTCAAACTCAAGCATAATTCTAATCCTAAAAGGAAAGAGGCCAAGCCTCGAATCGATACAGGCCGGGAGCCTTTAAAGGGCCCTAAACGAAACCCAGACACTCATGTAGAGCTCGAAAACAAACATACGTCGCCTCCTGCAAAGGATACCCCCCCAAAAGCCTCATACATTTCTATCATAACCGAAAGCGAGAGGCCTGAGCAAACCAACGTCCCTATCCAAATGGAGACTGACAGCGCTGTGTTCAAGACCCCATATAAAACACTGCCCTTTGGCAAAAATGTAAAGATAACGAGATTGGACAAGGGTCTACCCCCACCCCTGCCTTTGAGCAACTCTTTTGAGGCACTCAGCGACCTGGAAGAGGATGGAAGCAGCGTAAAGTCAATACCTAAAAAGTCAACAAAAACAGGGAACCCCTCCCAAAAGAAGGACTCAATCAAGAACAAAAAGGCACTTCCACCCCCAGTAGTCCTACAGGGAAAGATCACGAACCATAAAACCCTCAGGGCCGATATGAAGCAAATGAAGATAACCAACTATACTATTAAATACACCAAATATTCAACTATAATCTACACAGAAAACGAAAGAGACTGGACAACAGTAAAGAGGATGATGGATGACAACAGACTACCCTATCATACCTATGCAAATAAGACTCAGAAAACAAAAGCCTATGTTCTGAGAGGCCTAGACGGAGACATTCCATTGGCAGAGATAAAAGAAGATCTCACAGATTCATATAACATCGACGTAGTCAATATTTACCTAATGAAGAAGACGAAAGTGCCACTCTACTTAGTTGTCCTTGACTCACAAACTTCCTTACGAAAGTTACAACAGGAAGTTAAATTCTTGTTAAACATAAAGGTTTCTTGGGAATATCGTAAATCCGACAAAATCGTTACACAATGCAAAAGGTGCCAAGGCTATGGCCATTCGTCAACGTACTGTCGAAAGGACGTGCGTTGTAGTAAATGTAGTTTGTCACATGAAATTACCTCATGTGAGTCAAATCAAATCAAATGCGTGAACTGCGGAGGGCCGCACAGATCAATAGACACTAGCTGCCCGGTCTATATTTTTAAAATAGACCAAATTAAGGAAAATCAACAAAAAAGGAACCCTAAACAGAGACAAACATACAAACCTGCTCCTCTGCCCGTCAAGCCGGCCTGGCGGGGGCAGAACGGCGAAGAGAACGAGGGCCGGGGTAAAAATGCAACCAAGGACGCGCCAAGAGCAACCCGAGAAGACCAGAAGGCCATATACGATAAAAATTTTCCAAACACCTTGCAAAACAGGGCCACGCAACATGAGAGTACTAACCAACCAAACCCGGTAAGCGATCATGCTATAACTAATAATACAATTACGAACATAAACCGCCTTTCAAGTGTTGTTAACGAAATTAACTCTTTAATAAATCTAAATGAATTATTTTTTGCCCTGGATGAATATGCTTCCATGCTTAGAGAATGCAACGGCGACAAACAACTCTTAATTCAAGCTTCACTGCGATTTTTCGCAGTAGAGATGCATAAGTATAACATTCAGGGCAACTAATGGTGCACATAAATGTTTCATATCGTTTCATGGAATTGTAATGGAATCAGGCAGAAGCTTGACGAATTTCGAAATTTTCTGTATAAATCCCAGCCCCAGTTTGTCTTTTTAAACGAAACGCGCCTAAATCATAACATAAACATCAAATTCCGCGGATACGCGGTCGAAAGATGTGACAGGCCGGACCGACCCGGGGGGGGCGTTGCCTGCTTGCTGCACAGGTCCCTCCGCTACAAAAGAAAAATGACATTGCGCACAGCAATAGAACATGTTAGCGTTGAACTAGAGGGGGGGCTGTGTATCAGTGGGGGATATGCAGCGAACGGTCCTCGCTATACACAGCAGGATTTCCTAGCCTTTTTGCAGCCAGGCTGCAAATCGATCTTAATCGGTGATTTTAATGCAAATCACGTCAATCTTGGCGATAACTACACAAATTTTCATGGGCGCATTCTAGAATCAATACTAGAAGACAACCTGGAAATCCAGCTTCTACGCCCGAATACCCCCACTCATTATCCCTCTGATGCTCGCAGACGGCCCTCCTTCCTGGATGTGGCGATGACCCGGGGGATAAACAACACTCAGCACTCAGAGTGGTAAATGATCTTAACTCGGATCATTTGCCAGTCAGGTTGAGCCTGTCAGCATTGAGGCCTGACAGGCGGCCGGCAGCCTATGCGACATACGTCTCATACAAAAACCTTGACTGGCAAATGTTCCGACGGAGCATGAATGATATCACTCTTATCCCAAGACAAATCGACACTATCCAAGAACTAGAGCAAGAAGTGAGCACATTAACCACCAATATCCAGCGCGTACGTGACGCCCTATGTCCGGTAGTCAGGAAGAAACCATACGTGGAAACTCTTCCTGATGATATCCTAAACCTCATTAATTTCCGGAATCGACTTCGAAGCAGGTGGCAAAGGAATCGTAATGACATAGAAAAGCGGCGAATAGACGCGATCACCGGGCAGATTAAAACTAAAATCCGAGAACATAAAAGCTCAAAATGGATGCGCTTCGTGAATGAGCTCGGCACAGAGGATGGCTCTCTGTGGAAGCTCGCAAGGCAGGTCCGCGGTGCCCGAGCCGAATTCCCGGTGATTCATCATCGAGGCCGTGACATCCTTGATGATCAAGGAAAGGCTGAGGCATTCGCGGACTTCCTTGAGGGAGTCCATAGCAGCACGCCAGACACTGTGCCATTGCACGCGCATATCACAGAGCGGTCCAATCTGTTCGGTGACCGCGCCTATCCTATACCGCCCACGGTATTCGAACGGATTCGAATCTCTCCTGGAGAGATCCGCAAAGTCCTGAGCCGCCTGCCTAAGAACAAGGCTCCGGGAATTGATACAATTCCCTATCTCCTACTTAAAAACCTTCCATCAAAAACCGTTATACAGTTAATGCATATCACGAATGCTATAATCCGTTTGCAGCACTTCCCTAATTCCTGGAAGGAAGCGAGGATAGTGCTGTTCCATAAGAGCGGCAAAGACCCGCATCAAACGGCCTCATATCGACCAATATCGCTCATGAGCACATTGAGCAAAGTTGTCGAGAAACTCCTGTTGCCGAGGTTTAGCAGGGCTGCCGAAAGCTTGGGTGTTCTCCAAAGGGAGCAATTCGGCTTTCGCGGTAGGCATAGCACCAATATGCTTGCCGCGAAGATCGTGTCGGACATTTATGAAGGCTTTAATAATCGGCATTGCACGGCCCTGCTACTTCTCGACATCGAGAGGGCGTTCGACAGGGTGTGGCACGGTGGACTGCTGCATAAGCTCTTCATTGAGCATTGCTTCCCAATGCATCTTGCAGCACTGGCCGGGTCATACCTTGCCGAGCGGAAATTCTCGGTAAAAATTGGCACCTCGGTATCATCTACAAGACCGCTGATTGCCGGCGTACCTCAGGGAACAGTGTTATCCCCGCTATTATTCAGCTATTACATAGCTGACCTCCCAAAAATCCCCGAAACCTCGTTAGCCCTTTATGCAGACGACACCGCCCTCTACTCCACTGCCCTCCAGGCGCAGACGGCCGTCGATAACCTGAGCAGACACATGGAGCAAATACTTGCTTTTTACGAAAAATGGAAGATCCGCCTAAATCCCAACAAGTCGGAACTTATCATTTTTACGCGAAAACGAACTAATAATGAAGCCGCCCCTTTAAACCTGAACGGCACAAACATCGCACCTAAAACACATGTCAAATATCTAGGGATAATCTTAGACTCTGGCCTAAGATTTCACAGACATATCGATCACGTTAAAAGCAAGAACTTTGTACTTTCAAACAGTTTAAATATGCTAATAAGGCATAATTCATTTTTAAGTCCAACAAATAAATTAATCATTTATCGGTCCGTGACTCGACCGACGCTTCTGTACGGCGCCCCAGTATGGAGCGCGGTTGCCGAGACACACCTCAAGAAAATTCAAATAATCCAAAACAAACATTTAAGAGCTGCATTCTCGGCTAATTGGTATACCCGCACGAGAGATCTACACGACTGGGCCGGGATCGAATACGTGCGAGAGCATATCGACCGCCTAGCGTGTAGATTTTTCACCCGGGAAATTCATGGCTCTGAGGTAACTACTAATATCGCAAACTCTCGGTATGACCCAGAGCGCCGGCCGAGACCTGGACCGATACATGGAAAAACAACGCTGTTCTATATGGAGCAAAGACCTCCATAAATTATTAAATCAAACATTTATCAATTAATATAATTAAATCATGTCCTATAACCATAATTATATAGGTCCCAGAGACAACTAATACGTCACATAAAACAGAATGCGATTGCACCCTAACTAAGCGCGGCGGAAGCCGACATCACACGAACCTATTATAGCAGGCACGCGACAGCCCAGTCGGCTGCGACCGGCGCCAGTCCAATTTAGGAACTCACATCACTACGTCGCTCCGCACTGCAGCATTGCCGTTGCATATTCAGTACGTACATATGCACCCACACAAGCTACTATAAATACAGTTAGACACCTATCGCCGAACAGCGCCCGGTTTGGGTTCAATCCGCTAACTATAATCGCTGACAAACTTTGCACTCTGTACATATAGGATCATAACAATGAAGCTTAAGCCCGTCTTCAAGCTCAATGCACACGTGTACTGCGGACTGGACGCCTGCGCTTCCCTCTTCCCTCATACGTTTTATAGCATCGTGGCGCCCTGCCTCTAACGATTCTATTACATTTCCCTCCCGCAACTGGCTAGTGTTTAAACCAGCCATTAAATGTAAATAGCACAAATGTATGCATGAAGAACGAATGTCAGTAACATATGAAGTATGAATGCTAATATAGAACAGTTCACTATAAAGTGTGACTGAATGTAAATAGTTATCTTAGTGGCGAATGTCACACTTCATCTATCACGCGGGCCTGGGCCCACAAATTGTGTATATATATGTGTGAATGAAGTATGAAAGATTGAATGGTGTATGACAGACTGTATATATGTACATATTAGATGTTTGTAACTGTCCTTACACAACACCAAAGAAACGAGAAATGGAGTTTTTCGATTAGTTTTCTCCATGTCACCCACCTGCGAAAGCCTATTACTTATCAAAATCCATTACACCATAATACAGCCTATCGGCAGCCAATACTTGAACACACTTGAAAGGCGTGCCTATGTAAGTAAGTTCCAAATAGCATGGTCGTGAAACTGCTGTTACAAAATGTAACGTACAACATCCATCCCCATTAGGGTAATTGACATGTTGCGTGGTCCCATAGATTAGCCCCTGTGGGCAAACTAGGTGTCTAAACACAACATGTACATACTGTAATAGTTACATTAGATAGTAGAAGTAAGACATTATCAATTTGTAAAGTTGAAAAATAAATGATATATATATATATATATATATATACTGATATGATGACTTTTGCGGCGAGGAAATGCATCGGAAAGGTGTAGTTTTTTCGTCCGTTCGAATAAAAAGTTATTTTTCCTATAGCCACTTACAAAACGAGAAAAGCTAGAAAGTAAGTGTCTTATATCAATCAGACGCGTTTTGAAAATTGTTTCAATGCATGTATTGAAAAGTTTTTTGGCACAACATTATTTGGACAGATGGTGTCAGTTTGACAGCATCTTTGATTTGACAGATGATCACTGTATAAGTACTTTTTAATACCAGTGATGACAAATTTATTTCAGCGTGTGTCATATTAATGGTTTTATTATGAATCTTTTTGTGTTATTCCCAGAGGTCCCTCCCACTGTACATTAGTCATGTAAAAGTACGTTTTCAACATCATAGGTTTTCCGCACTCGGCTCACGCCTTATGTTAAAAACTTTGTTGGAATACTGATGCTTTCAACACTTGTTATGTAATGTAATATTTTAATTCATTCGTTACAAATGTGTGGCAAACAGGTTTTATTTTTTCGAATGTCATTTAACATTTTAAGTTTCAAACCAGTATGAAAATTATAATTTTAAATTATTGTAGAGCAACACTCCCCAATAGACCTGTTTCAAGAACAAAAACTAGAAGAGGATATCACTTCATCTGTTAAAGATGATGTTTCATCTCCTATTGAGCAGTTGTCTCCTGTCAAGTCACGGGAATCTTTAGTTGAAGAATGTGTTAAAACTGCCGACTCGATTTTGGAGAATATTGAAACTGCCGACTCGATTTTGGAGAATATTGAAACTGCCGACTCGAGTTTTAAGAATATTGAAACTGCCGACTCGATTTTGAAGAATATTGAAACTGCTGACCTACAACACCAAGATGTGGTTAAAACAGAAGTAAGTTTCAAGCATAATTTAAAACAATGGACTATGTAACAAATACTATACAATGTACCCATAGTTGGACTAGAAAATTTTTTATTCATACACGTACGATGATTAACAATAACAAGGAATCAATACAGTTAAACGGACACAGCAATTTATAAGTCATCAAAAATTTAAAACTTCAGCAAAAATAATAAAACGGCAAAATCGTAAAATAGCATCAGTTTATTCAACTGAGGCTAACATTCTTTAACCCGCTAAGCCAAAAAATGTCTAGATGGCTGTAATTTAGATTAAAATTTTTAAATATACTGATAATAACACGTGTACTTACTTAATTTGTCTAATGATAATTTTCAAGTAATTAGCGCTTGCAACATGTTGGCCTCAACGTAACATTTAATATAATGTTAGACGGAAATACAACAAACTGTTGAAAATATTATGATGCAAACTACAAGATCATCTTCCCGACGCTTTTTAAGTTTTTCCAGACCATCAAGTTGTACACGAATATTTTGGAAATATTAGTGCAAAGTATTTTATTCTTAAACAACAAAAACTTTACAAATCTAATAAATGTTCACTATTAAGGGTTTATGCAGCAGTCTATATGAAGAGTTGTACTCAAGAACATTATGAAGAAGAGTACAGTACAGACATTTAATGGCTTTGATATCTCAAATATTTCTTTATGTAGATTGGCCACAAGAAACCCAAAAGTATTCAATTTTTTTAATGATGTTATCATTCAAAGTTATACGTGTATCAAAAATATTATCCAAATCGTTCGTGTATCAACGCGCTTCAAGACTTTTCCAATTTCGCTGCTATATGTTCATTTCTGTATCTATTATTTCGTAATCATAGTACATACACGAAATATGATATGTTGTCCATACATAAGTCTATTTTCAGAAATAACGAAAATGCTAGCTAATATAAACTTCATAAAAATGTTAAAATATTCCACATAATTTTAAATCGCCCCTTTTGATAGATTGCTTTGTAACTTCCATTATATATTCACCCAGTTTGTGACTCGATGCCGTGATAGTGAGCTCGGTGACGCGATGTGTCATTGCGCTGCAATCTGGCCCAAGGCTTTAGGTATTCTCATATGCGTGATACGACGCGAAACACGTGTCATTGTGAGGAATGCGGTGTACAGGGTTATTGACTATATTTGGACCAATAGATAACTTTTTTATTTGAAGGATTAGAAAAAAGTTTAAATTAGAAAAGTTGTAGGATTTCGCTCAAAGTGCTGAATTTGATATCAGAAAAAACAAACTCCGTCAAAAGCGACTAACTTAGGTTTTTTTTTTAAATGGAATGTCCTATATAATGTTACATATTCTGATTCTACGTAAAATTTCGAGTATATTTCATTTAATATAACATATACCTACATTCAACTGTTTTCGCGCTATCGATGATTGAAAATCGCACCATTAATATGTTTTCTACGCCCTTCGTATATGAATTTACTTAAGTCATTACGGGGTTTCTATGGAAACATCGGTAAATGTCAGTGGTCAATGATAATTAAGCATCCAGAAAAAGTGAAAAAGTTTCTTGTCACTCATTATGGGATACACTCAACAAGAACAACTTAAGCATTGTTTATATTAATTGTTAGTTTTAACAAATTAATTACAAAAAAATTTGGAATTAGTATTGATTATTTCCTTCATCGTAAAATGGACCAATCATGCAACACATTTTTCTGATTGAAGTTGTCGTATTGCAAATGTCCGGCCCCAGTAGTGGGGTCATTAGAGCGCCACCAGTTCTGTCCAACTAAACTGAAAAAGCTCCGCTGGTGTTGTGCAGGGTGACTAGGCCCGGCTTATTAAATCAAAAGGTAACTTAACAAGAAAACGAGAATATAGGCTGGCTTATTAAATCAAAATGCACTCAAGCTTAACTTAGCAAGAAAACATCTAAAATTTCAGGAACAATATATTTGCTACTAAGTTCTTTTTTTTTTGAAAACAGTAACAATCTATCTGGAGTAAAATGGCAAGTTAAATGGAGATGTTGTTAGTTGAAGACAAAAGAATGTCAAATGATTATTAAAGTTAACTACTACTAGGTACAATATGGTGATTGTACGGAGACCAATTCTGTTGTTAATACTCGGTTCAGTATGCCTTACAACTAAATGCGCTAAATACTACAAACCGATGTGATCACTTTGATGTTAACTAAGCTAATTACAACTAGGTGTGCGTGCGCTAATAGCTGCACCGATTTTAAATGCTTGGCTATCAATGCTTGACATATTATAAAGAAAGAAAATTCAGAGCAGTTATGTTACTCGATAAGTGAATGAAAGGAATAAAATTATTGAATCTGTTTTAAGGACATCTTAAACGGTCTGACAAACCAGTGAATAAATGAAAATGAAATTAATGAGCTATCTCAGAGCTTGGCGGTCAATGTTTGATTTATATTAAGATAAGGAAAGTCAAGAGCGATTATATTAAACTGATAAACAAATGAATTCATGAAAGATAAAGCTTCTGTACGATACCCAAATCCGGTCGTCGACTCTGGTGGAGGCGCCGGGCACCTATAGATACCTCAGGTACTGCCACTCGATGGTCCCGAGGGGAAGATCTAGCCGAGGTCTCGATAGCTCAGTGTCAAGATGGGCTGATAATTGGACTGTGGCCCCCTAGTCGAAGTTGTGGCCCGCTAGTAAGCTTGTGGACTGCTAGCAAAGGTGGTAGCCTGCTGGTAAGACCTGCTTCTCGCCTGCTAGTAAAAGTTATGGCCCTCCAGTAAAACCCTGAAATAACTCAGTGCACATTAGACAAAGCCCTCTTACTTTAATAAAAAAAAAACCATAGCCCCCTAGCATAATATATTTTCCTTATAAAACAAATTCCCCCAGAAAAAAAAACCCATGGACTTGCAATGACCATCATAGTTTAAGAGCCAGTGGCCGGCAGATTATAAGTATTTTACCAAAGGCATAATTTGGTTCAGTCACTCTCTCTTACCTACTATACATGAAATCGGGACTAACTAAGCTCAACGGCGGTAGGTATGGAGTCATTAAGGTGTGACAGGTGTAAAAATCAGACCAACTTCGAAAGTATTTCTGCAAAGCTGACATTTGGATATTTTAATATATACTATTATTATTAACGAAAAATAGCAATGGCAGACGATTATGACGGTTGTGAGGTCATGGCAGACACTTCTGAAAATGTTAAAAAAATCAAATTTTAAAAGTTTTTCAACAAATCTGAAATTTTAATATGTTATTTATGATTGAATTATAAGCCTGTATTTATTGCGGCAAACGTTTTCTCCGGTTATAGCATCCCGGCAGACAGCGAAACCTTACCTACAGTTCGAGCATATGCATGCATAGTACTCACACTTACCTTTACTAATCTGCATACAATTGAATATACTATTATGCATATAGAAGCTGATATAATTATAGGAACAAACCTATTTATTGATGTAAGTTGGATAATGGAAAGAATGGGCACATTTGTGAACAATAATAAATAGCAAAGTATAGAGATAATAATTGAAAATTTATTTTGTGTTTTCCATTCGTTTAAGGCAAAATATAAATTTGATAAATCAAAGTAATAATAATAATTGTTGACACAATTTAAAAGTAATATATTTTCATATTTATATCGTTTTTTTATCCTTCAATATCATCTTCTCCATCATATTCATCTTCGGAATCATTTTCATCTTCTTGGGATTGAATTTCATCATGTACTGAATCGGTTTCTGTAAAAATAGAATTCAAATTTCTAAATTGAGCCAAGCATATTTAAAGTGTAATTTATGTTATAAATTACCTGAACGATCCTCGAGGAAATCGCTGACAAAACATGGAAGTTGATATCCTTCGAACCATTTAAAAACAAATAAGCTTTCTTGCTCTATCCAACCATGTTCCAGCGGCTGAACGTAGTGGGAATTTTCTGAAAAGCATTTTTCCAAATGCTGGAAATGTGATGTGCCTTTAAAAATTGCTGGTACAGTTCACTCTTACACGGTGATATAGAACTTGCGTCGAAATTGCGTACTTTTTTATGAAAGTTTTCATTTACATCTGTAGCTTGGTAGCTACTTGCAAAAAGCTGGAACTTGCCATCATCCACGTCCTTAGATTTTTTTGCATTGTGCATTTGGCAAATAAACTTTTGAATAATGTTGAGTAGTTCGTGTAACAGATCTTCTGTTAAATTAACGTCATCTAGAGCTGCAAAAGCAAAAGAAGGTCTGATTTTTACACCTGTCACACCTTAATAACTCCATACCGATCTAATGTATAGTAGGAAGAGAGAGTGACTGACCCAAATTATGACTTTGGTAAAATACTTATAGGCTGCCGGCCACTGGCTCTTAAACTATCAGCAAATAAAAGAGGTACCAAAATCGGCCGTGTCAAAACACAGAAATACCACAGTATATTCCCAATAAATGGGCGGAATTAAATCACAAACTGAATGTGGTGTCTCTGAGACTGCACTCACGGCAAACCTTCTTCTCGCCTTGAGAGGTACTTTCAGAAGAACTTTTGATTGTCAATTTTTCTTTCTCCTTCTACGACATCAAACGCTACGTCAAATCAGCAAGTAGGGAGGTGCTGAAACATGCCGAGTGGTTCGATACAAGGAATAATTCTAAGATAACAAATAACTTAGTTCTCGTTCATTATGAGGATAACATGATGGTAGAAGCCACAATTAAGGCTTTGAAATCAAAGGATTCAACTAATACCAGAGCATATTCCCTAACAAAACGATATACTTTCAAAAATTTAAATCGACAGCTGGCATTTATAAGAAATAGTACATTCCTATTACTCGGAACGAACAAGCAAACATTACAAAAACTGCAACCTGCCATGTGAAGAGATAAATATATTTAATAGGAGAGGTCCCAAAACGATCTCCGAAATAATCGGCCGGCAATTGGTGTTCAGCAACCAACCCAAAAGGTTCTGAAATGTTCAAACTGAAATTAAAATATGGATCGACGAGTCAAATGCATCGTATTTGTGGATTTATTAACAGAATTCTTAAAAATATAAAACGGTTTGCTGGCGGTTCCACGATAATGTAATATAAATCAAGTCAAGCTATTCTAATTACAATGTCCTTCGCTTATCAACTAAAATAAATATAGTCACAACGTGTTATAAATGCTAATACAAATATATCGTTAACCCATACTTAAAGTCCATTCAAGGCTATTGCGATGTTACGTCAGAATTTCTGACGTCAAAAGAAAAGATCCGTACGTCTTAGATAGACTCGTACGTTATTTTTTACACTAGCCAAAAGAGGTATCTGTACCTGTTTTCTATTCCGGAGCACGTTCCGTTTTTATCAATTTTACATGCTTATGACAATATTGTTTTAAACGTCTGGGCATCTGAATAATACTTTTGACAGTTCGTTTAATTTAAAATAATAATATGCTTTTTATCGTCTAAAATCCGTTTAAAAACGATTTTAAACGGCAAAATTGTATATAATACCGCCCTATCGGCTAGAATTGGTTTGCGCATTTCCGTCTCATTTGCCGAGATTTGTCCTCATATCGCCGCGTAAGATGTTTACACATCAAAAATACTTTTTTTCTAGAGATATAATTTTGTAGTATTATCAAATAAATAAAAAAAAATATTACTTACATTGTGCACAGCTTTCCAGGGTAAAAGTGGCCTACCAGCATCTTTTTCAGGTGTGAAATAATGCACTAATTTTAAAATTAAAGCTTGCTCTTTCTCACTGAATCGGTGGGGCATCTCAAAACGATTTTTACTAGCAATTATTAGCGTAAAACACAAACCAACTACCAACAAATCATTAAATGAATTAAATCGGTTATTTTCGTTATGATATTTTGACATTGACGCAAATCGATGTCAAATATTCGAATTTGACGGACCAATTTCATTGCATAAAGAAAGATGGAATGATATGACGTAACAGCGCAATAGACTTGAACGGACTTTAGAATAGAGTTAATTTACATTAAGAAATGCGGCATTTCAAGCGTACTAGCAAATCGAATCAATAAATTTGGAATTAATAAACCGATGAGTGCAAATTACTGCATCTTTTTTTCCTAAATGCGGCATATAAATGAAATTTTAAAAATATTTGACACTGGCAAAATCGGACTTTTACACCATAATGGGTGCTTACTTTTGATTTGGGTAATTTTACTTGTGCCAGAGAATTGCTTTTCCTTTCGGTGTTCCGAGTTTTAGATTATTTTTCTTAGCCCCTATGTTACTATCAAATTTCTTTAATTAAAGCTTTGATATAACCACAAAATATGCACAAAACGATTTTTTCGCTGTTGCATGCTATCTTCATGACACAGTATTTTTTCTCTGGTTTTTGGTTCGCACAAATGTTTTATATTGTTGCGGATTTGTGCCTAAACAGTTGCTATTTTGAGTATTTTCTAATCCTGCGTCGGGGTTAAGTTAAGGCGATTTTTGTTTCACGTTCCAGTGGCTAATTACATATATGTTTAAACAAATTTCGACATATATGTTATGTTTTAGCCTGAGAATAAATCTCATTGATTTCTTTCCAGGTTCAATCACAAGAATTATCAAGTAAAGACATATTGTCAGATTTCTCCTGTCCTTTACCAGCGTCACAGCCTCTCATTCAACGACAGTTTGAAACAGATGAAATTATTTTAGAACCATCGGCTCCCGTGCAACCAATGGAAACTGCATTGTTTAATGGCATAAATAACGTGAGTATAGACTATTAACGTAAGTCTATTTAAAAACATATTTTAAATGTTTGATTCCTAATTGGCGATAGAGACTTGCACAGAAATTTAAGTCAGTAAAAATGAATATGATTGCACACAAGTGGGCAAAAATATAATAATAAAATAAGTCGGTTGTTAGCATGCCCTGTTATTATGAATTTAAGTTTGAACATGGTTTGTTAGACGCTCTTATAAAAAATCGGATACCATTTGAGATTAACTATTTATTGAATAATTCATGGGTTTAATGTTATCAGAGCGGTTAAAAATACCTCATAAACAACATAATGCATACCAGCTTTTTAAACGCAACTGTATTTAAATACTGTAGATATTTATTATATTTCGAAAAATATAATCTATCTTATTATGCAGTGACAAAATTTCATTTGCCCAAAAAAATGTGTTACTTGATGTATTTTTTCATTTCATAAAATTTTCCGATATTTAAGTAATCATTTCAACATATAACGGAATATTCTTCCAAAAAGTCAATACATGGCTTTAAAATAAAATAAATTAGTTTTTCAAAGTATATTATTTCGTAGCTTTTATTTCCACAATTTATAATAATATTTTCACATGTTTCGCCAACACTGTAGTTTCATCAGAAGTGATACATTAAAAAAATGTGTGCTTGTAGACCACTATTTTTCTAGACTTTTTTTCTGTCTTAGCGAAAGTGACTTCGCCCACGCCCTCAAACTATCGCCCAATTGCCTTGCTTCCAATATCCAAAGTCATGGAACGTGTAGTCAGTCAGAAACCACTTGTACCTTGAGAATAGCGATAACCAATACGGCTTCCGCAAAGAGAGATCGACAGGAGTTATATTATATGGAATAGGGCAATTGAGAACTACGCAGAATCTCGAGAGATTGCGTTGGATATTTCGAAGCCATTTGACACAGTTTGGCATGACGGATTGCTCATCAAAATACCGTCCTTCGGACTGCCAGCGTCTCTGCAGCTGGCTTACCAGTTTCCTTAAGAACCGATATCTGCACGTTGTCGTTGATGGACACATTCACCATTAACGTGGGCGTGCCTCAGGGCGCAATACTTTCACCAACTCTGTTCCTCATCTATATTAATGACCTGCTGACCGAAACCAATAATCCTGTTTACAGTTTTGCAGATGACAGTACCCTTGTCTCCTAATTTAGATCGCAATAACCTTTACCAGTGACTGCGACATGTCACCACAGGCATGAGCAGATTACAGCAATTAATCAGGAACTGGAGAGGGTTCGAACTTGGGGCGACAGAAATTTAATCCAGTTTGATGCAGCAAAAACCCAAGCGGCCACGTTTAGCAAGAAAGCCAATATGGCGGGCCCTGGCATTATGACAGGATCGACCATTCCTTCATCCTCGTCAATTGGGCTGCTGGGTGTCTTAGTCTACAACAATATGCTCTGGCATGACCACGCTGCTAACATTGCAAAATCAGCCTCGCAGAAGCGTTTTAAACGCGCTGTTTTAAACTGTATACACCGCAGTAGCTGTTGTTGCTCTACAAAGCGCAAATTAGACCGTGCTTAGAATATTGCTCTGGAGTCCCGCACCGAAGCACACCATAAAGCTGCTGTATTCCATTCAGAAGAGAGTTGTGCGTCTCTTCTAATCTGAATAGTTTGAAATACCGCAGGCATGTTGCCGAGATACCCTTATTTTAACAGATATTTTCACGCCTGACAGACAGTCACGACAGACGGCAAGAGGCACCCGTTCGTTGAACAACTGAAAACATTTAGAACGTCGCTTTACCAGCACTCCTTCGTCTGGCGCACTGTATCGCTGTGGAACTCACTCCCAGGACACCTATTTACCCCAATTTACCACCTACAGCTATTCAAGAATCGTGTCAATCAACATTTTCGCACACACACACCACTCGACGAGTGCCATAGTGTGTGTCATTGCCATAAAAAAATATGTGCCTCACCTTTATAAACACACAACTGAATTGAAACTTCTGAAAGAGATTAGAAATTTAGTTTATTTTTCTTAAGCTCTTTTCTCAAATTTTGCCCCCGGTTTCTATTTTTTTCCTTTTTTCTACTTTTTTCGCCGAAAACCGCGTCTCTAACTATTTTTTTATTATTTTTCTTTCTTTATTTTGTTTTATAATAATTTTATTAACTTCGTACAATTTTGTCTTTTTTTATATTGGTCAATAATTTTTCTTATTAGGTTTTATAATAGTTTTATTATCTTTCCGGACAATACTTTGTTTTTTTTTATTATGTTTTTTTTTTCGTTTCGTTTTATAATGCGTTACTTTCTGGAAATTTTTTACGTTTTTATTTAAGTTTTTTCCCATTTTTTCGAAAAATTTTGTTTTTTTTTTTTAATAAGGCATACCTACAGCCTACAGCTACTCAAGAATCGTGTCAATTAACATTTTCGCACACACCACTCGACGAGTGCCATAGGATCTCCCTTTAGTGTGTGTCATTGCCATAAAAAATATATGCCTCACCCTTAAAAACACACAACTGAAGTGAAACTTCCTAAAGAGATTACAAATTGAGTTTTTATTTTTCTTAAGCTTTTTTCTCAACTTTTTTCCCCGGTTTCCACACTTTATTTTTTTTTTCCTTTTTTTCGCCTAAAACCGCGTTTCTCTAACTATTTTTTATTTTTTTTCTTTATTTTGTTTCATTACTTTTATTAACTTTCCCTACAATTTTGTCTTTTTTTATTAGTTAATAATTTTTCTTATTTGGTTTTGTAATAGTTTTATTAACTTTCCTAACAATATTTTGTTTTTTTATTACTATTTTTTTACGTTTTAATTAATTTTTTTTCCTTTTTTACAAAAATTTTTGTCTTTTTTTCATAAGGCATGCCTACAGCTATTCAAGAATCGTGTCAAACAACATTTTCGCACACACACCACTCGACGAGTGCCATAGGATCTCCCTTTAGTGTGTGTCATTGCCATAAAAAATATGTGCCTCACTATTATAAACACACAACTGAAGTGAAACTTCTGAAAGAAATTAGAAATTGAGTTTTTTAAGCTTTTTTCTTAACCTCTACCCCCGGTTTCGACACTTTTTAATTGTTTTTCCTTATTTTTCTACCTTTTTTTCGCCGAAAGCCGCGTTTCTCTAACTATTTTTTTATTATTTTTTCCTTTGTTTCGTTTTATAATACTTTTATTAACTTACCGCACAATTTTGTCTTCTTTTTATTAAAATGATTTTTCTTATTTGGTTTTATAAGTTTTATTAACTTTCCGAACAATCTTTTATTTTTTTTATGTTTTTTCTTATTTCGTTTTATAATGTTTTTATTAACTTTCTAAACATTTTTTTGCGTTTTTATTTAAATTTTTTCCCTTTCAAAATTTTTTTTTTTTTTTTATAAAGCATTTCTTTTTCCCATTTTTGCCATCCCCGACCTCGTAGCTGAACTTTTTTCGCCGAAAACAGCGTTTCTGTTTTTATTATTATTATTTTTTTTCTCTTGTTTCGTTTTATATTACTTTTATTAACTTTCCGAATAATTTTTTACGTTTTTTTTTTTCATTTCTTCCCATTTTCTCGAAAAAAAAAATGTTATTCGGTGAGATGGGGGTAGGCTTCTACGTTTTGATGGTGCCACTGGAAAGCATATACAACAAGCAACTATTTAATTGACCACTATTAGTATCTTTTGAACGGCAACTCCTACGAAGTTGGTTACATTAGAGAAACGTTGCCTTATTTGATGCCCATTCAGGATCCGTCTATAGTGTTGTCAAATTCCGGCTGGTTTCCTGGTGATTTATGAAAAATGCCTAAAAATATTTCGTCCATTATTACAATTTTACAATGAAAGTTTTATAATTTTTTTCGCTCTACAATATGGTGCCGTCAAATTTTCATCCGGTGTTTCGTGTTCGGGCCACCACCATTAACTTAATTTTCTTAAATACGGACCTGGATTTTTATACCAGATTTTAAGAGCGTCTGATGTTCCAAAACCAATGACGTATCGCACTAAAGCAGCCCTCACATTATCGCGGAATGGAATGGATCGGAATGGAATGGAACGGAATGAAAATTTTATAAAGCATGTAAATAAGTTAATTCCTACCAACATTCTCTTTTTTGTCTCTCTCTCTCTAACACATTATGTTCTTATGGAAAGTGCCAATAATATGAATATTTTGAATAAGTGCGATACGTCATTGATTTGGGAACATGAGTAGCTCTTAAAATCTGAACGAAAAAATACAGGTCCGTTTTTAAGAAACGTAAGTTGATGGTGTTGGCCCGAACACGAAACGTCGGAAATTAAATTTATTTTATTTTAGTACACTGGTCTGCAAACTTAACATAAAAGTACGGAAATTAATAATTAAATTTATCAAAATATGACACAAAAAGTGGATGTCATGTCAAATGGGTATAACTTTGATTTTAATGCAAATCAAAATATGGTTATAATATTTGTGTAGTTTTTTTTTAAGTATCTAATATTTCTAATAAATCATTGCAAAGTTCCAAGACTATTTGCCAAATTTATAATAAAATAAATCACTTGATTAATTACTCTTTTTTTTTAATTATCGGCATACTAAGTGTGCACAAATAATATAACTAATACTAGTAATAGTAATATTTTTATTGCAGTTTGCTGCCGAAATTAATGAGCACATAAGTATTAAGACTGATAGTATCGAACCGGAATTCGCCGAACCCACTGTAATAACCCCTTCAGAGGAGAGTAAGACTATAGATGATG
This sequence comes from Pissodes strobi, assembly GCA_016904865.1. NCBI lineage: Eukaryota > Metazoa > Arthropoda > Insecta > Coleoptera > Curculionidae > Pissodes > Pissodes strobi. The sequence continues at coordinate 27,901 of MU183292.1, read as the reverse complement.
CACTTACTTCATCGCCTCTGCCAAATAATACAGAGGCACCAATAGAGAAATATGAACAGGAAGAGCCACTCGCTCCCGAATCAAAGTCAATTGTACCTCAAGCGGAACCAATTTTATCTCCAATTGAAGAGCCAAAATCAAAACCAGTGGAACTCTCTCTGACTGAATCGATAAAAGAGGCCCCAGTGCTCACTCCCTTGCCAGTTGTTTCAGTAACATCTCTGGATGATAAGGAAGTTAAAGCAGAGGGAAAGAAGAGTCTTGCGCCTGCGTCAGGAAAGAAACCTATTGGTAAGTAACTTATGGATTGGCGTTGGTATTCACACAATTTCAAAATGCAAGCGTTCCGGTTCTTATAGTGCTGTCTTTATATAGCATTATCCCAGTCTCAAGTTGTCTGGAAATTTAATTAATTCACACTTTTATTATCTTTAATACCTCACATTTAATTCTATTTTGTCAACAATAAAAAAAACCTGGAAAAAAAAACATGATTTTGAAGCTTTCTAGGACTTACGCTTTATTTCGACGTAGACTCACTCTTAGAATGGCATTAAATTTTTGAACATTGCAAGCACGTTTAACTTTTACAATCTAAGGGACAGTAAATCATATTTAAAAGAATGGCTTAATATTTTCCTATAAAAATATCTTTTTTGTCATACGCTTCCAAGAATAGCTATTTTACGGACTCATTTGAGTCCGTAAAATGCTTCTTTTTAGGCCTAGTCCCTAAAAGTCGTCATGGCAACCTTTACGGACTATTCCAAAATTCCTGAATATGTCTAAATGTCAAATTTCGAATGACATGACAAAATTGTCAAATAGTTGCTACGATATCAAATTCTAAGCTAACTTTGTCGTACATTATGATTTCAAAAATTATGGTAAATTTGCAAATTTAGGCGTTCTGAAGAATTGCAAAAAGCCTATAAATAAAAATTAAATTTTGGGAGCGTATGACAAAAAATAGTGTTTGTCACACGTACCTAAATGAAGTTTTTCAGGACTCATCTGCTATTCCGGACTCGGCTAACGCCTCGTCCGGAAACAGCAATGATTCGTCCTGAAAAACTCCATTTTGGGTACTTGTAACAAAAATAACTATTATGAGCCATGACACTGGTAAAAGTAAAAAAAAAAAATATGATCACATGTGAACTACATCTTATGCAATGCTAAGTTGCCACGAAATGTAATGTGTTAAGTTTAAGCATTTTCTAGATATTTTCCAACCATTTATTCAGAATTTTGTAATACTTTTCACTATAAGAAATACAGGAGGGTCCAATGTGGAACCTTGTGGGTTAGCTCTATTCTATCTGACCCTTCCCCCATACACCGTTTTTTGTCTACGTTCCGACAAATAGTAACCAAGATTTTTAGTTAAAATTTTATGAAATACATTGTCAAAAGTTTTCGAGGAATCACAGTGTGTCCTACTTTCATACCCGTAAAAGCTCCATCTATGTACTCTAGGACAGCCATGGTGTTCAATCTGCCTTCCCTAAGTCCAAATTTTTCAGTAGGTGTTTTCTGTTTTCAAAATAATTATCACTCTGTTAGTCTTTAAGCATACTCATATAAAAATAAATAAAGATATGTGAAGAAACATCAAGCCAAAGCATGAGTGGTAGTCACTCATATTGTCCTTATCACCCCTTTTTTAAAAACAAGATTAATTTTGGACCGCTCTAAACAAGACTGAAATTATTAGGCTGATATTAGGCTTTAATGTATTAAGTCAGTAAAGAGGTTTTTCTAACGTTTTTCAGTGATTTCACTATATGAACATTTACATCAAATATGTCTGTTACTAAATTCAGTTTGTTTGCTTGTGCAGTGCTCACTTAAAATGTCTGGTTTTAACCTGTTTGTGCTCAAACTCTAGCAGTTTGTACGCTCATTCTATCAATTTACTCATCACCTTCAAGCCATCCCTTACAACTTTAAAAGGTTATGGTACTTACTATCTTACAGATTTCCATATATTAATATCTGTATATTATTTTTTTTAAATGTCTAACATATTTACCAAGCAGTTCCGAAGGTTGGCGTCTATAGAGTTATGTCAGAACATGGAGAGTGTCTCTTATTTTTTTTTTGTCTTTATTTGAGAGGTTAAATAAGCATTCTATAGTGTTCATTATGTAAATAGCATTACGCTTTTTTCCCTTCTAATGGGCGCAAACATTCACTCCAGCTTAGAAGGAACTGGAAGTGAATAATCTGATATTGAAAGAAATATTTTAATTTTGAGAATTTAAAATTAGTTATTGAATGAAATAAAGAAACAAAGTATGTCAACGCGTAGGCTAAAACGAGCTGTCACCGAGCGTATAAATTGGGCCCTTGCTCAAATGCCAGAGAGTAGGGTGCGGGTTGATTTATTTAAGGCGCCACGGGCTTTTAGATAGCACATGCGAGAATTACCCCAAAGTTGAAATATGGAACCCATTTTAGCTTAAACTTCGCGACAAAATAAATGAATACCAAAAATTCGTTATTTATTTCTATCTGGAAAATCTATCAATAAAAGTATAAAAAGTAAGTTAGAAAATTAGATTAAATATATATTCCGGCAATTTATCAGTAATAATAACGGAAAAATAATTACCCAGAAATTAATCAAAAATCAAGGTCGATATAAAGCAAGTACCCCAAATTAACCGAAAACTAAAGTCGATGAGAATAAATACTCAACAATTAATCACAAATAGCTAAGGTAAACGATGAACCAATATTCGAATATTAATCAAAGGTAAGTCAAGAACGATTTAATTATTGAGCACAAAATAATAAAAGAAACATACGTACTGTAATGGGCATTTCCTTCAGTAACACTTAAAAAAATCAATTAAATAAAACGGGTAAATAAGCAAACAAAGGATTGGTTTTATTACCTAATAATAAAATATCACAGGTGGTCAGGAGGAAGAAGAAAAGTAAGTTGAAGAAAATTTGAGTAGTCAATTCTTCTGTATCCCTAAAGGAAGGCTTTACTCGGTGAAATAATTCACATGCTTACTCTAAAGAAATTTCGAAATATTTAATTGTAATTGATGACGATCGCTTAAAGTATTAATAAAAATAACGTCAGTAAAATATGTCGAAAGCCAGCGATACTGCAAATAACTTCTCGTTATAGGTAAGTTCAATTAGCTCGAGTAACCAGCTAATTATAGACTAATTCACGGACTTCGAATCATGATCCGTCACATATACCGTATAACTAACTAACTAAGGTTATTCGGTTCAGATAAGTCCACTAGGAAACTAGTAGTGATCTGATCTATGGTTATCCAAGGTAAGCCAGAAATCGTGGAAATTGAGAACAATAATAAACCAGTTCGACCTACAACGTTATTGCGTCAGTCAATTAACAGTTCAAAAAAAAATTCGATCCAAAATCTGAATTACTCTAGATCAGCGGATCTCTGAATTTTAGAATTTCATTAAATAAAAACCAGCATTTTAGGCTCGTCAAAATTGCCCATCAATTCAAAGTTTGTTTGAGAGAAAATTTTAGAATTTATTATCAAATCAAGTGTTTTAGGCTTGACAAGATTGCCCAAAAATTCAAAGTTCGTTCAAAAGAAAATTTGAATGACTAAATGTTGCATTGATTAAGGAGAAAGAGGTTACGTTATTCTTTGTTCGAAACCAAATCCAAAAAATATATAATAGTTAGAGATCATAGTTAATAACACAAATTTTCCGCAACATAGATGAAGGAAAAAAAATGGAAATTGCTCACTTGGCCGATGAGTAACTCCTCAGGCAGCTTCCAGAAAGAACTGCTCACTTCCTTGACAGGCGAAGGACTGCAAGGCTCTATACCGGTGGTACGCTAGACAGGCGTAGCCAAGGAACACTCTGTCGCTAACGATGCTCGTGTAGATAACCAAGAACAACTCGACGGTAGCAATAGACCTCACAGTAGACGTAAACCCCACGGTAGTCGTTGACCCAACGGTAGTAGTAACTCCAGCGGTAGTCCCCTGTGAAAGAACACATATTCAAGGTTCCACACATAACTCTTAATGGACGAGCATTGTAACTCGGTGGTCAAAATCAACCATCAAGGAAAAAAGAAAAATCAGAATTAAAAAAAAAACAATTTACCTGTGTAGTAGGGTAACCAGTTGCTTAATGCTAGACGGCTTTCGGTTGGGCAAGTGGGCTTCTATAAGAGATTAAAAAGGAAATTAAGAATCCGCCCACGTGCGTCACAAAATGATGGCGTTCACAGAGAGGCAAAAAAAATGCACAAAAACAACTCACCTTGCAAAGCAGCACTCAAATCCCACAAAGGGCAGTTTCAGACACCAACACTTACGAAAAGATAAGGTACAACTAAAGACTGAAGCTGTTAAAATGACAAGGTCTGAAAAATTCCACTAACAGGTAAAAATCATAATTGTTTCCAACCGGCGCGGCGTCTAAAAATGACTGCTTGATTAAGTTCGTCGTAAAAGAGTGACCCAAGCGACCGAAAACCGAAATGCAGCAAGCCGCACGAATATTACCACCTGGTAAAAAACTCGCTCAACATGTGATCAACCAGCATGGTTGATACATGTTCTCAATAATTCATCCAAGGGAATTAAACGATAAATACCTGTGATTTCGATGCACAGGCATCCTCAAAAAAAACTACCCAGAATAGCCAAAAGCGCATTGTCATTAAGCGACTTAAATTAATAGAATTCCCCATTATTCGTAGACAAAGTAAATGCGTGCGACGCTCAATTCCATCAACCAATCCCAAAACAGTATGCGACGGACACGGTAACCGAGCCTTCTACCATTGACTTACTCTTCACGCGCTAAATTCAATTTTTTTAAAATCGAATCGTTTCGCAGCGCGGATTTATTAAAATTTCTCGATCGAGAGAGAACCACGAAGCCGGCTCAGCCGGCATATCTACGAGGGTCTTCTCGTTATTACTCACGATGCGTTCGGGACGATGTGAAGGGTGACAAATTCTAGGGTGATTTACGCATCGATATACGCCAGACAAAACGCCCTGTGACAATAGGAAACGCATCCATTCTATCTACAAGTATGTTTATAAAAATATTAAATTTTAATTCTGCCATCAATTAAATTGCCTTTTTACCTACTCATGCATCAACGACATACTGCTGTCTTTATTAGCCTGTACATGGTCATCCAACAAGGACTAGACAAGGCGAAACTGAAATAGCCATCTCATGTAATTTTCTCCCGCGAATTCGGATATGTTCAGCAAAAAAACAATTGAACATCAAATAAAAATGCTAGGGGTCACTTTGATATATTTTTAAAACCTATATTTAGCTGTTTACCAAATATTGACAGGTGAAAGTCGGGCATTTTGACACTTTGACAGGCTCTAAGATGTAAACCGCACGAGATCAAAGAAAACGATTTGCACATTCCTATCTTGGGTTTTCATAAGCTATTGAATTATAATAACTTTCAATTTAATCGGAGGTTTAAAAGTTTCGGTTAATTTTATCCGCAGGTTAAATTCGAAGATACTGTCATTCGATAGTTTATGAAAACTTAAGATAGGAATGTGCAAACCGTTTTCTTTGATCTTGTGAGATTTAGATTTTAGAGCCTGTCCAAGTGTCAAAATACCCGACTCTCAACTGTCCATATTTGGTAAACATCTAAAGATAGGTATAGGATATTATACACAAAATGTGTTTAGATTTTTCTAGATAGTAGTAATATACAGGGTGTTCCATTTAAAGAATATCAAAGTGACCGCTAGCACTTTTATTTGATGTTCAATTGTTTTTTGCTGAACATATGCGAATTCGCGGGAGAAAAATACATAAAATGGCAATTTTTTTATAAAAGTACAGGGAAAGTAAAAAAAAAATCGCCTTATCTAATCCTCTTTGGATAAACCTGTAACATGAATACTATCCTCCCAACTCGTCACTGGTATATTTATGCCGATATCAGCAGCCATTTATTATTATAGTTTATTTTGTGAAAGGACAGTTCCAGAGGATGCGGAGATTATAAGCTGCTAGTCAGTGTCAACTCATGGACTTAAGATCTTTCTTTGTGTAATGCATTCCCATATCCACTCCAAATGTGAACAGAGGAGCGGAGAGACAAATTTGGTTGTTACAGGGACCTCCTCCACTGTCTGCAAGCTTTGCAATTTTATTCCTGCGTAAATTTTCTATATGCAATATATTAAATTTAAATTACTAGTTGTAGTAAGCTTTGTGCGCTTTAATTTAGATATTTGTTAGCTTTTTGGTTAGTTTCTGTTAAGCCAAAAGATTGTGACCAAAAAAACAGCTTTATGTCAACTTTTGTTTTGGAAATGAATAATTAGATACCACCAAATATCTAATTTTTAATTAATATAGATTCCCATTTTTCAAAATGATTGGTCATAAACAAACAATAAATATTATCCATTTAAACATACTGAAATTATAGGCAATATAGGTAACTGAAAATTAAAATACGCTGTTTTAACTAAATACTTACTGAAAATATGAAAATCCATGCCTTTATTTTGACATAACACAACCATGCACTTTGCGTCTATTAGTGATTGTGAACTTTTAAAGCTACACATTCACTTACACTAAATTTTAATTATTATAACTAACTCTTGGTAATTAATAAAGATGAAACACAAAATTCGTTTCGAAAAACACAAAAACTGTTTCACTTAACAAACTCATCACTATGGCCGAGATATGACGTCAGTACTCGGTCCGGAATTGGATAGTTTACCATCATTTGAAGTAGTTCATAACAGCTTGCTACAATCTGAAAAATTATTAACCTTAAAACATGCGCATAAACGCATTTTTGTGCCCACAATTGATGACTCGATTAGGCAGCCTATTAATATTGCCTGTCCATTCGTGTAGTAGTTAATTCCGACAACCGGATTGTGGACCTTGAGTTTGCTTATCTTTTTTTATATATTTCAAAATTAACTTTTTCTGCTCTTTTCCTGCAGTTTTTCTCCTAACCTTTTCCGATAAAACGTTTCCACTTCATTTTAATATTTCTGTACAAGATGTACTGTTAAATGGTAAAGAGGTTTAGTAAATTTTGGTAGAGTATTATAATAAAAAAATGCCAGTGCAGTGGTGTGAAATACAACGTTTTTAATTTGTTCTGAATCTTGAAGAATTTCAATGTAGTTCCAAGAAAAATCGTCAGCATTACGTTATTAATAATTTTTTCAGGCAAAGTGGAGCCAAGAAAGTCAACTTCTTCTTCGAAGCTTGGTGCATCTAAAGCTTCTCCTAAATCGGCAGCTAGTTCTCCGAAAACGGGGGTCGCACCAAAGGTTCCGTCAAAAATAGGGTAAGTAGATAATGTTAACCGCGTTTTTCTTATGAAGCCATATATCATGTGTATATAAAAAACGTATTCGATACGATAGGATGACTGAACTGGAACTACATCTGGAATCCCTTTGTAGAAGTAATATTCTACCATAGTTTGAAGGAGAATATAATAACCAAATACAGCATGCACTATGTCAGGATTGATTCCGGAAGAGGGAAAATTAACCAAATTTTGAAAGATACGAAAAAGTCATTCTTCATAAAAAAAAACCTGCTTCTTTTGAAGTGAACTGAACTCTAAAAAAAATTGATCCTTCCGACTATACATTCCGAAAAATAAAGCCTAAGTCGGTAGAACCTCCGGCAGCTGTCAAAATCTCCAACCATCAAATATTTTCACTTTAAAAGAAATTCATTAATGATTAAAAATTATATAATGTTTATATATAATCTTGTATTTACAAAAAAAAATTAGCAAAATTTTTAGTTACCGCTGAAAACATTATAGTAGCTATAATTATCTTACCTTCCTAAAGGTAAATAAACCATTTCAAACAAATGGTTATACCAACTTTTTTGCAAGATGCTTGCGTTTACCTTAAGAACTTCATTCGGTACAATATTTAATGGCTTCAGAGCATTAATGTACAGACCATACCACACTACAATACCATATCAAATTATAGACTACTATTGCTTAATATCTTGAATATAGAAGTTTTTACTTAAATGTCCCTCAAGTGCTTTCTTATGCTTGAAGTTAATCTAGGTACCTACTTGCTAGTTCCGCTATAAAGTATTATCAACTACAAGCCCTAAGTAGTTGGTAGATGAGATTTTTGGATAGTATTTTTTCGGTTATCAATTGAAATACTTTCATATTTTGGAAGGTTTGTAGCAAGGAAACCACTATATAAGTCGTTCTACGCATGTCCAGTGTTAATTGAAATCTATATATCCGACCAATGTTTAATGATATTAGATCCTTATAATGCGTATCCTTTGACTTCACCCCAAGTTCTTTAAGGGAAAATTGCAACGGTATCATCGACATATGATATTAACTTGTTGTGTAAGCAGGTTCGTAAGCAAATTAATATATGTAACGAAAATAATAGGTCCTATTACTGTTCCTTGTGAAATATTTTTATTTTTGAAGGATTACTTAATGTAGTTCTGGGTTTTAAATATTGCTGTCTGTTAATTAAGTCATTCTCAAAGATATGCACAAAAGCAAGTCATGGGCCACAGTATCGAAGGTCTTTACTTTTTATTTTCCAACTTTAGTAAAATGCTTCTGCAGTACTTGAACCATTCTTCGATAGTAAGTTATTTAGCTGTGGGTAGTATACTAGCCTATTAAGACATTTCTCAAAGATCTTTGTAAAATTATTAATAACAGTAACTGGTCGATAATTACTGATTTTTTATTTATCGTCCATTTTATAAATTAGAGTTACGACTAAGATTTTAAATTGATACGAAACTATCTCGCTTTTAAAAATTAGAGATATTATATAAGGTGCAACTGATGTAATTTTTTTAATGATCTTTGTATGAAACATGCCGGGGGGGGGGGGGGGGGGGGCTATCATTTCTTGATACTATATGTGTTGTTATTTCACTAATATTAACTGGCGTTAAAAATAAGAAAGGAGAGCTGGTAGGTTTTTAAATCTATATTGTTATCTAGGCTACCGATTTGTTTAAGCATTTGAATTTCAATATTTATATTCACTGTAGTAATTTGTCATTGATCATGGTGTTTGTAGGTTTGATTGACAATTTCTTCCTTCAGCTATCAGTTTGTCATATACTTTTAAAAATTATATCCAACATAATCTGTTTCATTCTTATAATAATAATGTTGTCGTTCTTATTATTGTTGTTTAATTTTTTTGTTTCATTTTGTCCCTTATTTTAATACAGCATATTATATCCCTAGTTATCCATGGTGTAAATTTAGTATTTTCTCGTAACTTTATTTTTCACGAATTTCTATAGTTAAATTATAAAATTCATTGGTGGCTTTAATTACGTCGGTTTTATCCAATACTATTCTCCAATTTTCGGATTTAACTAGGTCACTATATTTATCTTCATCAATTCTACAATCCTAGCAGTTCTTCTGATTTACTTTTTATTCCTAGCAATACCCATGTTTAATTTAACGGGTAGCAATCAGTTATGTCCGAATTTATTATATATGATTTGTTGCTTAAATTATTTCTAATAAAAATATAGTCTATACATGAACTTCTATCTGCAGGTACTCGAGTACCTGCAGTCAATCCGTGGCCATGCTGCTGACTGTATATAAATTATATATAAGACCCATATTTTTAAAATAAGTTAAAAAATATTGTACTGGATCTTCTAGAAAACGAGAATCAGCGGGCTTTTTGTTCAGTTTTCTCAGATAGGGCATAAATTCACAATTAATTATGAACAATTTAACCTCGGATTATTATTGAATATTTTATTAGTAATCCCTCCTTAATACTAGGCTCTTTATATATGGCTTGATATTATTAAATGGATTTAAAGAAATCCCGTATGATGCCTGAACATACAGTCTCTAATTACTTTTAGAACTACCAAGCCGGCATCAAGACCTCTTTCTACAACTGCATCTAAACCTTTACCTAAGCCAAAGACTGCAACAGCGTCCAAAACGATTGAAAAGAAAATAACGAACAATGCTGATGTAAAACCTGCTTCTAGAACACTAGGTATGTATTATTGAAAAATTTATATATTATAATTAATTAATTCTCTGTTTGCGAATCTGGTTAGGTTCAGTACTAAGCCTCAATTCTGGATTTTGTGATAGACGATTGCCCGTGTGTTTCAAGGTGAAGTAATAGTCAGGTTTTTTTTTTAATTCGGAGGGACAATATATTAAGAGAGATACACAGTTTTGTGGGTTATCTTAAGAATTTAACATTTGAGCATTCATATTAGACGTCTCAACCCTGCAGATCAGATTGAAGTAAGTCACAGTCTTAACAGTATACATTTCCTAAAATTATGGTAAATCAGCAAGTTTCACATCGGAAATCAAATAGCACTCTGAATTTCAACGAATTTCAACCTTATTAACAATAATATAACTTTGTTGAATGTCCTTGAGCAATCCGTACATTTATTATTCACATCCAACAGCTAATCCTTATAAGACAATAGTTTGGAAACTGTCAAGCAACCTACAAGGAATTGTAGATAAGACTACTTTTTACATACATAAAAACTGTCTTTCTTAGTAGTTCTAGTCTCACAATATTACTAGACCAATTGAAACAAGAGGTTGAAAATATAGTAAAGAAGATCTTGCAAGCATTTATTCGTAGTAAGATTGTTGAAGTCAAGCTCTGATTAGGATCCCCTCAATAGTTGCATCCCGATTTTGTTAAGCAGAATTATGTACCGGAAAAAGGATGGTTAGAAAATACTTGTCAATTAGACAGATACAAATTAAGTAGCAAACACATTTTTGCAATTATCGAGAACATCAAGATGCACGGTTTTGAAAAATAGCTATGGTTTATTTTAACGGAAAAAGTGCCATTATGGAATTCCTAGTGTTTACTACAGGCAGATTATAACGTTCTTTTGTAACAGTTTTGCACTGACGCCTAAGACTATAAAACTAGCATAATTTATAATGCTTGTTAGCTTTTTTTCTAGGAACTAAACAAAAAATATGCTAAATATGAATAAGTCACTGTATCATTTACATGTTTCATTGAATTGATAAGGGATAGTTATTATGACAATAAAAAGTTCGCATATTTAAACTCACACTAGGTTGAATGTGCTTTTAATATGGAAATCCGCTTGATAAATATTAATTATTAATACTTACAGCTAAGAAACCAACAACCGAAGCTCCGGCGACTAAAACCAATATTCGACCAGCTAGTGCAGCTGCGAAACCGAGTCCAACGAAAACGACAGCGCCCCGACCGACAACTGCACCCAGAACGTCAGCACCTAAAACTACTACATCGATCATCCCTCCTAAAAGTACTACAACGACCATCCCTCCTAAACCTACTGCAGCTGCCAAACCTAGGGTACCATTAAGTAGCAGGACGACTGTAACTGCTGCTGTTAGCAAAACGACTACAACCACTAGTGCACGGGTAAATATAGACTTCCAATTTTGTTTTATTTTACAATGTAAATTTCAAATTAAGTTAAATAGAAATGCAGTAGGTGCAACCAAAGGAGTGAGAGATTTATTTTAAAAATATAGAAGTTTGTATTAATTAGTATAACTGAACGTGGTATCTGTATAGTATGTCACAATAATTTAAAATTCAGCCAGTCGAAAATTATACTATGAAGCATCCCGAACTTTTGAATTTTGCGCAGTATTATTAAATAAAGCAATTAAAACGAAAGAAAGGCTGGTGCTGAATTTCATTTACATGTCTTGAAACATCGGGCTTAATAACATACACATTCTCAGTTTTGGTTCTTTACGGTAATAAAATACATTGATGCTATCTCTGACTACCTTGGTAATTCCGAAAAATATGTTTAAATAAAACCAGAAATTTTGGAAGAAATTGTTCTTTAAACTGGATGAATATTTCGATGAGCGGGTCTTCCTGTGTTGCTGTGTTTCTGTGATCCAATGTAAATCTTTTAATCTGTCTGGCGAGAGGATATCTGTCTGCTTGATAATGATAAGTGATGATGCCACAATTACAACTTTTTCATCGTTCCAATTTGATCTTTAGCTTGACAAATTATTGCATTTTGTCCTTGTAGGATTGAGTTAAGCGCATTTAAATTGATTAATAGATATAACATTAATTCATTCAATTTACAATTATCTAACTTGATTGCATCCATAGATCCATTACATTGAATTATTTTGCACTATCTGTCTAGCAAAAGAGTAACGTGGCTACGGCGCACACTGGGTCAACGGGCCTCAAAACCTGGCGATAAATACTAACCGGTGTAAAAAATTATTTAAACGGTTTAGCATAATTTATTTAATATAACTTATAGTATTGTTTACTTCACATTTGAAGTAACCGCAAACAAACATTTTATTTGCTGTGAGGTATGAAATATATTAGTAATTCTAAAGACGGAACCTATTAATAACATTCAGATTTTTTCTTTAACTATACTAACGTTTTAAACATTAATAAGCAAAAAATCAAGCGAAATAATACGTAGTTGCGAACTTAAATAAAAAGGCTTTTGACGCTTTAATAGTCTTCATCGTCATCATCATCGTTATCTTCATACTGTCAGTAGTGCTGTCTTCTAAACATTCAGTAAATGTAGGAACTAATAGCAGATCTAAGGCTTCTTTTGGAAGAGACTGCATTTTTTTTCTGTGAAGTCTTCTTTTGGAAGAAATTACGGGGTCCGAACTCAACAAAAATAAATTTAAAATGTCCTTGTTTGATTTATCGCGGCTGCATTTTCTTGAATGATTTTCTCGGTAATTTTTGAAGTCTTTATTATGTGCCTCCTGTGCTTCTTCTGTTAACTGTCCAATAGGTAAGCAAGCGGATTTAATAATATCTGCTCCATGTATAAAAATTTTGTGGAGGGTAGTAGGCATGCCATACCAACCATGTTTCACAAAGTTTCTTGCACAATCATGTGTGAATTCACGGAAACGGTCGATATTAACTGGATGTCCACTAGAAACTAAAATTAATATGATATACTTTTTTTTATGAGCTCGACATCTATCCCAGTAATTTCTGCAGGTAACTCTGGGTGCGAAAAAAAACGCCTAGCCGTATTCCCATCGTTGGAGTTTCCAAAACCTGGCTTGGGAACATCCACGATAAGTCCAGTTTTCTCTCTGAATAAACTTTGTACACGTTTTTTGTTTTCCTGTACTATGGTTTTTATCGGCACCCCTCGCTTACCACTTTTGAATCGGAAGTATATAGGACAAGTGCAACAGGCATTCAAAAAATCGTAGCCAACCATGTAAGACTGCGATTCCAAGTTTAAGATTTTCTGTTTTAGTTTCTCTTTCAATCATTCTATCTATTGAATTAAAATCTTTTGATGATGCGTTACAGATATAACAACTTTGACTTGACGTTGTTTCCGTGAGAGCGTTACGCAGTTTCCCATCAACCATTGTAAAAAGTAAATTATGGCTCATCAACAAAGTAATATGGTCGTTGGTTAGTTGCGTGGAGTTAAAATTTTTTTTTACTACTAACATGATAAATCACCATTATTTACTCCATTCCTCAAATGAGAAGTAACATTTCTCACACTAGGTAAATAATAATATTAAAAAAAACCTAGGTCAATAATGAAACGGAAACGGAAAATGTCAAAATGTCAAACTTGTTAGTTTGACAACTATTTGTCATTTCGGATTGTTTGAAAAATGAGTAGGAAATGATTATAATTTCAAAATCTAATCAATTCAAATAATGATAAGGATTGTATCAGTGCTATTAGTAAAAAAAATATATACAGCATGACTCACTTTTCATGACTCGCCATAATATTCTTATTAATAATGCGATTTTGTTAAAATTTAGATGGAAAGAAGGTACTTTGTATGTATAGAGCTGTCAAGAGATTATTAGCGTTTTTTCGCGAGTAACCACGGTTAACTACAAGTAATACTGAAGTAAGTGCCAAGCGGGCACCCCACCACAAATTGTACTGTCTGCTTCTGTCTTCGCCAAAATACCATAGTTAGATCTTGCATTGCTAGAAAAGAATATAGATATTTTGCATATTTATTTGAAAATTATCAGTTTGATCAGTGCAGGACGTTTACTCATATTTTTAATGACAGAATGGTCGCCTCTGGAGATAAGGAAACTAATGGTATTTTTTCGAAGAATATGTTCAGTATACTTTATGCTGCCCAAATCCCATTTGGGGCACATTTGTGTAGGAATTATTTATTATTATTAACGTTTCAAAATTAATCCGCCATGACTCCATCAAGTAAAATGATGATGTAATAGTGACGTCACGAAACTTCCCCTCACTTACCACAATTAAATTAATCCTCGTGAAAACAAAGTAATATCCTGTAGTGTGCCGTGGTTAATTGTAGTTAGCTCGCGAAAAAACGCTTCTTGTTACGATATTTGTCAGTTAGACAACTGAACTTCCAGGCTACTGGAAAATGACTAATATAAAAATCAAATCGAATCAAATATGGTAATATATCAGTGTAAGTAGTAAAAAAATTCTATATATACCTCGGTTGAGAAGGCCATTATTAACCTCGCACACTATATCCTTCGGCGCTACGCGCCTCAGGATATAAAGGTGCTCGGTAAATAATGGCTTACTTCTCAACCTAGGTATATAATATACTATTATTTCATCCTCAACACGATTTTTCTCCTCCAAAGATGTTTGTGTGGATTCCTCTAAAAAAGAAAACTTTAAGTGTCTGCAGTACCTCGGAGATGAAGAGCGCGGATTTTACCAAATTATTATTTGATTTCCTGCATCAGTTGCAGACAAAAGCTGTTATGAAAACTGACGAGTCATCTTCAATGTCTTTCAAAAAGTTCGGATCATATGAGAAACTTTTTTATTATTGATTTCACCGAAAATTTTATTCTTGATATAAGTTGGTGCTTGGAAAAAAACTAATTTTGGCATTGCTAAATTAAGGATCAGGGTACTTAAAAAACATAAAAATTTAGAGTTAAAAAAACAAAAATTTTGGAATATCGGAAAACCTACAGAAAAAATAAAGCTCCTATTAAGATAAAAATAAAGTCAAATGCCATTTTTTCCAAAAGTGCATCGTTGCTGAAAAACATGAGGACAAAATTCAGAAATAGAGGATTCTTTCGACATTTTTTCAATAAATGTCATGAATTTTCTCCGCAACAGTGCACTTTTTGAAAAACTGTTATTTGACTTTTATTTTTATCTTAATAGGAGCTTTATTTTTTCTTAGAAGGTTTTCCGATATTCCAAAATTTTTGTTTTTTTAACCTTAATTTTTGTATTTTTAAGTACCCTGTATAACTTAATTCAGCATTGTCAAACTTGTTTTTTTTTCCCAAGGACAAACTTTTATCAAGAATAACATTTTCTGTGAAATCAATAATAAAAAAGTTTCCCATACGATGCGAACTTTTTGAAAGACACTGTTTATCTGGTCCATGAAAGGCTTGTTTATAAGCACTGTGGCCCGAACTACTGTCAAACCCCCACTTTGTTACCATATTTTTTGTTCTTCATTATTTAAACTTTGACACACACTTTCTACTGAAATGAGCCGTTTGACAGTAACGTCTAGAAGGGCTTGAAGGTCTACTTGCCCAGAGGTTTAAGTTACATGAATGTAAATTTTATCTGGATAACACTTCTTTTTCTCGGATTGTATGACTTTATAGGATGGAAATCGATCTGGGCTGCTCATTCGAATCAGGTTGTACTGATGCCTTGATAATTTGGCGTCAACCAATAGGGCAAGAGCATCTTCACCATTAATTATCGTTGGCTGCATACCCTTTCAAAAATTTGCTTGCCTTTTTTGGAGTGCCCGTAGTGACTTGTTTTAAAACTTTTGCCGCATCTATATTTTCAGAAGCTCTTAAAGACATCTGTGCAGCATAAGTTAATTCTGAGGTACAGGCTATATTTCGCAGATATTCTGTTTTCTGTCCTTTGCTTCGTTCTGTGCTGTTATAAAATGAAATTATTGGGCGTCCACACCCTTATGAAAGTAATTTTGGTAGCTCATTGACAGTAAAAGAAAAACTTGTGTCTAGCCAATTAGAGTATTTATTAAGAAATCGCTCTGATGATCAGTGTATAGTCATCCACTTAGATTTAAATTCGCTGTTAAAATGCGACAGTTTAATATGTAAATCCCCAAGTTGGCTATCGGGAATTTTTAGGGTCTGTTGGAGCTGATTCCTTAAAAAGCTAAACTGGTCGTTTATCCTTGGTTTCTCACAACTTCGCATAATGTTAAAAAACTCTCTTCGTGTCTTAATTATGGTGTATGAAGGCGATTCTACAAAAAAGACGATTTAAATTAATACATACAGGGTGATCCTCTATAATGTCACCCCCCTTTAACTAATTTATTTTAAATGTCCCAAAAAAATTAAAAGTATGGTTATGTAGGTACTGAAAAATTCTTTTTTTCTGCGTATAAAAAATATTGGAAAAATGATCAGTATACAGGGAAAAAAGAAAGAGTTCATTTTTTTCAATGGATCACCGCATATATGAATTTATTTTTCGATTCCTCGTAAAATTTTAAGCATATTTTATGTATGATGTTATACCAGTATACCTCTAGAGTTAGTGGTTTCACAGCTAAAATGAATTTCACATTCCTATCTTAACTTCCCAAGAGCTATCTGATGGTGCTAACTAATGGTACCTACTGAGGTACCAGATTTGGTACCCATGGTACCGACTGTCAGTTAGTACCGTCAGATAGCTCTTGAAAGTTAAGATAGGAATGTGAAATTCATTTTACTCCATCTCTAATGATCTTCTTGCTACCAAGGTGAAAAGTAGCCATAGTACCGATTTTCAACTGTTTATAGCTGTGAAACTAATATCTCTAGTGGTATAACATCATACATAAAATATGTTTAGAATTTTACAAGGAATCGAAAAATAAATTCATATATAGAGTGATCCATTGAAAAAAATGAACTTTTTGTTTTTCCCTGTATACTGATAATTTTTCTTATATTTGTTATACGCAGAAAAAAATTATTTTTCGGTACCTACATAACCATACTTTTAATTTTTTCGGGACCCTTAAAATAAAAAAGTTAAAGGGGGGCGACATTATAGGGGATCACCCTGTACCGGGTGTTTCACTATAAATGGAACCCCCCTTTAACTTTCTCAATTGACGTTTTTGAAAAAAACGTCAAATACAAAGAATAAAGGGTATGATGTGGAGTTTTTTGTGGCATAGCACAGTTGTATACAGGGTGTTCCACAAATGCGAGATTAAACAAAGTTTTATTTTTTTAAATGGAACACCCTATATATTATTGCATATTTGGATTTTGCGGAGAATTCTAGACATATTTCGTAAATTACGTCCTATACCTATCTGTTACTGTTTTTGAAATATCTGTTACTGTTTTTGAAATATTGACAGTTAAAAATCGACCATTTACCAAGTTTTACAGCCTGTAAAATCTAAACGGCTAAAGATAGAGCAAAATGGTTTGCACTTTCCTATCTTGGTTTTTCATAAGCTATCGATTGACACTAATTTTAGATTTAACCAGAGGTTAAGAAATTCTGGTGAAATTTAACCTCTGGTTAAATCTAAAATTAGTGTCGGAACGACAGCTTATGAAAAACCAAGATAGGAATGTGCAAACCATTTTGCTCTATCTTTAGCCGTTTAGATTTTACAGGCTGTCAAACTTGGTAAATGGTCGATTTTCAACTGTCAATATTTCAAAAACAGTAACAGATAGGTGTAGGACATTATTTATGAAATATGTCTAGAATTATCCGCAAAATCCAAATATGCAATAATATACAAAAATAAATTTTGTTTAATCCCGCATTTGTGGAACACCCTGTATACAACTGTGCTATGCCACAAAAAACTTCACATCATACCCTTTAATTTTTGTATTTGACGTTTTTTTCTAAAACGTCAATTGAGAAAGTTAAAGGGGGGTTCCATTTATAGTGAAACACCCGGTACATTCGAATATTTTAAAAACAATTTTTATCACATAAAAACATTGCAACATATCTTAAGCATTATCTGTGCCAATCGCAAAAAAGTTATATAGTCCCTAATTGTAGAAGAAAAATACATTTTTACTTGTAAAAATCAATGCTCGATACTGCTCGATATCAAACTAAAAGCTTACTTGATTTCTTTAAATGTGAAATTTTTATAAAACTTTTGTTTCACTTATAAAGGCTATTTTCTAAATTAACCATAACTATATTAAAACAAATATACATTGATGGTAATATACATATCTGCAGTTTCTGCCACCATACCAAAAATTCAAAATATAAACTCACACGACCACAAACAAAATATTAACTGTATAGATTATGCTATCAATTTAAAATAAGCAAGCAGTTTGAATTTTTTTCAATCATTTGCTACAGCTAGTAAACAATCGGAGGAGTTCTTATCACGGGAATTGAATGCGTTTTTTATACCTCAATAGGTGTACTTCGTTTCAGCCAAATACCACCGTTTTTATTATTACGTATTTTTTTTTGAATAAAGCCAAGTTTATACCTGTTTTGCCCCAGTGTGCGGCGCCGGCGTCTCATTAATTTAGTGGTTAGCAAACCGTTGGAAGCATTTGCAGCTATCATCTATATGTAAACTTCAACCTATTTTTCAGCCTACCACAACAACCACTCGAACGCTAACATCACCTAGGACGGCAGCGGCACCACCTAAGCCAAAAACTATCACAAGTACCGCTCCTAAACCAATCACAAGTACTGCGCCTAGACCACGCGTGCCTTTAACTAAGACTGTTACAAAGAGCGCCGACGTAGAAAAGGAGAAGAAAGAGAGTGCCAATAAATTAACAGCTAGTCGTAGCTCAACTCTTACGAAAACCGCTTCTGGCACAGCTACTAGCAGAACTACTACTACTGTCAAAAAGACAGATATTAAGGTACAGTTGACCGATTTCCTTAGTAATTTATTTTAGCTTTTAATTTTCTATTTATTATTGTACTTGGCTAAAAAGTTTCTACGGCAGAAGTTTCTGTTTCGGAAAATGCGAGGCGACAATTTAAAAAAGATAGTCTAAAATTGGGTTTATATTTAATAAAAAACCTTTTAAAAAATGTGTGGTATACTTTTCTGCAAGATGTATTGTATACTCTGTTTTATTAACTACTTAATAATGTACCTTATAGACTTTTACATGACAAATTTGGGCCAATTAAAGATGTGACAAGCATTGTTTAAAATTCTTCTATTGAAAAGTTTGTAGTAAAAATAAGAGGACGTTTAGTTAACACCATTGAAATATACAATTAAAGAAGAAAGGTAGTGTGCTTGTAAAAAGCATTTTCCACACTTGTGTGACTTATGTTACCACTCATCTGCGGCTCATGTGGGCAAACACATTACATAATTTACTATTTTCTTAGGTTCTTACATCCACAAGTCGAATTTCAACGGGATCTCTGGATATTGTTTTAAAAAATACAAAAATCATTTTCAAAATTAAGTTATTAAAAATATTTTCATAATATGCAATTATTTTAGCTGATGATTAAAATGAAATGAAAGACAAATTGTAACCCCTTGGACATTTTCTACTTTTTAAGTAATACTTTTCTTGCTAGCATTTTCTGAAACAATATTTAAATGGTCAAGAAAGTGGATGTAACCTTAATTTGTGTCATTAATTCAAGGATTTATTGAAAATAACAATCTGAAATATTATCTAAAGCCGCGTTTTCCACCACGGTTGCTGGTTGTCGGCGACTACGACTCAGTAGCGGCTATCGATTCGCCAAGACATCAGCAATGCTTCTTAAATGTGACTGTTTTGCTACGATTTTTTAATCGCCTATACTATTGCGCGGCGAATTCGAGATAATCAAACGCGTCTTTATAGTATTTTGCAAGTTCAAAAGAAAAAATTGATATTTTAAATGCTGAAGATGAACAACTTGTTCAGTTGCAGACCATGAAGGACTCTGTTTGGAACGAAATTGAAAATTTGTACACTATCTATACAGTTAATTAATTGTAAAATAAGAAGATTTAAAAAAATTAAAGGTTTCTTGAACCTACCTTAATATTATTGCTAACTTCTTTGAGAAAGCTATTGGTTCCGTTACACGGTTGTAGGGATTAATCGTAAGAAATAATATCTTTAAAAATATTCAGCAAACTACCAAATGACCTGAAAAATAGCCCATCACACAAACTCTTTGTGAAAAACTAGAAACTAGATTTGCTTACACTTCCTTCTATTCATTGTATGGATATTTTGAAACTATTTATCGTAGTGTTGCACTGTGGTGATTATTTGACTTAAAACTTGTAATTCCTTGTATTTTTAATTGACAGTTCCAATCAAACACATATAAAAAAAGTAGAATTTGTTTACTAAATATGAACATGCCAACATTGTTACCCTTCTTCTTTCCCCTCTTATAAAATAGTATGCAAGCCCTAGTATTACTTACCCTCCTGCGGCGCTGTTGCCGATGACACCTAAGAGTATGTCTGTATCATGTAAAATCGACAGCTTGTTTTTAATAACGTAATAGAAAAATTACATTTATTAGAAAATAGAGCATGTCAAAATAAAAAAAAATCGCTTTAAAGTATACCGTGCAGAATATAATACTAACATATACATATTTATAATACAAAACTTGAATAAAATAGAAATACCCAAAAAAAAATACGAAGTGATATCTATTTTTGGTAATATTTAAGTGTAACAATTGGAATATTGAAAAAACGTTTTTTCTTCTTTATTTAGACACTTTTAAAAGGCGTTTTTGAACATTACAATGTTGCGCGATTGTTTGGTTATCCCACAGGAAAGTCCCAAAGTTGGTCTTTTGAGGAGCTGAAATGATAAAAAAAAATGGTTGTACGCATGTTCTTTGCTCGTTTCGCTCGCTCCGGAGGCGCAACCAAACAAAAGTAACCTAAAGCATCCCAAGACATGCTCAAAATCAAGAAAAAGCTTTAAAAAAATTTTGCATTCTTGACTGACAATTTTTTTTTTGGTATGCCTTCAATTAGTTTGGGTTAGTTTTGTTTGGTTGCGCCTCGGAGCGACCGAAGCGAGCGGAGGGCCATACGTGAACTGAAACATATTAATTTTTTACATTAATTTGGGTTAGTTCTTGTTGGCTACGCCCCCGAATCGAGTTACCCCGTAAGAACAGGTGCAACATTTGGCAAAATTGCGCGTCAGATGCCAAACATTTCCTGATTTTTACATTTCAGCTCCTCAATAGCCGAACTTTGGGGCATTTTTGTGGGATAACCAAATCATTGCGCAACATTTTAATGGTCAATAACGTCTTTTCAAAACGTCCAAATAAAGAAGAAATTTTTTTTTAGAGAATTCCAATTGTTGTTGAACTGAAAATTACCCAATTTTTCGCTAGAAACGTTATGTAAACTGGGACCTATGTCACTACTTCACCACTTCACATTGTTCACTGGCCGCCATGTTCATCGCGTTTTTGCCATATCGGTATTTGTGGATTTAATTGCATGTTATTTGGACGTTGAACGATTCTTTTTGAATTTGAGTGCTTATTGTGTCGAAAAATAGACTATGTGAACCCAAATATTACATTCCATACTTAAGTAAACAAACTCATAATTATTGTATAGTATATACCAAGTCAATCCGAATAGCAGAAAAACTGGAACTCGGGTTATGATTATGAAGTCTAAAGAAGGCGAACGGAAAATACATTTGAAATTTCCTTATGCAAATAACGATCTAATCCATTTTTACACATCGCTATATATAAAAAAAAAATAACAGATGATGGTCGTCATATTAAAATGATGTATATGAGAAAACAGTGCGCGTCTTTAAAGTTCCTCCTCCCCCTCTTACTAACTTTTAAACCGCTCATCTCTTTATTACACAATGTAGGCGTACCAAACAGCGATGATTAAAATGGCGGACGAGCGCCATCTTGGGATTTAAATAGATTAGACGGTTTCATTAGCATTAAAAGCAACATGAAGGCTTATTTAAAATTGAAAATTTTTCATCTTTGGCATGTCTTAAAACCCAAACGGTTAGAGAATTACGGTTTGCACTTTCCCATCTTAACTTTTTAGAAGCTATTCTGTCATGTAAATTTTCAGCACTGTTTGCTGTCATTTTTTTTACATATTTTGACATTTTTTGGCAGCAATGAAATGTATCAGATAGCCTTTTAAAATACACATCGCATTTCTCTATCTTAAACGAGCTGGATTTAAATTCTATAAAGTTATAAATTGTTTAAAATATACAGAAGATTTGCAGCATGACATTGATCAACTCTTTGAATGGTGTAACGAAAATTATTTATACTTAAATGTCGAAAAATGTAGAGTTTTTCTTTTACTAGAAAAAAGAATCTTATCCATTGCACTTATAATGTTAATTCTGTTAATTTAGAATGAATCTTCTTGGTTAAGGGCTTAGTCATTTGGTTTGATTCTAAATTGAATTTTTTGGATTGTATACATGTGGCTGTAAACAGTGCATTTTTATGATTCGTACTTTGAAAGATTTTAGTAATATATGTTGCAAGATTTGTTTTGTGTTTATTTGGGAGCCGCTGGATTCTTTTCTATTTCCAGCACTAAATTCTTGATTTGCCGAAGGACCACCTAGCTTCTTGTTAGGAAATAAAACTCTGGGTAAGGAACTTATCCATGTATTCAGAGTAATAGTAACAATTCGTTGAAGAAACGAGAGGAATTAAAAACTACTGTCAAAATTTCGTGTTACTACAACAACCAACAACAATTATGTTGACTGTCGTCAAGCTAATGGATATTACATCCTTATAATCACTATCGCCAACCTAACTTAATTAATAATCAAAACTGAACATAAGCCGGCCACCTTGAAAAGCTGGCTTTTCAAAATAAAAATAACCAAAGGAACTTATTAAATAATCCTAAATGTTCTTTAATTATTAGTCTCTATAGGAAACAAACATATTTTTGATACCGATCTCTTAAAAATGCTACCACTGGAGACGCGCACGGAAACTACTCTTATAACACTGTCCGAACCTGGGTGCAGTTCTACTACCCTGGCCATGCGCCATTGCAGAGGAGGCATATTATCCTCTATCAAGATCACTAAAGAGCCAACCTGGATCGGTAAATTAACCTCAGTTTGCCATTTAGTCCTTACTTGCAATTGAGACAAGTATTCCCGTGACCAACGAGACCAAAATTGTTGCAATAATTGTTGCAAATAATGGTAACGTGTGAGCCTATTTACTTTAGTATTCAAAACATCATTTTGAGGGGTACATGCGAAAGAATCTCCTATCAAAAAATGAGCCGGAGTTAACGGCAAAAAATCGTCAGGATCGTTTGATAGTAGATTCAAAGGCCGGGAATTCAAACAAGATTCTATTTGGATTAACACTGTATACATTTCTTCATAGTGCAACATTGCATTCCCTAAAATCCTGCGCAAATGATATTTAGTTGCTTTGACCGTAGCCTCCCATAACCCACCCATATGTGGAGATTTGGCAGGTATGAAATGCCAATTAATTTGGTCCCTTGATAAATATTCTGAAACGGTTTTATTATGCTCCTGGTTAGAAAGCAAGTTATACAATTCAAGAAAATGGTTGTTAGCACCGATAAAATTCAACCCATTATCTGAATATATATCGCTTGGCTTACCTCTTCGCGAGATGAAACGTTTCAATGCATTCAGGAAGCTGTATGTAGTCAGGTCATTGACTAATTCTATGTGCACAGCTCGAACAGCCAAACAGACAAACACACAGATATAGGTTTTTACGGTTTGAGTTTTACGTCTTACCCCATCTTTAATATAAATTGGACCTGCATAATCTACTGCACATCTCGAAAACGCTCTGCTAGGAGTAACCCTAGATGCAGGTAGCTGACCCATTAGGAACTTTGAACGTTGCGGGTTTACGCGAAAGCATGTAACACAAGATCTTATTACTGCTTTCATCATATTTTTTCCATTAATCGGCCAATAGTTGAGACGTAAGATAGCAAGTAAAGTTTGAGTTCCTGCGTGGAGCTGCTTAATGTGTTCTGAGCTAACTATTAAGTACGTAAGTTTATGTTTATAAGGCAAAATAATTTGATGTTTTTGATTGTAAGAGATATTTTGCGCATGAGAAATCCTACCTCCTACTCTTACAAGGTTCTCTTTATCTATAAAGGCATTCAAACTTAGTAACTTGCTCTTTTTATCTAATCGTTTTTTGTTTTTTAAGCATTTAATTTCTGATGAAAAAGTTTCTGACTGAGCCAGCCTAATTAAAAAATTTAGAGATTCTGTTAGTTCTTCGATAGACAAATGTTCGGAAGCTGGTTTGATTTTATTTAAAGCTCGATTTTTAAACCTTAGAATATAGGCCGTTATTCTCTGTAATCGTAATAACGTAGAATATTTCTTAAAAATATTAAAGCTTAAAGATTCACAGCCAGCTAAACTAACTGAGGAAGTTTTGATTTCAGGAAGATCGCTTGACTCTAAAATGTCAATTTTCTGACAAAGATTAGAACTGTTCATCAAAAAAGATGGTCCGTACCACCAAATATCCGCATTTATTAGCTCTTCGGGGTCAATACCTCGAGAAATGATATCAGCCGCATTATTTTGGCTACTAACGTGTTTCCAACAATTAATATCTGTCAATTCATTGATTTTTGCCACCCTATTTCCCACAAAGGTTTTTAACATACCAGGATCAATTTTGAGCCACGACAATACGATAGTAGAATCTGAAAATAAAGTAACTTCTGAGATAATTACATCAAGTATTTCTTTGACATATTGTACTAATTTTGCCAACAAAAACGCTGCAAGCAACTCTAACCGAGGTAACGTCAATTTTTTGAGTGGAGCCACTTTCGATTTGGCACACAGCAGGCGCACAAATCGTTTTCCGTCATTATTAGTTGAACATAAATAAATAGCTGCACCATACGCTTTTATGCTGGCGTCGCAAAAACCAAAGATTTGAATTGATTTATAAGCTATTTGTAATACTTGTCTTCTTATTTGAATGTCATTTAAAACAGGGACTTGTGACAGAAATTGTAACCAATATTGTTTAAGATTATCTGGTATTGGTTCGTCCCAACTAAGTCGTAACTGCCACAGTTGTTGCATCAGACATTTAGCCTTTATCAAAGCCGGCCCGATTAACCCTAGAGGATCATAAATCTGAGCTAATAACGATAATATTGAACGTTTTGTCACCTGAGAACAATGATTATAATTCAAGGCTATCATATATTTAAGAGTATCTAAGTTCGGATTCCATGCAATACCTAACGTTTTTATTTCTTTATTGTCTCGCGGTAAAATCAGTTTTTCATCCTTAAGTGTACTGTTTTTAGCTATAAAATCTAAAACTGAATTTTCATTGGATGACCATTTTCTTAGATCAAACCCGGCTTGTGAAAGAATCATAGTAATTTCTTGATAAATTTCTATCGCTTCTTGAGTTGAATTTACACTAAGAATTAAATCGTCCATATAAAATAAATTATGAATAACTTTTGAAGTTCGTGGATACATTTCCTAATGTTCTATTGCTAGTTGCTTAAGACATCTTTGAGCAAGATATGGAGCCGTTTTAGTGCCATATGTAACTGTATTTAAAAGATAAACATTAATTGAATCCTTCTCATTATAACGCCACAAAATCTGTTGATAAGAGCGATCAAAAGGATCCACTAAAATTTGGCGATACATCATTTTAATATCCGCATTTAAAACAACAGGTCTAAGTCGAAATCTAAGCACTATTGAGAATAGATCATCTTGAACGGTTGGACCTAAACATAGCAAATCATTAAGAGACACATTGTTATCCGTTTTAAAACTAGCGTCAAATACTACTCTACACTTAGTGGTTAAACTGGATTCTCTAACCACTGGGTGATGCGGAATAAAATATGAATGACTTTCAGCTGAGCTGTCTTCAGACAGAGTGCACTTAAATGTCATATGACCGAGCTGTTCATAATCTGTCATAAATTCTTTGTATTGAATACTTAAGTTTTTATCGCGTTTAAGCCGCGCTTCCATACCTAAAAACCGTTTTAGACACAATTGTTTGGACATTCCTAAATTTTGCTCGGGCGTTTGAATAAATGGTAATTTTACGATAAATTTACCATCCGAATTTCTTACTGTATGCTTTTTAAAATGAGCTTCACAATATTGAGCTTCTTTTGATAAAAGTTGTTTTTGCGGTAGTTCCTCGATTTCCCAAAATCTAACTAATGTTTCATTTAGGGTATCGGTTTCATTTTGTTGAATAAAATTACAAATTGATTTTGGCGAAATCTGTTTCACGCTTGAACCTAAATATATTGATCCTGTTAAAATCCATCCTAATTGTGTCTCCTGTAGTACTGTAGACCTTTTTCCTAATCTAATTTTACCCAATCCCAACAATTCATAAAAAAGATTCGCGCCTATGAGAATATCAATTTCTTTCGGTTCGTTATAATGTTCATCGGCTAATTGTATATTCGGCGGAATTTTAACCAATTCCGTTGAAAATCCAACTAAAGGCAACTTTTCTGTGATAACTGGTAGAACCAAAAATGTTAAGTTCGCTTCAAACGCGTTTATTCGAGATCTGATGTTTGTCTTAGTTTTAAATTTAATATTCGTGGTTATTTGATTTATCCCTGCGAGAGGCATATAAAAAGCTTCACATCTTAGCTTTAATTTTTCACACAGAGATTGACTAATCAGATTCGACTGACTTCCCGAATCTAGAAGAGCTGTACATGTATGATATTTTCCCGAAGAATCCCTTATCAATATGGTTGCTGTTGACAGGAGAACTTGAGACTGGTTCACCATAGCATGTGAAACTTCATAGACATTGCCAACAATATTTCCCTTAATGGAACCTAAACTATTATATTCAGGCGTTCCATTTTGGCCTAGGTTTTCCGGTAAATTCCGGCCTTCCGGTGTCGTTATAGGACCCTCGCCCAACCCGTTTTCCGAGCTAAATTGTCGTACCACGTGTGTGATACCTGTTTTGGGAGGAGACTGCGGTGTACTCAATTTTTTTGTTGCGATGTTGTCGTTTCCACTAGAAGCGTGATCCTTTAAACCTCTGTTAGTATTATCGTCATGTAAAATTGTATTATGTTTTAAGTTACATTTTCGACAATTTTGTGAAAGACACTGATATTTAAAATGCCCAGATCGTAAACAATTTGTACACAATTTATGTTTTATAACGTGGTTATATTTTTCATTTAGCGGTAAATTTAAAAATTTAGAACACTGATAGATAAAATGTGTACCTTGGCACATGGGACATGCAATTCGTTCAAAACCTGCATAACACTGTTGAGTTAAAGGAACATTTGATTTTCCAGAATTAGGAAAACCTTTTGAAAATTTATTATAATTTGGATTTTTCGGAAACCCACGAGGATTACAATTATTTTGACTATGCGATTCGCTGTATAACGCTTCAAGT
This sequence comes from Pissodes strobi, assembly GCA_016904865.1. Classification (NCBI taxonomy): domain Eukaryota; kingdom Metazoa; phylum Arthropoda; class Insecta; order Coleoptera; family Curculionidae; genus Pissodes; species Pissodes strobi. Next base: position 367 of record MU183292.1, on the reverse strand, counting down.
GTACAACACTTTTTTGTTAGAAACTGTGTTAGTTCGTTTAATGTAGGCATTCTATTGTTATCTAATTTACCTTCCCATTCGCGCTTCGTTCTATCATCTAGTTTTTGCAAAATGATTGGAATTAGCAAAGCATCCAAATATGCAACCGGTAACTTAAGCTTATCTAACGCATTTAAATTTTGTGTTATAATATCTAAGAGACTTCTTAAACCTTGAGCTGATTCCCGTGTTATGTCTGGTAATTTAAATAATATTGTATTTATATGCTGATTTATAATTGCACGTTTATTTTCGTAACGCATCTTTAGAGTATCAATTGCAATACTGTAATTATTGTCAGTTATTTCTAAGTTGTCAATGGTTTTTA
>MU183291.1:170850-213907 GCA_016904865.1 Pissodes strobi | reverse complement strand
AAATCTAGCTAATGCTTTTCGTGAATTTGTTTTATTTTTATTTCATATTGTTCTATGAAAGCTTTTTCTTGAATGTCTGTAAGTTGTGAGTTACTTTTGGCCCAGTCTTGTAATTTGGCACTAAGCCGTTGGGACGTGAACTATCTGCAAAACAAGTTTTCAAATCAATGAATATAAAAGTCCCAAAACAGTTTGTATTCATGGAAATTGTGAAAAAAATTGCAAAATAACAGTATTTTGTTGTTTCTTTTACAATCTTACAGAAAGAAATTGTTCAGAAATATTAATTTTCCACAACGGGTAACTAATTTGCAATGCCAATTCAGCGTGACACAAAGTGTGTGTCAGTGTGTGCTTATCAGTTTTACTAAAAAAAGTAATTTTATTCAATATATCTGCAAATGCTAAATCAGCATGACACAAGGTGTTCGGCACAGTGCGTCCTTATCAATTTTACAGGTGCAACTTACCAAAAAATAAATCACTTGTCTCCATGAACATCAGTAACAGAACTCAGTGACTGTACATCAGTATTATTTTTTTAGGTGCATCCTCTACATCAAAATTTTCAGTATCAGGTACCTCATTATTGCCTTCAACCTGGATGATAATGGAATCTAAAAAGTTTACAATATAAGCGATTGGGAATTATTTGGAGAATTTGTACAAACCTGCAGTAGCCTCACTATCAAACTCAGTGGCGGATTTGCAGTTTCGGCCGCCCTAGGCCCCAAGCTATCAGCCGCCCCTTTCTCAGCATCCACCATATAGACTACATAATAAAATTACTTTATTGCCAATTTAAAATCTGGCCGCCCTAGGCCCGGGCCTTAGGGTAAATCCGCCACTGATCAAACTTGGATGTAAGCCATGTTAAGTGTGTACATAAAATCTCATGGAGGTCACTTATCTGTATGATCCACCTCCAGATCCCGTTACTTTTTATTGTCAACAAAATTTTGTTTGGCCCGTTTCCGTATTTATTTTTTAATACCTTAGCAGTTCTGTAAGGATCTCCACGAATACTGTTGAATTATTTATAAATCTGAAGTCATGCCTCTGCTTTTATTCTGTTTGGGGCAGTATCACTTTTTTGCACTCCATTTCATTTCTGTATTTTTTTTAGGAGATTTATCAATATAGTTTCTTCTATTGCCGATGCTCTCGCATTTTTCTTATCCATAAGTAAAAGGTAAAATGCGGAATTTCCAAAATTACTGTTTTGTATTAAATAAATCAGGAAACTTGAAAAAAATACTGTAAAAAAATGATATTTTGTAGGTTATGTTTTATGTGCGCTACTGCTCAGTGTTGCCAGCCGTAAAACAGAAAATGGCGTAACAGATTCCTAAATATTATATTCTAAAACAAGACTAGGTGCAGGTACTTTGAGAACAAAATTTTAAAAAATTAGCAAAAATTACACCTTGGACGAAAGTCATAGTCGATATTCCTTCAGCCTTTTCCTCGGCATCGCTGACTAATTCATCATCAAAAAGAACAATTTTTTATCTTTTTAAGAGTATTTGGTATTTGTTTTTTGGCAACAATTTTTCTCACTTTTCCTGTCTTTGGTTTTTTTGTTCCCTTTCTTTAGCTCCCGCTCCTGTTTCCTTTTTTGTATCTCATTTAGTTTGCGTTTGGCTTCATTGTCTTTTTTAGCGTAATACTCCCTCCATGCTTTGCCGGAAATGGCACTAGGTAATTTCTCTTCGGCCTCTTTTTCTTGTCCTGTACTATAGAAACACCAGATGCTGCTTAAATGTGCCTTGCAGGGAAAGCAGTGGTTCTCGTTCATTATTTTCCACGTTCGAACATGAGGCTGTTTCCTCAGTTGGTTGAACCAAATCATTTGTCACTGAAATGATTGCAGTTTCTTCCACCTCAGTTGTTTTGGTCGAAGAATTTGGTACGGCAAGATTTGAAGATGTAGATATAGACCGGATGTTCATTTATTACGCCTTTCGTCACATTCATTGTTATCTCCTTTGAATATATGGCAGGTTTATCTATTGTAACTGTTTTGGATGAAATATTTGACTCAGTAAGAACGGACGCTGGTGATGCTTGCCTCTCGTGTTCATTTGTTGTGACATCTTCTGTAAAATGTACTACCGGTTCTGTTGAATCTATCGTAGTTTCCTAAAAACAGAATGAATGAAATTATTTTGTAATATAGTTAAGTACGGCAACATGTGAAAGACACTTGGTTTTGGGTTAAATGAACACTAAAGAATTGTTAGTATATTCTTAGGCCTTCGTCGGTATTTGTAACGATCTTTTTCATTATTTAAATAAAGGCGTGTAAAACCAAAGTCGTCTAGTATATTCTACTCTCCCAGTATTCCTATACATTACAAAAGTGGCGACGAGGATTTGTTGTAACAGTGAAATTAGTTCGTTTCGCTGAAAAGTGAATCTCACCTGTCGATAAGGAATTCATAAATGGCGGTGCCACCAATAGGACATTGCGCGAGTTCGACCCCGTGAATTCGGATTGGTTAATTTTTAAAAGACTGATCGAAAATAATTTTTTAGCTTATGAAATCGATTATGGTAACCGCAAAAGGGCTATATTACTTAATGCCTTAAGCGAGGATGCGTACAAGTTAGCGCATAATTTGTGTTTACCATTTGAACCGGAAAAGAAAACGTACGACGAGTTAGTAAATGTGATATCGGAGTATTTTAAACCAAGTTTGTCTGTATTCGCGGCCAGATATAAGTTCTATACAGCTCGAAAATTATCTAATGAATCGGCAAGAGAATGGTGTGCTCGGTTGAGAGAATTAGTCGGTTTTTGTGAAATTGAAGCTGCAGAACAGTGGATTATCCGAGACATGTTTATTACTGGATACGATAATGGTTTAGTACAGGAACAACTTTTTGAGGAGACGAAGACCGTTACAAATACCGACGAAGGCCTAAGAATATACTAACTATTCCTTAGTGTTCATTTAACCCAAAACCAAGTGTCTTTCACATGTTGCCGTACTTAACTAGATATATTACACATTTTAAGAGAGAGCATTTGTATTACCTAGTAAGGGATATGTGGATATGATGGCATCCTTCCGTTATTGGCGCCATTTTTTTTTTAATTTATTTAGTTTAACACTTGTCCGCTATTAAACACGCCACCACAGAACGGCTGTGAAGTGGCGGTCTCGATAGTGTGCCTTCAACCAGCGAGAAACCTGTTTGTTGTTTGTAACTATCAATCTTTTTCCGCTGTTTCGTTTTTTTTTTCGAATATTTATTAGCAGGCATAGATATTTGCAAAATGTTTTAAGCCTGTAAGTGTGATGATAGGTTATATTTGTATAGCGAAGAAAACTAATTAGTGATATGTTAGGGTTGGAAAATCTAGCCATGTTTGATATCATGTTATTTTGATATGATGGCACCCTAGAATTGTTTATTGATGGCATAGGGTGCCATCATACCAAACAATTTGAAAAATCTGTTTAAAAATATAATTTTTTTTCAAGGTGGATTATTTTAAATTTTTGTTGCGTTTAAGGTATTTTTTTTTAACAGAATGTAACTTGCAAGTTGTTGTTTTATGTTTCTGTTAAACTTTTGTAGTGTTTATGACTTTTTATTAACAGAACATAATATTTAATAATATTTAAGTTACTGTTTAATGTTCATGTTAAACTTCTGTTGCCTCCAAGGCTATTTGTTAACAGCATATAACATTATCCTGTGTTTGCTGCGTAAGATGTTTATTGGTGCCATCATATCAAATAGTTTGATATGATGGCACATTTGACGTTAAATTAAAAATAATTAAATAAAAAAAAATTACTGTGAATTTTAATCATTTTATACGTGTTATGTATCAACAAGCAGCCAGAATTTCAGTTTTTGAAAAAAAATACACACCGAAAATCGACAACAAAAAAAAGGGTGCCATCATATCCATACCTCCCCTACCTCCACACCAACTGTTTCGGCTGAAGTATTTGGTTTGACCAGAATTGAATCTGAAGATGGATGCCCCTGAATGTTATTCCTAAGCTTTCCACCATATGTATTATTGTCTCCTTTGAATTTTTGACAGGTTCCTAAAATTATTTGACGCAATTATTTTTAGGATAATGTGTTTACCTAGCACTTGATTACCTCCGTTATAAATGTTTTGGACGAAATATTAGACTCGGTTAGAACGAACGCTGGTGATGCTGGCCTCTCGTATTCATTTGTTGTGACATATTCTGTGACAAGTGGCAAACTCATATAGACCTGTGCTGTCTACCAATAGCAGGATAGGTATTTTAAATTTATTCTCATCAACCCACTTATTAAAGCCATTGGCGATGTATTCAAAAAATACATCAGACCGCATCCATCGGCTCCCAGATTTTCCGAGTACCCACGATGACGGCATGTTTTCTACTGTGGCCTTCGGCGGTCTAACGTGTGGGATATTACTAGGGGGGGCATAATTTTACATCAGCCGAAAAAACTGCTAATACCGTGATATTCTTCTTATCAGAGCCGGTTTTTATCTGATATAAATTTTTATACCCTCGAGGACCCAAAACTGTGCCCGTTTTAGGACACAGTGGGAATCCTGATTCATCGCTGTTTAATATTCTGGAAGGGTCATCCAAGATATCTATACATTTATTCTGGGTTAAATACATTCTCAAATTTCTAAACCATAGCCGTTTTGATTCTTCAGTAATTAATGCCCTTGATTTAGTAATGGTATTTGTCTCCCTCAGAGATATTTCCGAGTGCCGCTTTAAGAAATTTAGGTACCATTTCTGTCCTGGCTTGCCGTCTTTTAAAATCTTTTGTACAGTCGATATCAAATCAATTTTTCTAATTGGAAATCCATATTTAACATTGATTAATCACTGGACAATCTTATTTTCCCCAGTCACTGTCAGGTGTGGTGGTGGTCCCGTTTTCATGGGGATTTTAGTGACTTTTCCCTTTAACCTATCCTGCAAGGTTGTTTTGGATACGGCGAATTCCATACTAGCTTCGCTGACGCCCACCATTTTCCTGGATTTAAATAAGCGCCATCCAAGGGCATCTTGGGAGTACGTAAACATTTTCCGTTTTGTTTTCTGTGTTTTTGTCTTCTTTTTGTCACTTTGTTTCTTTTCGGAGCCATCTAGAAAGACCGAGAAAGTTTAAATAAAATATGACGAAAAAAGGACCTATATTCGGCCGCATATTCCCCATATAAATAAACAAGTGATAGTGGTTTAAAACGGAGTTTTATCCACAATACCGAAACAGAATTATTGCACTCGACGCGCGTTTCGCTAACCATGTTAGCAGGAGATGATTAAAACTAAATTTAAAACTCTACCTAACTCGCTTTTATACTAAATGTTTGTTTAATCAAACGGAACCAAAGGAACCAATCCTGGAATCCCACTAGTCACGCTTGATCAACCAATACAATGGACTATACGGAATAGGCCCTCTATCTCTATTTAAACTATTCTTACATTTAATTATTTCCATACTTTCATATGCGTCTAATAATCTCCTATCAGTTATATTGTGAATTCATTTTAAATTTTTAATTGTTATTCTATGATTGTTATCAAAAGCATGCTCGGCAACACTTGATTTTTCTGTTCTACCATACTTTAAATGAGCTATGTGTTCCTTGAATCTCGTTTGTATAGATCTCCTAGTTTGCCCAACATATTTTTGGTTACAATCCATGCATCCAATTTCATATATTCCACTTCTTTCTAATATTTCAATTTTGTCCTTTGGACCACCTAATAATTTGTTAATGTTGAACTGAGTTAGGTATACTAATTTTAAACCTACTTCCTAGACTTTTTGAAGTCCTCTAGTATACTGAGGATTATATGGTATCGAGACATATTTTGTATTTCCATCGTGATTGACGAAAGAAGTAGAATCACGAATGGTCTTTCTAAACAAATGCCTATTAATTAGTCTATTTATTAAGTTAGTATTGAAACCATTAACTTTCGCTATATTCTTAATTGTCTCCTTTTCATTATTAAATCTTTCTCTGCTGAGAGGAAAGTTAACCATACGGTGTAGGGTAGATACACCGGTTGTGGCCACCTTAGGAAAACTTTTTCGTTTATTTAACTGTCATTTATTTACTAAGTTAGTTTGCCTTCCTCGAATGACAGATACAATAGTACTAGATATTTTTTTCTTGAGAACAATTTTCTAATTTGAATTAAATGGGCCAGACAAAGATAAATCTATTAAAATAGTCGAAAAAAATAGTATCGCTAGTTGTGGCCACTTATTTGCCACTTGTGGCCAGAGACCTCACCAGTTGTGGCCATCCTATTGAAATACATACGAAGTAAGAACCAAAGTATACAAGTAGGTAGGTACTTTATTTTAAAAAACTAATTTACATAAACAAAAAAAAAAGTGAAAAATTAAACACTAAAACATTTGATTTCGTATAAAGTTTAAAAAATACATTTCTCGGTCAAAGAACTAATTTACTAAGTATGAACAAAAATTAGTAAGCATTTTATGTAAAAAAGTGATAAACTCGTTGATAAACATAAACAAAAACAAAACTAAGTTTCATTATAATCGTTAAAACAAATAAAGAGCTACATAAAAAAATATTACAATAAGGCTTCCATTTCCGCAACTACATAGATCACTCTGGTATTTATTGTTTTAGGTTCGTGTATTTTTAAAACTATGTCTTGTCCTTTATACCACAAAAGATCTGGCAAATTAGGCCATTTCCAATGGTTTAATCCACCTTTTCGCAATGTACAACAATACCATTGTTTAAAATTTTTGCTGGATATAGTTCACCTTCGTATTTGACTATTACATAAATTCCTATTTCTAAAATGGTACTTTCTACTCTAGTAGTCTTAGCCCCTTCAACCACAGTGTTTGTACTTAAATCTACTTTGGTCTGTCGCTGTACATCGTTTTCATCCCTGGTTCAGTTTTTAGACTCTTTGGTATTATTTTCATCGGAAATTACTTCTTTGTTTGGTGTAGCATTGTCTAAAAACACTTCATTAATATCCTTGTTAGTTTGATCAATAACATTTTCTTTCGTTAAGTTTTTCCTCTGTTTATTTTGTCAGTCTTTCTGGCCTTTTTTGCAGCTTTTCCTGCAGCTAAATTTTCTTTAGTTAAAATTACGGCGCTAACCGGGGCTCATAGCGGGACACCTTGTAATCCTTTTCTACCTTGTTAGTAGTAAATTTTGCCATCTCTTTCTACTGCGTGGCCACAACTGGTTTTCATGCCCCATTTGTAGCCACTAAACGACCACAACTGGCGCATAAGGTACCTTTGATACTCCAGTTGTGGCCACTATTATTTTAAATATTTATGGGTTAAATATCTACTTCAAACTGTGAAAATAACATGCAAAATTCCTTTATAAGTCAAATAAAACCCACTTTGAGTAAAAATATTTACATTCTTACATAGAATCATGCATTTACTTACCTCGTGTTCCTTAACAAAATCGCTAAGGAAAGCACAACATTCTCGCCACACGTTGAAAAGAAGCCAGTTTAAAAAACACTGTAACCGATAAAGTCAAGGGAATGTGCTGGCGTGATCAAGAATAAAATGAGGAATGGGATTTTAAATGATCTTATTGGCTAGATTAAAAATGGCGATTAATATTTTAGATTTATTTAGGGAATGGCCACAAACGGTGCGAAGGCCACAACCGGTGCATCTACCCTACCAAAAAATGTAAGCTGGCCAATTTGTGTTGGTCGCAGTGGAAGGAGTCATTAGGAATATATCGGTTAGTGGCAGTACTTTTTCTATAAATATCAAATTCTAGTGTGTTATTATCGTTCCTAATCACTAAAGAATCCAAAAATGGAAGTTTGCCATTGTTCTCGACTTCATAAATAAATTTCATGGTAGGGAAACGGTTATTTAGTTTGGTTACAAAATCTTCGATATTAGCGGTTTTTGTGTCGAAAATCGCGAAAATGTCATCCACATACCTGTACCATACCCTTGGAAAATATTCGATCTCCTGACTGATTTCATTTTCAAATTTACTCATGAAAAGTTTAGCTAAGAACGGCGATAAACAGTTGCCCATTGCCGTGCCTTCAAGTTGTTGGTAATAATTATTTTTATATTGAAAATAATTTTGATCCATGCAAAGTTTGGTTAAAGTTAAAAATTCTTGTTTGATTTCGTTATCAAAATGTTCATCTCAAGTAATTCACCAAGGTATTGCAAGGTCTGTGGGATTGGTACACTAGGGAACAATGAGCAAACATCAAACGAGATTAAAATTTCACCTTCCTTAAGGTTCGTACCTTTAATTTTGTTTATGAAATCTAAGGAATTTAGTACTCCTGAGTTCTGTTGTTTTATAGGTAAATTTTCAAACTGGTTTGCTAGCCACTTTGATATATTATAAGTTGGCGATCCTATTGCCGAGACTATGGGACGCATTGCCTTCCCAGGTTTATGAATCTTGGGAAGACAATATGGTCTTCCCCTGTTAAAGTATTTTGCATTCACACATTACATACCACAATCTGTAGGCAAAAATACACCTTTTTTAGTTTTTTAAAATATGAATTTTTGTTGCATTGAATAGCTAAAGCAAAACATCATGATATAAACGTTTTATTTACATTAACTTATATTTGGTAGTAGTAGTAGTTTATTTGGAAAAAGCCAATAATACAAAATATGTAGAGGTAGTATGTACCAAGATACAAAATACTTAGGCCTATACACATGTCTAACTGCTCATGAAAACCTTAAAACATTTAAGGGTAATTAAGAAGTTTCCTGAGAAACTAAACTGATTATGTTTTATTACAACAGTGAACAAAAATCGATAAGCATTTTTTTATTTCCACTAAATATGAATATTACGAGAGCTATGCCAGTTTTTAGTTTTGTATATATAGATATACTATGCATGGTGTGACGTAATAATTCATGTGTATTGTGACGTCATAAGCACATTTCAAGGCGTTGTATCTGCCTCATTTTTCGCCTTATGAACAAAAGAAAAAACACGTGTCCACTTATTTTTCATGGGCTATCGAAAAATTGATGAAACTTCCTCATTGCTCCGTATACCGGTTTCTGCTATTTTAATAGATTTTTTTTTAAATCTTTTACAGACTGCTTCTATAGGTTCAATATAGAAATAATCCTTGGGGGAAACTTTAACATTTTTTCCAATTTTTACCCCCTTCTTTTATTTTTTCTTTACTTTTACAGATAGAAAAGACATACAAATTGTACATGGTGTCCCATTTTCGATGATATTACGGGGTATCTCACTTACGAGTAAAGATAGAGAGTTGCGGTTTTCGCAATACTTTGCTACTTTTTTGTGAAAAGAACGATGGTATAAACAAAATTTTCATAGCCCGCTTCGTTTCTGAGATACAGGGCGAAATTGAAAATAATGCATTTTGGGACCCCCGCGTATCTCCGTTATCCTTTAACATATCGCAAAGCTAAAAACTTGCTCTTACATACTTTTTTACGTAGAACCCAGTGGCGTAGTCAGATTTTTGCTGTGAGCTGTCAATTTTTAGCTATAAATCAAACTTATGTTTTTTTAAATGGAACACCCCGTATATTTTTCTTTCGTTTGAATGGAAATTTTATAAGCTTTTCAAAAATATATAATACATGATATGTATTTTAAATAATAAGCCTAAAATTCATAATTTCACAAAATGTATCTCTATACGACACTCTTGATGAGTATAGTATAAGCATTATCTTTTAAACAACGTTATAAGTATTAGTAGGCAGAGATTATCAGAGCAATGGAATGGTAATTTTTTTATTGGCAAGACCTGTCAGTGGCAAAATTTATATTTTCTGTGTAATATTGTATTTTTTACGTTGTGAATATTTTGAAAAATATGACATGTTAGTCTGCTTTATACAGAGTAATGAAAACTCCCGTAAAGCTTCTCAACTATTATTCAATATGTTTGTTTGAATATTTATTTACCTTTTGACTTATTTCGGTTTATATTTTATTTTAAGTATCATTTTAATTTATGGATATTCTGAAAAAAGACAACCTGGTCATTTAATGTTTTCCGGAATAAAGAGAACATGGAACGTTTATCCGGCCCCTACCAAAAACGTATAATAAGGAAAATCGCGGTAAGGGCGGAGGCAACGTTCCTTGTTCTACCAATTTTTTTCTTTATTCCGGAAAACATTAAAAGATCAGGATGCCTTATTTCGGAATATCTATAAATTAAAATGATACTTAAAAAAATAAACCCAAATAAGTCAAAAGGTAAATAAATATTCAAACAAACTTATTGGAATATAGCTGAGAAGCTTCACGGAAGTTTTCATTGCTCTGTATAAAGCAGACTAACATGTTATATTTTTCAAAATATTGATAATTTTAATTTTGAGCCGTCATAAAAAATACAATATTACACAGAAAATATAAATTTTGCCACTGAAAGGTCTGCCCAATAAAAAATTACAGTTCCATTGTTCTTAATAGTATCTGCCTGCTAATACTTATACGGTTGTTTAAAAGACAATGCTTATACTATACTCATCAAGAGTGTTGTATAGAGACACATTTTGTGAAATTATGGATTTTAGGCTTATTATTTAAAATACATATCATGTATTATATATTTTTATAAAGCTTATAAAATTTCCAGTCAAACGAAAGAAAAATATACAGGGTGTTACGTTAAAAAAATACAAGAGTGTCGTATCGAGACACATTTTGTGAAATTATGAATTTTAGGCTTATTATTTAAAATACATATAATGTATTATATATTTTTATAAAGCTTATAACATTTCCAATCAAACGAAAGAAAAATATACAGGGTGTTCCATTAAAAAATATATAAATTTGATTTACAGCAAAAATCTGATCACGCCACTGGATTCTACGTCAAAAACTGTCTAAGTGAAATTTTTAGCTTTGCGATATGTTAAAAGATAACGGAGATACGAGGGGGGTCCCAAAATGCATTATTTTCAATTTTCGCCCTGTATCTCAGAAACGAAGCGGGCTATGAAACTTTTGTTTATACCATCGTTCTTTTCACAAAAAAGTAGCACAGTATTGCGAAAACCGCAACTCTCTATCTTTACTCGTAAGTGAGATACCCCGTAATATCATCGAAAATGGGTCACCCTGTACTTTACGTCACTCACTACACTTTTCTGTCCTAAATGTTTAAAAGAAGGGGGTAAATATTGGAGAAAAATTAAAGCTTCCCCACGGATCATTTCTATATTATTGAACCCATATATGTAGTATGTAAAAGAATTTTTAAAAATATTTTAAAAAAGCAGAAACAAGTATGGGGAACAATTACCCATTTAAGGATCTAAAAAGAACTGTTTAGAGCATCAAAGCTCCTCAACAAAGTAAATTAAAATCCATCCTACCTATAAGAAGACTCTTTTAAAACAAAATGATAAAACTGAATAAACTCACTGCTATTTATGCATCGTGATTTATGCTAAAGGTCAGTAAATAAACCCGTTTTAAGATATTATTCCCATATTTTGTATGTTATGCTGCAGTTATCCTTAAAAGAAAATTATACTTACTTAAAATAAGAAATCCCTGGTATTCTACCCTTATTTTAGCAACACCAAATCAAACACCGTTGAGTATTTTCTTTGACCTTGGCAGTTGACGCCATTGTCTTTTAAGGTCTTTTGTCTTTAAATCCTATACCTAATGTCTACACCAACTTATACACTAACAAAATACACTAATAACGAACTATTATAATAATAAACTAAACTAGATGTCCAAAAGTAAATTAGTTATTTTCAACGAAAACGATAATATAAACCACTCAAAAGCACGTACGTACTGAACGAAACGAACGCCGAAACCGAAACCCATTACGGTAAATACAGAAAAAAGAATTATTTCAAGCGCAAGCAACAAGCAAGGTCAGAGAAATTTTATAATATTTTTGATTACCGAACTGTAAAAGCTTTATCAGCTGATTTCGTTCTGTCGCTTCTCGGTGTTTGTGGGCATGAGTAAAACTATCCTATTTTCAGTTCTGCCCAACGCAGAACCCGGTTTCTTCCCCCATGATTGGTACGATTTTTCGACGCATGCAGGCGGTTTGTGCTTATCCATATCTCCATATATGGTGGTGAAAACACGGAAATTTCCGTGTCGTTGGTAAAACTGCTCCTGCTTCTTCTTTCTTACTTGCTGGCGCTAAGTAAAACCTAGTTCAAGTAAACTTGTACTGGAACAACACTTGAGACTCTGAACTGCGTTCAATAGAAAACTGGTTTAAACGAAGTTCAAAAGAACTTGAGTTGAACTATTGTTTGTACAACAGGGCCTAAAAAGCATATTATTAGGCTAGTAATTTGCAATTGTTTAACTGAGTTCGTACCTCTTACGATTTGCAGGATTCCCATGCTGGGAAGCGACTTTGTTACACTCTGTATAGCTTAGCAGCCTTTTGACCTGTTTTCATATCATTGTAGTTCGCAAATCATTGCTGATACACACAATAAGATTTTATGCGTGAACTAACTGAAGAAATGATTTTCAGTTGAAAACTGCTTCTTATTATTTATTTGATATTTGTACTCAACCATCACTGCCAAAAATATCTAGATTTTTTGCAGTCGTCTGCAAAATATCTGGATTCTTTAAAGTCGTAACTTTTGGATCTGGACCTGAATAATAAATGCGGATTCGACATGAAAATTATCAACTAGAGGGCTTAGTACCTGTAATTACTAGAATTTTTGTATTTTATGATTTGGAACATAATTATTAACTATATAAAGTCGAAAAAAAAATCGAATTTGACTATTTAGTGGCACAAGCTGAATTATGAAAAAGCAGTATGTATTACCGGATAAAGTTAGTTTTTATTTGTCCCTACTAAACGAACAGTAATTGAGAGTTGGGTGTTTAAACTAAATACCGATGTAAATATGCAGTATAATATAATTTATATGATTTATAGAAAATAACTTAAATATATAAGGTTGTACATATTTGTCAGCTGCCCTAAATACGTATTTAATGTAGGTATGGGTTTGATCTTTCAGCGGCATAATTTTAAAGTAATAAGTAAATTTCAAAGTATCGAAGGCGAATCGAAACTAACCCTGTCGTATAGCCATAATGGGCAAATCGTTCAAATTTTTGTCTATTAGCATTCTTTGATAGACGCGCACAACGATTGAGTTGATTGCAATCTCGAATTTCAGTTTCTTTTAGCACCTTTAATTAATTATTTTATACATCTTGGAAGGCATCTGAGCAGACAATGACAACCTGAATTATTCCATGATATTGATTCAACCATATTTAATAAGCTGGATTTGGTTGTAAATTGTGAACTTCCAAGAACCCTTACTTAAAAATATTGAACGAATTTACAAAAATTCAGCATTTGTGAGCATGTTTATGATATTATTTAGTTTTTTCATGATACTGGATTTCCGTTATGTGTTATCACGGCTGTTTCAAACACCACACCACAATATTTTTACATAGAGTTTATATATTTGCCCACTTATAAAAATCACATGGCCACGGTTTGTAAAGGTTACTTAAGTGGCATGTAAAAATGAGAACCCTTGGGGACAACCCAGCTGTCATGGGAGAAAAGGACATAACCCAAGCGACACAAAATAATGGAATAAACGTTTAATTTTGGAATATATCTCAAGGTAATAAACCTTGATATCGTCGACCAAGCATATGGGTTAACATTTCCGCCTGATATAAGTTGATATACATACATACTATATTGATATAACTGTAATGTTTGTGAAATACGTTTGATAAACTTAACTGAAATACGTTTATGAATTAATAAGGAGTTTACGTTGAAATGGTTATTATAATATAGTAATAATTATGAAAAACGATTAAATGCCATAAATATATTAAGTATCTTATGTTATTTAAAAATTAATATATTCTACATATATACGTTATACATTAGGATATGATGCACTATATATTTACGTTGATGAAACACGTTGAATATATATAAATATAATTCATTTCTATCTAATATTATTTGAAATTAATATTGTTTGACTTGTATACGTTAATGATACGGAAATGATATATTGTTTATTTTCGTACAACTACTAAGAAAATATTAGGTGTTTAACATCTTAGTAAATCTGTGGTGTCCAGGAGATATCCTACTTCGTTAATTTCAGTGATGAGTTTTAACAGAGTCCTCTCGGACGCATTAGATACTTCTAAAGTAATCAATGATATTTGACCTAGAACACAAACAAAAAATATGAAATAATCTTTGTACTTTGCATATACTATAATTATAAAGAACTAAATATACTTTTACATTTTGTCTATTGATAGGACCTTGCCCATCCCACATATTAGTTATTATATCATGTTTTGTGCAGTGGGTTGCTTATGCAAATCTAAATATCCGTAATGTGCTAACCTCTTTAATAGATATGCAAACATTTCACTACACGAACTTTTACCTCTGAAAAAAGGCAAAATTTTGTTAAACAAGAAACAAATTCAGTCAACCTAAACTTGGTTTATTATCCTTGACTCCTTATAACGCGCCGTTACTATTACTTCTTCATCGGCGCTTTGGCAGCCTGCGGTGGCTTCAAGAACTACGAATGTCAAAGTCAAACCAATGACTCATTTGAGAAAAGAACAATATTGTTTTAATAAACGGCCTCTACAAATCATTAGCTGCTATCGGTAGTCTTTTTTTAAACAACTACTTGCGATTCTAATGAAGTCAGTTCATTGTCGGTCTGTGCATCCATTAGGAAATGAAATTGTATTGGAATATTTAATTAATATTAAGGTGTAATAATTTTGGAACATCTATATCATAATATTCATAGAATAATCAAATCCAAATAATATTCCCAAAATAATTAAGAATAGACCTTCGTAGATTATCAATAAACTTCTGACTTCTACAAGCTGGTAACCATATAGGTAGGTTCATTAAACAGTTTAAAATATAAGTTGGTAAGAAACTGATATACACTGATCATATAGGTAAATGAAACGGCGTAAAATATATCTTGGTAAGAACATGGTTATATTTAATTTAATATAAATTTGTATTACTCCGCTAGAAAATAGTGGCAATATAGGTAATTCAAACGATTTAGAATATTGGTTGGTATGAAACTGGTACATGTAATATGTATTTAACAATATTTCGCAAACGTTTAATAAATAAATACACTATAGACAAAATTAATGAATATGCGTATATTAAATTATAAGGCAAATTTATGTGTTGCTTGGGAACCTTAATGATTGAGAAGCAACTGTTAACTGGAATAATAAATCTGTTACAGTTTCGCTAGAGAGAAATAGTGTATATTTCGAAGGAATTAGCAAGGATAAGCATAATATTTCTAAAGAGACGTTTAAGTATAATATTATTTTAACTCGTGTCGCATTGTTAGCTCAAAGGCTGGGGCATTTCCCGAATTAAGTAGGGTGTGTCAAAACCTCCTCTGAGACACTTTACGACACCTGATGTTACATCTAAAAGTGGTATCTCCTCTGAAAAAAACAAAACCTAATCATTTTCTTTAAAAAATAATTTCGTGGTACTTGAGGTTATTCGACAGAATTATGATAAATCGGTTAACTACTGTATAACCAAGGGCACAGTGAGGGGGTTATTCTATCCTGTAATATAGTTATTGTTGAGAATACGAGTTACCAGAATAGCGAAATAAAAAAGTGTATTAAGATGAAATTGCCAAGACTGGCTTATTTCAACATAATGGCGCGTTCCCATAATTAAGTTTTTAGGTTCGGAAATTTTTTTTTAAAAAAAACACTACTAGTTAACTCCAAGACTATTTTATTGAGATTGAAATTACAACCTAAAAAGTTGCCCTATTTAGGCATGAATCGTTTAGAAGGTATACATTACCCAAGCAGCAAAATGTGCTCGGACTCGGGCACAAATTTCTTGTGTCCAAATACTGTCGACACTTTTCCGAATATTTATGTTTGAGTAGAAACAGTGTCTGTTTTTAAAAAAAAAATCGGTTGGTGTCGACACATTACCAACCCATTGTGTCAAAAGGAAGTGTGTGTCTAAATCGCAACATCTTGGACATATGTTTCAAAAATGTTTCTTTATTGTATAAGTTTGAACTCGACAACACGATTTAGACACAGCTGAGTCGACGTTCAATCGACTGGTGTGTCTGTATTTTGCCCTAAAATTTTCCGCTTTGTTAATAAAATAAATAATCCCCATATGGCTTCATTTTAAACGGGTAATTTCCATTTTGTTTTACATTACACTCATTCTCTAGTATTTTATAGCATATAACACGATTAATACTTAACGTTAAACATGGATTTTCTAAGAAGTATATATCTTTATCTTCTAATACATAGGAGTTTGGAATAACAAGTAAATTGGTTTCGTTAAACAATACAGGATAAAGCTTTTGATAATTATAAATCGTATTGTAAATAATGGGAATTTTTAATACACAGATTATTTCATTATCAAGCATTATGGTAATTTGAAAAGATTCATGAATTCAAAGTAGTAAAGCCTGGACATTGGTATAAATTCGTTTGAAAGAAAGATAGATGCTAGTGATTTTTCCAGTAGAATGCTGTCAAAGGTATCCATAAGTACGAGGTTTATTCCCTGTGGTGTACTAAATGATATAGTATTTAGAAGTTTTTCTAAATATAATTCCAAAACTAAAAACTTTTCTAAGTATAGTTTCTGAAGCTTTATCTCTTTATTTAAATGATTTATACTTTCAGATACTTGCAAAAATGATTTTATTAGAAACGTTTTCAAATTTAATTTGCCTAAAAGATGGTAAGGATAGAATTTTAGTGTTTTGTTTCAATAACTTGTTTTCATTGTTTCTAAGAATTTGCATATTCGCCATTATTTCTTTAAGATCACTTTGGCCAAGGTGTCCTAAAATTGACGATCTCATGGTCCGCATTGTCCAAATCTCGCCACATGCGGCTCTCACATGTCGAGTAGCAGTTCTCCGGAACTTCCCAAATCGACTTCTCGTTGACAGCAACGATTCGTAGGACGTCTGATTCTCGAGCGATGGAAACTACATGCCGGTCTCTAAGATAGGCTTCCTTGGTGTAAAAAGGTTCATACCCAGCAACTCACTCAACTAGCTTACTCTGCCAGATTTAACACGCTCTTCAACGCAAGGATTCTCTAGTAGGCGCACCACTTGTCCTAAGACTTGATTGTTACACAAGGCGGATAGTGTTCTCAACTGATTTAGGGATTTGTAGGCTACCGCGAAATCCAGATTGTATCTGGATTTAGTTATGCTTTCTCAAAATTGTAAGAAAAACTTTGAAGCTTCGTTTATTCTTCCGATAAGTTAAGATTTTAAACTTTTCCTGAATGGAGAGTAAAGGATTCTCTAAGTCATAATGTAACGTATGATTTTTACTTGTTAGAGATATAAAATAAACATTAGATATACATGCTTGAATATTCCTACTAATAGCGGTTAGGTTAATATGAAAATAAGTTTTATGGTAGTAATTTACAAGAGAAGCTACACATAAAATTTCCTGAATATAAGGGGCATTATTACTTTTGTGAATGTCTTGGCTGCTGACCATCCCTAGGCTCAGGGAGATTGTCGTAATCCTGCAAAGAAAATTGCTTTCTTTGAGGCCGTACATTTCTAAAATGGAAATATAAATTGGGTTCATTTTGAGTCTCTTTATTTTGTTTAATTTTATTAGCTTTTCTATAAAGCGGACGGGTTTTATTACCTCGACTAGTATAGATTGGTTTATTCAAGTGAACGTTACACTCTGGAATGGAACGTAATTCGGAAAAACCACTTAGCACTTCCCATTTCTGGTGGGATGGTTCTTCAGGGGACGATGCGAGTCGGCTTATGCATCTACCACCTAAAGCCGCTTTCACTGGAAGCATCGGCAGCAGACTTATTCCTTTGCTGGTCCCTAGCTTGACAGTGGTTTGTTGGGTCACTACCCAATGATCAGCCGTTGCGTACAGCGAATCGGTGATCACGTATACATGTGGACTCAGGCTTACGTCTTCAGTTCGCACTGTATATCTAACACGGTTCCTACCCATGGTTTACTAATTAGCGTTTTATTTTAGCCTTTTAATGTTATCGGTTTTAAGAAGATGCAAACGTTTACCCTTTTATGCTTTTCTTTTTTAAGCGTAGTCTCTTAGACGACTGAATTTAAGATATTTAATTGGATTTCTGTCACTTTTGACTTGTCTTAATTTAAAACTCGATATTTAATTTATTTCAATGAGTTTTATTGGTCACTGAGAATACAGAAAGAATAAATCTTTATGCTTTCAACTTGATTTAGAATATCAATTTGGATTTTAGTTTATTCTCCAACTCAGCAGAACGACGTTGCATTTTTAAATGAAGCTTGAAAATTGACTTCTTACTTGTTCACTGGTAGAGAGAGAGAGAGCGTCCATTGGACTGCAGGAGTATTTATATGCTCGGTCCTCCCACGTCTAGGGCGGCGCGGCGGTCCGCTTCTAGAGTTCTCCGGAAACGTAGTAATAGCGCGTGGCCAGCTGCAGTTCGTCTCCCCTATGGCTAGGTATCGATTTTCTGGGATATGACATATTCTAAGAGAATGAATTTAAATAATATAGGTATTAGAACTCAACCTTTTGTTATAGGGGCCACAAAAGTATTCGCAGTTAATCTGGCTGAATGACCTTATTACATCATCCAAATGGCCGTCCGTAAGTTTGTTTCTGTACACATTCTTTGCGTATTTCAGCCGCGAAAACGACGATTCGCAATCGTATGTAGAACCAAAGAATTTCAATAACATTAGTTCATATTCTTGAATGATTTTATATTTTTCGGGAACAATACTCCACGTATTTCCTTAGTAGTATAGAGAGCGTTGTACTCGGACAAAATAAGGTCGTTTTGGCACCCTCAACGAACTATACATGGTATTTTATTTTCCGGTCCAGTCTAAGCTAATGCCTTTTTGTCACCCTTGAAGGCTTTTTACACGATCATATCAGTTCTCAGTTGAGTCTCAGTCAAAAATAGGTCTGTCCATCCCGTCAGTTCTCTATCTCCGCTTGTGTTTCCTCTCAGTTTTTATCTTTTTACAGGTAGGAAAAACGGACAGTTCGACTGAAACTGAAACTGAACTGAGAACTGATATGACCGTGTAAAAGGTCTTTTGAACACCACGTGACCTATTCTCTATCCCATGTCTAATAAGGCCGTCATAATCATGCCAAAAGGGCCTAACCGCTGCTGATAGTATATTTAGGGGTAGTTTTTGTTAGATAATTAAGGACTTTTTGTTTTAATGCCTTTTTGACACCACCCACCCTCCCCCTTCTCCCCGACAGACGACGACCCTGAATAAAATGCAAATTAAAATAATAAAAGTTTCTTGGTGTGGCGGTAGTAGGATTCGAAACATAACATTTTCACCCTTCCGCTTTTAATTTGTAAATTGTTTTGATTTTAGTTGAAATTATTTTGGTAAATCAAAGTAAGAGGTCTAAAGTAGACCGAAATATAAGAAAAGATAAGCTAAATTGTCAGATTACATTATCCATAATTAGACACCGATGTAAGGAAAGTAAGCGCAGGAAATAAAAGATATGCTTTACCTAACAAATTTTAATAATAATCTGTAATGAACGCCGATTTACCCTAATCTTTTACTTACTGGATTTTTCGTCCATCTGTGTTCATTAGCTATAACCGGGTTCGTAGTACCAGTGTGTTGACACCTAATTGCGACGTAAAATAAATTCCTTTTCACTTGGGCAACCACCCCTATTTCGCTACCTAGTTGTAAACCACTTTATGACTCTTACCAGTGCTTAGTTTCTATTCACTATATTTAAAATAATTAAATAAATGTAAGCCACATCAATGTTGTTTTTAAATTGATAAAATAATTGAAAGGGAGCATTTTATAAGTGACCTAATTTATTCGCTTAATTTTTAAACCGACCTCGTATCTACAGGTCCCAGACAAGCTGTCTTTTCAACAAAAACTTTAGATCTCACCGCTATTATTTCTAAGTTACTGTGAATTAACTTTCCTAGAGTAACATATATTTTTCTGTACATTTTCTAGGAAATAAAATACCGAGTGACGCTAACAGTTTTGTTTAATGGGTTATTCATATTAAAATTTCTCAAATAACATTCCCTAGTAAAGACAATTTACAGTGGGTTACTCATAATAAAATTTCTCAAATAACATTCCCTAGTAAAGACAATTTACCGTGGGTTACTCATAATAAAATTTCGCAAATAAAATTTCCTGGTAAAGACAATTTACAGGGGTTACTAGCGTGGATGGTTAATCGGAATATGCATTTCTATATATCTCGCAGAACATTGTTATCGAATATACAGGTATACTAACATTATGACTTTAACATTAACTTACTGTCTAGTTCCTAATTTCACAACCGAACCTGTCGTTGAAACCTTCTTCACCCCTGTTCACCACCTGTTGCTTCGATATGTGACGAGTTTCACACAATGCTTCTTTTCGCAAATTTTCAGCCGTCGACTTGAATTTGATTTCATTTCTTAGAATTTTCCCGGATCTCTGAGACTGAGAGAACAGATAAAAAAAACTTTATACTCGAACTTTTTCTAGACCCAATCAGGCATTATAACGTTCTACAAGTGACTTGTTAAGTCAACCTGGTGCCCATTCGGGCATAGTAACTAGATGCAAGTGTAAGATTCAAATTGTGACTGTCCTCAGTTCCTACTGAAATTTTCTTTTATATATTTTTTTCAGGGTGTGTTTTCTCAGAAATATCTGGAATTTTGCCTGCGGCACTTAAACATCGTCGATGGCGCAAGATGCTATTCGCGTTTAACTGGGTTTTTGCCTATTGACCAATGGATTTATTTCTAACAAGGTTTTTCGGTGAAATCTGCATGAAATGCTTAATTAAGTGTGGCATACATCTTTGACTCAAGGTAGTAGGCTTAAAGGACACACCTATTAACCAATGTGTTTTCCCTCGAATCTGGGGGTAAGAGTTCGACTAGGGGAAAATTGTTTCTTTCCTTTTGTTTAACTATCTATTATGCAGTCGAAACTGCATGCGCTTCAAACCGAGTCTAGTGAACTTTGAATTTTCTGTACAATTATTTGGATGATAGTCCAAGGGTAAGTGACTTTTCTGATATTTGCATAGGCTTGCATGATGACTGTTATGCTTATTTATTTTAATTTCCTCATTCAGATGTGGAGAATATTGAAACTTGATTCGAGCATTACTCAACACTTCCGTTTTCAATTTATGATTTAACAAAATAAAATTATTATTTTATTTAATAGTTGGCGTTTTACTTCGAAATTAATTTACTTTATTTGGTTTTGAATCAATTAAAAATAAAAGCAACTTTCGAACAAATTTATCTAAAATCCGGGCTGACCCTTTGGTTTTTGCCACACTACTCCCCTTTTTTGATAGCTGAATTTGCCAATCGTTCCCATTTTTCCTTATCAAATAGATTTAAAGTAGTTATTCCATGTCTTTCAATCTCTTGCCCAGCCATTCCTCTAACTACCATATTACCTAAGGCATTTCTTTCTAAATTGAACATTATAGCGTCTTGAGCCTTTTTGATTTCTTGATAGGTATAGACGCCGCCTGCACCTAGGTCCTTAATTGTTTGAAATTTAGGGAGCTCTTCTCTGTCAACTCGTAATTCCTGAATAGTCATTCCCTGATTAGGTAGTGGATCAAATCCCACCCACTTGTTGTCAATGGAGAATACATGGATGGTATTATAGAATTGCATTCAATTAGTTCTGCATGATTTTGAAGAATTCTTGTTCCCAGGGACTTCACTGGTAATTCTATATAACAATTTTTCTCTCGTCTCACTTCAACGAATAATGCAAGACACTTCATCAGAGATACAACTTCACCTGCTACCTTTGCTATATATCCAAGTTTATGCTTTACTAAGGCGGCTACCGTGTTTGTACTTACGGTTGCCATAATAAGTCGATTTTTAAGTATCTCTCGATGGAGTAGGCATCTTCGGTGTACAGTTTGCGCGTACATTTCGTTTATGCTCTTTTTAAATTAAACAGTGGACAGATTAAAAGTAAAAAATAAAATAAAGCTAAGAAATATTGTTATGAACAGTATTTCAATTAAGCAAAAAAAAATAATTACAATAATCAGGTAAGAACAAAAGTGAAATCAATAAATTTAAACAGATAATCAGAACTGCCTTGGGGTTTGGAACCTTCGGCAACTTGCACTAAAACAGAGTTTTATCCACAATACCGAAACAGAATTTTATGATGCTAACATGGTTAGCGAAACGCGCGTCGAGTGCAAAAATTCTGTTTCGGTATTGTGGATAAAACTCTGTTTTAGTTTAGATAATCAGAATGCAATTATTGCCTGAAAGCTACTTTTCGACTCAAAAATCAGTTAAATTCAAAAATAAATTTAATGACAAATTTAAATCGAATAAAGAAACAGAGTTATATTAAGATCTTGTACCCACCACAGTCGAGAAGGCGCTCTCTAAATATCTGATATGACGATAAAATTCTTACATAGGTTGAACAATAATTAACTAAACTTGACTCTAAATCCCACATCTAATCCATAACAACCGATAACGGTACACGAGAATGTTAGACTGAGAATCCTACACTATATACGGTTTTAGTTATTAATTCCAAAAAATTGCTACATCTAACTAAAACCTAAATGTGAGCTCTATAGGCCAATTTGATCGATTCTTTAGTTGAGTTGCTAAACTAAATCCGAAATTTAATAACTCCCCGCTCTTGTAGGATCAAGTGCTTTTTTGTCTCTTATCAACGAGCCTTAAGCTCAAAAAAAACTATCTCACATGCCCTGCAGGGAAAAACATACCCACGGCAAAAGACAACGTGGTATGTGAAACGATAGTAGGCAAATATCAGAGATTCCCAAGCTTAGCAGCTTTATTCTGTCTACAGACTTTTCGATAGAGAAAACTTGAAATAAATATCAGATAACGCAAGAAATAAAGAAAATCGCAATCCTACCTTCTCAACCTCTTGGTCTGATCGTCGGTACAAGATAGATCTAAAATTCCTGTTCTACCTTTCCATCAGAATCACTTCTCGAAAAAAAATGCACCGTCGCGTAGTTGTCACGAATATTTTACCTTTCTACTGTACGAAGCGACCGATCTTTAAGCATAAAATATGAACTGCATATTTGATATTATTTAACAATTTTAAATAATATATTCTAATGCTGTATTTATGTAAATTCAACCCATAATATTAATTTTCAGTTTATATTAACTAGATAATTATCGACTGATATGTTTAAAAGACAAAAATTAGTTTTAAATGAACTTGATGGGCAACATATGAATTCAGTATTTATTACTATTTTCGTACTATTTAATGCGGAATTTTCCACACTGTTGCTTCCAGGTCGGTTCAGACAGTAATTCAAAATAGGTTGAAGATGAAAAGTTATTATTTCAAACCGAAAGCAAATACATGCGAACTCGGAACAACCTGATGTTACGGAATTGTTAAAATTACCGTAACAGGGTATGCCGTTAGAAATTATTAATACTATGGTTTGTAAAAACCAATTTTCACCGTTACGTCATTTAAACACTATGCGTATTCTTATGGGTTTTTCTCGTGCCTCCTTTATGACTTGATGGTGATACAAACAAATTATTAATCTATTGTTAGAATAAATCTAAAGACATGGCACGTAATAGTGACTCAGCGGGCGTCGGCGGCCTGACGATCGGACGATGGAGCATTCCACCGTTTACGCTCGTATCAATAAGCCGCTTCGCTGAATCTTTGTTCGTGTGTGATTCATTTTCCGATTTACTTTTTTGTAATTTGTAATAAATAATTTTTGACATTATTATTCCCGTGCATTTTGTGAAAAGTTAACATCAGAAGTCGCCCTTGTCCACAAGAATTTTGAATTTACCCCCTAAGTACTCAACATCGTTTTGTTTTATTAACGTTTTGGTGCAATAAGTGGCAGGATATTTTATAATGTTCGAAAATGCTAGAAAATTATTTTCTGTATTTTTTTCTTATGCAAGAAATGAATGCTGTTTGGCAAAAAAGAGATTTAAGAAAAAAAGAAATCAGTGCACTGCCCACTAACAAAAACCTGAAAAAGGTTTCAGTCAATAAAAATTTTATATTGCTTTTCTAATAATCCCGATAAACACCTTGGGAATATAATGTTACGGTTTTAATTCCAAGAACAATGTAGTATCTCTTTTAGACAAGAAGCGATTAACAAAAAATAATTAGTTCGTTATTTATTTTGTTAAAGAAACATTGCGAGAGCTTGGAGTCTATAGACGTAATGATTTATCTGAAATATATGTTGTAACAAGATATACTACTTTGTTTAGGTTTAGAAAATTGGAGAAACAGATTTTGTGAAAGAAAAATGCAAACTGCTCTGCATATTTAAACGAATTAAATCGTGATGTATAAATGCTAATGACAATAATTATTTATTCGAAAATATTATAAATTAGTGCAGGTAATTCGGTATCGACGCCGACGCGAGAGGTATCCGATTTTTATCGCAGCTATTATATTATCTTAATTATTTGCTTATGTTTGGAGCCGCGCTAAGAGATTCAGATTGCGTTATCTCCTCTCCTTTCGAGGAAGGTTGCTGTTATTGCTTTTACGATATATCCGGATTATTTATCCAAGAGAGAAGAAGTAGTCACAGTGCTTTAATTATTTTTGATAAAATTCCCTAAACGCGTCCACGTTATAAGTTTAATACAATTTTAGCCTTGTTGCCACTACCTCATTTATATCTACCGTATTTTTGTTTTAAATTATTATGGTAGTTTCAAAGAATTTAGAAATCGTTTCTGGGTTTTACGGATTTGTAAGACTAAAACAATGAAATCATAATAACACGCAGTAGTAGTACAGCTAGCTGATTTTACTTCGCTCAATACAACGGCTTTTTACTAACTTATCAAAAAAATAACCAAACCATAAAAGATCACCGTTTTCTGAATATTAAACTTGCCTTCTCTGCCTTTTTGACCTGGGTCGCAGGCACATTTTTAAAAGCCTGAATATAAATAAAACTGCACGTGTTTGAAAGTATAGTGGCCTCTTTGTTAAGTATTCTCGTATAATATGACATAATGTTGTATTGTATTGTAAAAAAAAATATTATAACAGGCAAATATTATAACACTTTGATTGCAAAAAAAAGAATGGCGAAAGAGAAATTTAGATAAATTTTATTTTATTTATTTTGAAATGTCGGTGGAAAAGTTGAAATGTGTAATAATTTTTGTTGAAACTATCAATTTTTTTTTTAGTTTTATGATGGAAGCTTTACTTCCTGAACTGGTTAAAGCAATTAAGTCGTCTCGTACCGCTCCGGAACAGGTCGATTTACCAATATTTCGTCTGGATTTAACAGATGCAAAAAATGGCTGACTGAGGTTACGAATATTAAAGATGAGTTTGAACAGTCCGACCAACAACTTGTTGCTAGAGTAGGTCGCTTTGTAGCGGGTGTATCCAAAACATGGTTTAATACTTGGTCGCCAGATGTGAGGAATTGGGAAATATTCAAGAGATATTTTTTGGAAGCTTTTCCTCCCAAGAGAAACCTTGGTCGGCTATTGTCGGAAGCAGCGAACTTCAGCAGCGATCGCTGCAATACTTATGATGCGTATGTGTACGAGAATCTCCGTGTGCAATGGGAAGAAGCAGATCTCGTTGAACTTGTGATTCATGGCATTAAAGATTTCAGTGTACAAACCACTGCAAATAATCAAAATTTTAATTTTAAATTGTCAGAACTAATTTCATTTTTCGGAACTGTTTCAAAGCGAAGCAGCGATAAACATAATGATAGAGGAACCACCGAGGTAAGAGAACCACTTGCAAAACGACCTCGTGAAACTTACAGTGGTGAACCCAGACGTTGCCATATGAAATGTTTTAAATGCGGAAAAGATTGCCACATGCAGAAGGACTGCCGAATAAATTTTAGTGTGGAAAAACGTTCCACCGATAGACCCAGTACTTCAACGGATTCCAGCTTAGTTTGTTCCTTTTGTGCAAAAACGGGTCACCAATCCGATCGATGCTTTAGTAGGCAAAATATTGAGCAATGCAGAGGCG
The DNA here is from genome assembly GCA_016904865.1 of Pissodes strobi. Lineage (NCBI taxonomy): Eukaryota > Metazoa > Arthropoda > Insecta > Coleoptera > Curculionidae > Pissodes > Pissodes strobi. Next base: position 187,701 of record MU183291.1, on the reverse strand, counting down.
TAAGGCTTTGTAACAGTGGCAAAACTATTAACCCAGCGAAAGTAAAACTTGATGGTATAAACTACATAGGCCTTATTGACACCGGTGCCGATATTTCGTTGATTGCCCAAAAACACATTTCTAAGTTTGCACATAAAATCGAGTTATGTCATACTACCATCCCTGGAATTCTTCCTGGTAGATTTATCACCAATCAGAAATTTGAGGGTCTTCTTGAGATGTCTGATATGACCGTAAATTTGATATTTGTTGTTGTTCCTGATAAGTTTCTCGAATATGATTTACTTATTGGATGTAATATATTTGATGATCCTGACATTGCTTGTATTACTGACAACAATGGTAGTAGAATTATCCGCAATAAAATATCATGTATTTTGTGTACATTGCCAAGCTCCTGCGATCAAATTCTCAATGTCCCAAAATTGTATAAACACCGTCTTCTGGACCTGCTTTCTCACTATTCCATAATGTTAGCTTCCGGAAATGCAGTTTCTCGTGTAAATAATGCTACTATGTATATCAGATTACGTGACGATTTTGCAGTCAATCGAAACCCTCTGAACCTATGAACACTATTCACGCTGATTGTCTTGTACCACTAACAAAGACAATACAAGGCAATAAACATGTTTTGGTTCTTATCGATGCATTTACCAATTATTCTGTTCTACTGCTACTTAGAACCGTTAAAGCCGAAGAAACTAAACTTGCTTTTCAGTCATTTATATCTCGTGTTGGGACACCTAAATGAATCATCATGGTCGCTGGTAAAATTTTTAAGAACCTTAGTTTGCCAGAATATTTGGACTTTCTGGTTATCGAGTACCGTTATACGACCCCCGACGTCCACAGATCAAACGGACAAGTAGCGAAATATATGCGAACCATCATGAATCTTATTCGAGTGGAAACAAGGGTAAAGTCAGAATGGTCGAGCACTTTATGGAAGATTCAACTTGTCTTAAATACAACGATTCGGAAAACAACAGGTACAACCCCACTTAGGGCACTCATTGGCATTGACACTGTAACACTACTCATTCAATCCCTTTTGAAAAACATCAGCACCGATTTGCAGCCGATACGCAACATAGAACTAGACCGTAACGGAGTCAGAGACAGCCTTAAAGCATCTATCTACTCGCCTTAAAACAAATGAAATACGTCGCAACGACCGTAGTTATAAGGTTGGCGAGTTTGTACTAATGCACAGAGGTGATCAAAGGCACCAAAGCAAACTCAAATATGTATTCCAAGGATCAAACAAAATTATTTCAGTTACACCACAAGGCTGCTATGAAACAAGGAGAATTGGAAAATCGTTAATCACTAAGGCCGCAAAGGAACAACTTATAATTTGGCCTAGTAACTGGTCACTATCAACGGATATGTCAGAACTTCTCACATTGATGGAATCTGAGTTAAGGTGATCCTTTATACTATGGCACGTGTTAGAATGTCAATTAGGATTTATTACCGAGCGGCTTAGCAATTGTTTGTTTAATTGTTTTAAAGCTTCTTACGCTTTACATTTATGTGTTTGAATGTTTTAAAGCTTGTTACGCTTTGCATTCGTTTGTTTAAATGTTTTAAAGCTTGTTACGCTTTGCATTCGTTTTCTTTAATGTTTTAAAGCTTGTTACGCTTTACATTTATACGTTTGAATGTTTTAAAGCTTGTTACGCTTTGCATTCGTTTGTTTAAATGTTTTAAAGCTTGTTACGCTTTACATTTATGTGTTTGAATGTTTTAAAGCTTGTTACGCTTTGCATTCGTTTGTTTAAATGTTTTAAAGCTTGTTACGCTTTACATTTATGTGTTTGAATGTTTTAAAGCTTGTTACGCTTTGCATTCGTTTTTTTAAATGTTTTAAAGCTTGTTACGCTTTACATTTATGTGTTTGAATGTTTTAAACCTTGTTACGCTTTGCATTCGTTTTTGTTAATGTTATAAAGCTTGTTACGCTTTTCATTTATGCGTGTGATGTTATGCTTTGCGTTTGTTTGGGTTAATGTACGGTAATTACCGTGGGTTAAAAGTTTGTGACCGTTTAAATTTGTTTACGTAAGCATTGAATGTCTATTTCGTAAAAAAGGAGAAGATCAAAACTGGTTAATATCTTATGTATACTTACAGGCATTGAATACCAATTATAGAAAGTAATGTACATTTCCTTAGTTTCTAACAAAAAAAAAATACATAGTTCCAAATTTAAATCGTATCCCGAGGACAAGCAAAACATTATCACATAAAAACGCTCAATAAAACCTTGTTCAATACCGGTTATTTGGGCACTTTGACTAGCATTTTTAAAAAACCTTCTAGCGGTATTACCGTCATTTGTAGTACCAAACCCAAGCTTGGGCTTATCTACTATAAGACCCATCTCAGTTTTGAAACGTGCTTGAATGTTTTTTTCTATATCAAAACATCCGCGCGATAAACTGACGGCAGCCATTCCGTGACATCATCAGGTTGACTCTGCAATTCCCAACACTTGTCAGATCGACGATAATAACCACAATGAGTTTGTAGCGTATGACCCATAAATTTGCTTAATTGTTTCATATCATTATTGGAAAATTGAAGAAGTTAAGTTATTGTGGCCAAATGCTTTCGAAGTCTTGTTACCGTTATACTTACCGATCTCTCAAGTTGACATTTTTAGCATACTTGTGAATAATTTTGGTTCCATCGACGAAACCTTTTCCACTTGTGTGGAAAATAAAAGCGCTTTCAGGTGCAAAGTTATCTCTGATTTGTAAAAAAAACTCAAAATGCTTTTTCATTTCGAGTGATAACAAGACCGATACGCTTGCCTCTTATAACAAAACGGCTGTTTGTCTTTAATGAAATTTTCTCGGTTTCGGTTAAGCATTTTTCAAATTCAGTATCAGAGTTCAAATCTAATTTAAACGTTTGAACTGTTAGTTGAGGTACCTCTGCTGGTCGTCTTCTATTGAGAAGGATAACTTGAATATATAACGTATCTTTTAAAGTATAAGCGTGGGCATTGATCTCATTTTTTTGTAATTCGTATGCATTTTCTGCAGATATCAGTAAGAAATTATTAAGTTTCTTTAAGTTGCTGGTAAGTGGCAAGAGTTCTTCTTTGTTCCACTTATTTTGGTTTAAGGTAGTACCTGCTTGTGCTGAAACTTCATTGGCCCATTCATTCATTCACTGGTCTTTTCGTTGGTCGTTTGTGTACTCAATTTGCAAAAGACCAATATGTGAGAGGTCGCAACATTTTTTTAATAAGGTGCCAAAATTTATTGCTTAATGTTGGTGAATCGTATCCGTTGCGGTGTTATATTGGGCTATTTTATTAACTCCTGATATTATTATCTAAAAATACCTAGGACGAAGAATATCTGTAAGTTGCTTAATATCGGGTTTCTGTTACTTTGCAAACTGCAGAAGTTTTGCTAACCTCCTCATTTTTTGTCTCACCAAATCAATATTTCCTTTGCTTTGCCGACCCTTAATGTAAGAATATGCATATTGGCATATTAAAAGATCACTTTTAGCAATGAGACTTATCTCATCCGCACGCATTCTAGGAAAAGTCTTAAGGCTAGTCCAGACCTACATACACTGCCCGCAAACAAATGTTTGGAAACATTTGCATGCAAAAAAACATGCATACATTTAGTGTATGGTGTTTTGTTTCTATAAGCATTTAGTTTTACCGAGGTAGCAATTGAATCCAGACTAAAGATAAAAACATGTCGCTAAATAGTGAGGCAGTGGCGGGCATTTATTGTGCTGGATATATATATTTTATGTCAAAGAAAAGGAAACGAAAACGTTGGTGGGTACGCGAACTCCTGCAAAACGGAATAGAACATTCTTCAAACTTATTAAGAGACCTAAAATTAAATAATGGACCTGGATTTAAAAATTTTGTTAGAATGACACCAACTGATTTTGAGATATTAATTCAAATGATTGGCCCAAATATTTTATACAAAGTATTATTATTATTTGTCTTTTTACTATTTTTTGCAGTATCCTTTTTTCTACACACCACGAATGTTGTTCGAGTTATTTAGATTTTGTTTGGAGATAGGGTAGACTGGGGCAAGTGTGAACCCATCCATTTTTCTTGTCATATTTTTAATTATATCTCTAATATAGCATTTTTTAAAAAACTTCTCGTTCCGTGGTAAGTTAGCTTATTATGTATCCTTAACGTACCTGGTGTTGAAATTTACTTCCTAAATTGTAAGTAACGAAAATTCAAAAAAGAAAAAAATTCGGACTGAAATTTCACACTTGCTCCATTATCGGGAAAGTGTAAAAGCGGCGAATATTTGATACTGAAAGTAACGTTTCTCTTATGGAGGTAAGTGTAAAAGATGTAGAAATATACGCTTGAATTTACGTAAAATAATTGGCAATTAATTCTACAACCATAAACTTTTTATAAACTTTTATTGAGTCACTTAGGTGCCATTTGTAAACTTTTCTTTTAACATTTTATAAGAAATATACTAAATAACATTAGTTATAAGTCATAAATGGTAAATAGTAACAAACTAACCCTAAAGTTAACATTCTTGATGTCAAAAACATAAATTTTAAAAATTCTAAATATAGGTAGGTTTGAACAAGAAAATAAATTTATTCCTAAATACGAACATTTTTCAGAACATGAAAATATTATTAGGAAACTTAATTTATAAATTGTATCCAGCAAATTTGATACTGAACATAAATCCGCCTCTTCGTGACATTTGTGGCTGCGGTAGTGTGGTGACAATGTTTTGTATTTGTACAGTATCAAGATCTTCTGCTTCAGGCCAAATAAATATTTGTTTGTGTTTTCGCGTAAATTTTACTTCCAATTCCGTCTCATTTAGTTTTGAATGTATTTGTCCTATAAAATGTCTCACCGTTTTTTTCGTAGCATATGCCACCAAAACCCACGTTCCTATTTCTAAATTTGTTTTCCCAATCGTCAATTCATCGTCAGACTCGGACTCTAGCATAACACTTTGATCGGATTCCCTATAGGAAACTTCTTCCTCGTTATCTGACGAATCAGAATCTGAAGAGGCAACCTTGCTTTGTCGTCTTCCCAGACTATTTGTTTTCAATGGCAAACCCACAACATCGGAACCGCATGCAAGCTTTTTTCTGGGTTTATTATTTTCTGTGGTGGACTGCTTGACGGAAGTCAATGGAACATTTTCCAATGTAGCTTTGTCGGTGCATGCAGCATTAGACTGTGAGGTAGTCGCACTATTTTTAGAAGTTCCAGGATCAGCATTCGGTGGTTTAATATTGTCTGTGGCGGACCGTTTGACGGAAGTCAATAGAATGTTTTCCAATGTTGCTTTGTCGATATGTGCCGCATTAGACCCTGAGGTAGACGCACTATTTTTGCAAGTACCAAGTTCAGCATTAGGTAGACGTACCGGTGATGTTTCTTCCAAGTCTGTTAAAAGTTCAGCATGAGTTTTGGACTTTTGTTTTCGTAATGGTTGCTTGGTAGGATTTTTAGTTTTAATACAATGTAACAATCTCTTCTGAAAACTGTCCTCTGGCTCGTCCACTTCTTCAGTGCTTTCATCCGAATTAATTGCATTGACGTTTATATTTTCTCTCTTCTTTGATTGCTCCATTTTCCATCTTTTTAAAGCATCTATGTCGTACTTTTCTTCTGAAATGACATTACGGTTTAGAGGAAATATTCCTCCTTTCTCAAATCCATTTTTTATAATTTAAACTTCTAAACACAGCTAAATCAAGGGGCTGTAATAGATGGCTTGTGTGTGCAGGTAACTTGAGGATGTGAATATTATTCTCCCTGGCAGCGTTGATAAGTTCAATATTAATATGGGATACATGACCATCATATATTATTAATGCTGGCCTTTGTGTAATGTGTGGAATGGCGGTGTGTAAAAAATAATTCTTAAATATCTCACAGGTCATCCAGCCATTTGGGCTGGCTGCAAACACCATATCCTTGCAGTCAGTCTCACTTTCATTTGGAATCCATGAACTCCATATGTTACTTCCCTTAAAAATTACCAAGGGCGGAAGTTTTACTCTTGCAGCACTTGCTCCCGCTAGGATGGTAAAATTTTCTTTTCCAGAGCCTGCCGTTACTCGACAGGAAGGCTGTCCTTTTGCACCTACTATTTTGACTTTCAGGTGGTCACTGCATAAAGAAGTTTCGTCCAAGTTGTAGACGTTTTCCGGTTTATCGAGAACATCCAAGGATTTAAGAGTGGCCTCAAGTAGATCAAAATATTTGTTGATGATAAAAGGGTATGTAGCTTTTTACCTGCAATATTCTACGTTTTGTCGTTTTTTTACACTTAACTTATGGCGTTTCTTAAACAGTATGAGCCAGTCCGTTCCTGGTTTATTGTTTTTAAACGGATTGGGGATGTGATTTAATGTTACATACTGTCTAACTTTTTCGGCAAGCTCGCTTTGCGACAAACCGAATCCCCACTTTTCTAAGATTCTTGTTGAAATGATATGACTGTTGATCGCCCTTGGGTACTACTTTTGACACCCCTTAAACCTTTTATCCTACTGTATAGTGTAATGTAAGGAATGCCGAAGTCCTTGCTAGCCCTGGCTATGGTAGAAGTGCCTTGTCTGATTGCATGTATCGCTTGCTCCAGTTGGTTTTCACCATAAGCGGCTCTTGTGGATTTACGTTTATAGACTCGAACCATTGTTTTGATATCTAGAGCAAATGTAGGGTTCAGAAACGCTTCGAATTTACACTTGCATGGGGTAAGTGTAAAATGTATTATTTACACTTGCCCCTCACTTGATTTTTTCTGGTGTAAGTGTGAAAACGCATGATACAAAAAAATAACACTTTGAATTAGCAAATCCTCAATACAATGTGATGTGATATACGTAAATAACAAGATATCACTAAAAAAAAGTCTATCAAAAAAACCTACCTTTGTATGCCGACAATTGTATACACTCTGAACTCGACGACTGACCGGTTATGACTGATCACTGTACAATGTTGCCGATTCGGGACATGCTTCAAGCGTTTAACCCGAAATCATTTGTGTTGTCCGCATGGAAGTATAATGGGTTGCATACCGCTTATATATTATGAGATAGTCGCATTTGTTTGAAAATGGAGCCACAATTTTCACTTACCCCACTTACACACTTGCCCCAGTCTACCCTATGTATTTGTTTAAGTTTTTTGTTTTGTAATATAAGAGATTAAAGATTTTCGTTTTGTAATGCTATTTAACCCTTAAACCGAAACATTGGTCGATAGTACATAATGAGAAACATCCGGTCACAGAGACCCGGCTCGACGCGCGCTGTAAATATCTACATTATATTTTAGTTTTTTATTTTATTTTGTTCTTTTAACAATAAAAAAACTGCTTTTATTAATATACCTTGTATTTAATAAACAAATGGGTACAAAAATAGCTACTAATCTTAGAACTAGTAAACAAAATATTTAAAAAGATAAAGTTACACAATTAGTACATACTTTTCTGCTGCACTCCAAACAAATGGGATTGCCACATTTTATGCATTTGTATGATGTTTTTCTCTCTTTTCGAGGTGGACATATCGAACAGGTTTTGCGCTTCTGAAGTTTGACGGAACTTCTTCGGTTGAATTTTCTAGTCCTTCGGGAATGACTTCACGTATAAGTGACTTGATATCTCTAGGGAGATTTGAAATAGCTAGGCGTCTTCTTAGATGCGGTTCTATGGCCAAACTTTCAATAAAAGTGCTTCTTTTCATTGTAGGGTTTTGACGGTAACATAAATATAATATGAAACCGTTGACACAACTTACGTTTACGAGAGTGTAAAATATAACTAAAGGCCACCTTCTGGTTCTTCTGTTGGATGAATATAAAGCATTTTTCATATCTAGAAGATCTACACCACTTTTTGTTTTATTATAATAACAGACAATCTCAGGTTTATTATTATCAGAGTCTGTTTGGACACTGTCATGCTTGGAGGATATAAGCACAACTGATTTTTTCATTTTTGGAACAATAGACAGCAGTGTTATTGGCATTTCAGTAGCGAATCCATAAAGTGCTGATCCTACCGGTCTGGATTTATTTGCCCTGAACTCTGGTGGTATAATGGATTTATTCAGCTTCAAAGTGCCTACATAGGTTAAAGATCTGTCTCTAAGTTCTTCTACCAACTCCAGTGAAGAAAACCAGTTGTCAGCTGTGATGTTCCGGTTCGATCCCTCCAACGGTTTGCATAGGCGTAAAACTGACTGAGTGGGTTTCAAAAGCTTACGTTCTTCCTCGGAAAGCCCAATTCCGTCGCTGTCTTTTCCTGTGTAAATATAAGCATTAAAAAGGTAACTACTGTAGGAGTCGGTCAAGCACTGAATTTTAATGCCATATTTTGCTGGTTTCTTCGGCATGTACATGCGAAATCCACATTTTTCTCTAAAAGGGACAAGCATTTCATCCACCGTAACGTTATCACTAAGACAGTACATCTCTTGAGAATTTTGAATGAAAGCATTGAATAATTCAGAGATAGGGGCGGCACGATCCACTTTTTTTCTCTCCTCGCGAGTTGTGGAATCATCAAACCTAAGAGCCATTCCTAATATTTCAAAGCGCTTGACGGACATAGTTGCTCTAAAAATAGGTCTTCCAGTTAAACCTTTTGCAAATAGGGTTTTCATATTTTCATGGCCAGATTTAAATATTGAAGTGAGCATAAGCAAACCAATAAATGCGTGTATTTCTACAGAATCGGTATTTCTATAATTTGACTTATTACTCTCAGGTTTTAGTTTATCTCTAGTTGAAACTAATTTTGCATTTGTGAAGAGGACAATTTTATCAATTATCTGCTGGTCAAATAAACATTTCCAAATTTCGAGTTGGCCAGGTTTGGCCAATTGCCTAGCTTTTCGAGTAAGCCCGGGCAATTGTCGGATAATGTTGTGTTTTGGAGTTTTTCTTACGCCAGACGGGGCGTTTTTCAGCCATTTATATTCTTTTTTATTTTTTCTTCCAATAAAAAACTGTGTTTCTTCGTTAGTTTCTCTGCCATGTTGTTTGTGGTTGTCGTCATCGGTAGTTCGCTGCTCTGCATTCAAAAGGTTATCTTCTGTATCACTTTCACTTCCTTCACTTATTTCCACTTCCTCTTGCGTCGCCTGCTGCTCATCATCGCTTAGCACATAGTCCGGATCTATATCTGAGTCGTCAATTTCCTCGTTCTCTTCAAGTTCATCGTCGCTTTCCAAATACCACTCCGTAACCCTTCGCTCAAAATTTTCATCACCAAACTGTACTGTTTGTTTTCTCGAACATTTTGAAACATGTCCGCTGCTCGTAGAAGGAATATCCATGATAACGGGATCTGAAAATAATAAGAACACTTTTTGATTTGTCCAGACAACTACTAAGTAAAATATTTTATAATCTCTCTCCAACTGAAAAAAAAATTGCAATACAATAATAGCTTAGGTATAATTTGTACATAATGCGAAACATACGGTCATACATACCTGTATTATTACTAGTGTAACGCGAAACACCCGGTCTCTCGTACCGGAACACTTTAGAAAACCGACGTGCACCTTACAGTAACAAGATATATACTAAACGCTATTGCCCGCTTTGCATAGGTAAGGAGTTGATAGAAGCATATTCGGGAGGGGAGAGACACAGATCAAACTGGGTTGTTATAAGTTAGCCAAATGTGACCCCACAGGTCTCAGAGACCGGTGTTTCGGTTTAAGGGTTAAGTGTTTTTTTTTTCATAGATAAACACCTGTACCTTTGTTGATTTTGAATAAAATTATATTTTTCTATGAAGGGCCTTACTTTTTTTCAATTTTCAACGAGCCAGTTTGTTTTTAATTTTGCTGTAACGAAATTTCCATGACTACCCAAGCGGGGAATATTTGGGTATAAACAACAAAAAATATTGTTAATTTTAGTTCTAACGAGAAATGTTTTTCAGGTGTATTCTAGAGACTTACAAGTGCTACTGTAAGTTTTTGCCATCATTTTTGCTGCATATTTCGGACAAGGCAGCAATATATTCAAGAAATTTCCAAAAAAATCAACACACTTTACGGTAATAAAAAGTTTTTAATAAACAATTATGCAAGACTTTCTTAACTGGAAACTATTTTCGAACTCTGAATCTCGTATTAAAATGGATAAAAGGATATCCGTAGAAGAGAACGTACTCAAATGCGTTATTACTGGGATATTTCGTGTATGTTGGAAAAGTATATACAACGTATTTAAGGATTTGTATAGCCGACAGATATCCGCAAGAAGACGTACTCAAATAACTTATTATTGGGATGTTCCGAGTATATTGCAAAATTATATACACCGTATTTAAGGAATTGTATGTACCAAGGGTGTATCTCCAATGTCCCGAGACATGCGACATAAATGGAATATAAACGAGATATCCTGCGTATATCGTGTGCTATCTGGATTGCTATTTCAGGTTTGGGAATATGAAGGAAATTAGTTTTTAGCTTATGATAGAAGTCGGTATGCTCAATTACCCCTCCATCAGAAATTATTTCATTGATACCCACGTCACAAAAGATGAATTCATAGTTTGTATTAATAATAGCAAGTAAAACAATACTATGGTAGCCTTTGTAGTTATAAAAATAGAATCCACTAATCTGGTGGTGCTACTATGTGTATGTGCTTCCCATCAACAGCACCTAAGCAATGAGGAAATTGCCATTTTATCTCGTACTCCTTTGAAATATCTTTCCATGACTGCTCGTTTTCTAAAAACTGAACATTTAAAAAATAGAGCCATTAAGGGAGACTCGAGCAGTGTTCAAAAACCATTTGAACATGTTTTTAAATCTAGCGATTTAATTCGTATTATATTAATATTCCACGTCACTGTGTATCTATCGCATTCCAAGAATGCCGCTTAAAAACTCTCGGCGACACACTTCGTTTTGTAGAACTTCTCTATAGTTATGTTATTTGCCTTTTACCGAGATAATATGTTAGTAGTGGGGGTGAGTTCACGCGACAAGGGACGAAAGAGGCAACGCCTCTTCCCGTTCTAGAATTCACTTCTCGTCAGAGAATCAATCAAGTAAGTCGCGACAGATTCGCTCCCTTGGCACTCGGCCATGGGAGACTTCTTGCCAGGCTCTCAACCGTGTAAGTCGATATAATATTAGCTCCCGTGACACTCGGCCATGGGAGACTTGTTCCCGGGTTCTTTTTCAAGCAAGTCGTGTGAGCACGCGCTCTCCGTGGCATTTTCATAGATAGCTTCTTCATAGGCTCTCAAGCAGCCATCCGCTCTCCGTGGCACTCGGCCATGGAGGGCTTCTTCACAGGCTCTCAAGCAGCCATTCACTTCCCGTGCCACTCGGCTATGGAGGGCTTGTTCACAGGCTCTCAAGCAGCTATTCGTCCCCTGTGGCACTCGGTCATGTAAGTAAATTCACTCGTTTACAGTCACTCTCTCAAAAGTCAGAAAGTAAACGGTGTTCTTGGCACGGCCAATATTTTCTCTGCTTTATTATAATATAAAGTTTCCCATAAGTGCTATTTCCATTTCATGGAGTCTGTAGCCTTCCTATGCAACCAGCGTAGTGCGTTTTAAAATATATTTTGTTTTGTGTATAAAAACAGCATTTTCACAAAAGCATCCCAGTCATGTTAACTACCAACAGAAGTTATATACCGTAAAATGTGGTGGCTATGTGCCACTATTTAAGGTTTTTTAACAATTTCAAGCAGTTTTTGTTAGCATTTTGTATTTACTTAATATATAAGTACTTTTAACCTTTGATTACTAAACTGGGTAAAAAATTTCAATTTTCATTGGTTTGTCCAAAATTAATAATATAAAATGGCACAGTTTCCCCCCATTCGTTGGGGTGACTTTGTGCCAGCCATTTGTTAGCTATTTGAGCACAAAGTCACCTATTTAGAGGCTGAAAATGTGGCAGGCGCATCTTCCTATTATAGTGCTGACATAGAACAATTTCACCCCATTATTTTTTTTCTATGTATTTTTTTGGTACAGACTCACCCCAAATAAAAAAATTTGCAGTAGAAATGCTTTATTTATGCAATAAAAAACAAACAAGTTATTCTTACATGCGCCGGTAGCTAATAAGAATTAAGCATGGAAATCCATATCGAGAACTCGAAAAATTTCTCTTCTTGAGATCTGAATTAGGCGGTTGATTCTTTTCTTTACTACGTCTGCGTAATCGTAAGGCAGCTATCTTTCTTCTCAGGCCATTTCTAGTTATTGCCACATTTAATCATGGCACTGACGGTAATCCCGTTCTCTTCTATGTTGGTAATCACGCCTGGGAAATATTTGTCGTCATGTCGTATATCGCATAATTTCTGACATGTAATGGTTCCTCGTTATTCTCAAAAACTCCGGAAGATTATTTTGGAGAATCATTATCAGAGAGGTTATCGAATTCTGGCGTAGGAGAGACATCACTCTCTCTGTATGATATTTTGTCACAATCTTCGCTTGTTTCGGAATTTTTCCTTTTTCGACATAGCATCAGCTTTTTTTGTGGACTTGGATTCTAGATCGTCCGTGTTTTCTGTGCTGGCAAAATTTGGAACTGAACTTGCAATTTCTGCAGCACATATACTTTTCCCAGGGATGGCATTGATCCTTTTACGTTTCAGCCGACGAGAGGCAGTAAAGTCATCTCTTTTTCTTTGCAAATGTGCTAGAAAGCTTTTGCTGTGAGCATCTTTTATTTCAGCAGTTTCATTTTCCATCATTTCATCTGGAAGTTGACTTAAAACAATCTCGCGATTTTGTGGATAAATTCCACATTTTCTAAATCCTGATGGGAGAATATCCGGTCCTTTCTGAATCATCGTATCCGTTAATTTTTTTATTGAAGTAGGAAAGAGGTCTTTAGGGATCGTTGAACATCTATTTCCATGCACCTAATCTTTTCATTCATTCACAATTTTACGCTAATTGCCTTTCAGTGAACGAAAGTATGCCACATCTAGCTGCTGCAAAAGATGAGTCGCGTTAGGAGGCAAGGCTATAAAATATACATCGTTTCTTTCACAATGGCGTACCACCTCAATATTAAGGTAGGAACTTAAATTATCACCTATTAGAACTTTTTTCCCTCTTGCTTTTTTAGAAGAGGGAGCATACATTTTACAAACTAGTCTTCGAAGGAGTGGTAGTCGAACCACCCCGACTTTGTTCTGTTATATCGGGCACGATCTGGTTCATATTCTGTCTGACTGCCAAAGTTTTTCAGATTTATAGACCACATAAATAGGTGCTGTCTCACCTGCTGCATTTCCCGCAACATTAGAGATGTGCCGGGGTTTGTCGCGTTCCTGATTTTTTCAGGATATTTTGTGCCACGCCTAATAAGCATCTTTTTAGCTCCGGGATCTTCTCCAAGGTTGCTCTCATCATAGTTCCAAATGTTGGAGGGAGGGACCCCATCTAACTCCCTTACAAGATTATCGAAAAATATATTTATAACGTCTCGATTTATTGCCGCCCTTGAAACGCTTATGTTTCTTGCTACTTGATTTGAAAGGTTGTTTCTGTGTCTATTTAGGAATGACAAAGCCCATTCTTTTCGCGGAAGGTTGTTTTTAAAAACTCTGACTTTTTTCCCTCTCTTATCTAAATAGGTTTTGACAATAAACTGCAGATCCTGGGACGATACAGGAAAACCATACGTGGAAATGGCTATTACATGAGCAACGATAGACTGTTCCTCATCTTTGTCGAGCGCCGTTTGACCACCAGCCCAGACAGCACAAAACCGTCCAATGGAGGTCCATTTTGAATATTTTTTTGGACGTCTGGACGTCTATAAAAAGACAATTTCTGGATATTGACGTTCAATGGGCGTCCACAGGAGGATTCAAATGGCACACTTCCGGACGTCCATAGTATGTCCAGTTTTTGACCATATTTGGACATGGATGTTCATTTTTGGTTCATTTCTGGACGTTCACTTGACCTTATAAATGGCGTAAATCGTACGTCCAGTTTTGTTCATATTTGGACATGGATGTTAATTCTTTGTCAATTTCTGGACGTCCACTGGACTAGATAAATGGCGTACATCGGACATCCAGTTTTTGACTGTATTTGGACCAATTGTGGACGTCCACTGAACCTTATTTGGGAATTGTTTTCGAAGATAGAAATAAAATAAAATTAGTTAACAAAATAAAAAAGTGTTAATGTTAAAAATACATTCTTTAGTTTTTCAATCACAATGGAAATTATGTTTTTTTCCTTTGCCCGTTTTAGCCATTTTTGAACGGCATCTTCACCTCGTTTTTTGTCGTAGTCTTTTCTCACAAGTAAAGATTCTAAAAAGAAAAATTGCATTGGCTCCCACAATATGCAAAAAAAGTATGTGATCGTGAAAAAATGTTGAAAATAAACTTCTCAAATTTCAAAATATCATATACTTATATTTTTCGTTTTAAAAAATTCTAAGCCTTTTTTGTCTCGCTTTCTGAATACTGTGTATTCACATTTTAAGGAAATGTACAAACGAAAGACTTACCTAATATAACTTCATTGAGTTTAAGACTTTTAAAAGCATTCTTTTGCTTGGCACCATGATAAGAGTATTTGGAACCTAGTGTGTTTGTCATGACTATTGAAAGGCAGCGTCTAATGCAGTCATAGACAATTCTTCCACCAAGTTTGGAAAACTCCTTGACCTACAAATAAAAAATTATGTAAAATTTTATTAGTTTATACCTAAGAATAAGACCATAAACGGTATTAAAAATCTATTTTTGCCGCTGACGCACTAACTCCCTTTTTAGTGAATTACTCAAGTAGTTTATTCCACTATAGTGAGTTATGACGAATATAAGATACTTTAATCGACCGAGGGTTTGATACATTATCTTACCACTTTTTCATAGTCTTCTTCAGAATTTAAAGGACATGTTAATCAATAAAAAATGAAGTTTGCACTTCTTTCTTATTGTTTAAGTTGTATTGTCTTATGTCGTCCCTAATTGCAAAAATTGTGCTCTAAGATGTTTTTTGGTCTTGGGCGATACTCAATAACGGCTGCTCTAAAAGCGATATTCACAATATATACCGTGTTTCCAAAATTCGCGTGTATGCTAGTTTTCAATCATCATCATTATAAGATATATTTTAAAAATAAACTTAGGTTTCTTGAACAACATTTGTAGTTATACTAGAAAACCAAGTTAGCAATAACGAATAATTGATTTAAATAAACACTCATCCGTGCACTTAAGCTTAAAAATTGTAGCTTAAATTATTACTGTACAATAATTTCCAGTACATACGTATTTTATCCTGGTGCTTCACAGAGCAGTTGCAGTGATCATCACTTCTGCTATCATTTCCATCAGGTATTCTTTAGAAATGGAACCTATAAACATATATAAATAAGACATTTCAAAATAAATAGTTAGAGATTTCTTTTAAAGATAAAATTAAGTGGAATAAAAAAGATCTAGAATGTAATGTTTGTTATATCTATTGTAAGTATTATCAGTAGATAGTACTCAATAAACCAACGAACCATTACTAAATGAAGTCGAGGGTGTCCCATCATAAGAACAACCACAATCTGAAATCAATTATTTACTGTTTTAATGCTGAAGTTAAAACAATAAAATTTACACAATTTAATAAAAAAAATATTCCTTACAAGTTTCTTTTTCTGATACTGTGATATTTGGCAATCGGTTTGGGGTATGGATTGATGATGACTCACGATCTAAAATAAAGTAGATAAATATTTTTAACAACAAACCCAGCTATGCGGGAAACCCAAAACTATAATATGTCGTGTAGCATTTAATTTTTCATGAAGATATTATTAGTAAATGCTACCTGCCTTTTTAACATTGGAAATGTTTTTTATTTTCCTATTATGGGGTATCAAATCACGAAAAAGTGCATGCTACATTTGGCACATCACCTAATATACGAGAGAGATCGTGTTAGTCTGTTTCTGAGGACGGAATCGATTCAAACGACAAAAATAAATTAAAGCTAACTGAAACTGACCAAAAGTTGATTGAACGACTAACCCAAATTAACTAAAAGTAACCAAAAGCACAAAAAGGGTTAAAATGAATCGGAACAAATTAAAAAAATAAGAGTAAGTTAAAACTCACTCAAAGTAACCGAAATTTGGCGAATTACCAAAACTAACCATAAAAATTGGTTATAACCTATCGGATCCGGTTCAAATTACTAAAATAAATTGGAACTAACTGAAACTAACCGAAAGTAACCAAAAGCTCCAAAAAAGGCTAAAACCTATCGGAACAGATTAAAATATTAAAGTAAGTTAAAACGAACCGAATTTTGGCGACTAACCAAAACTATCCAAAAACATTAAATTCGATTATAACGTATCGGCGCCGATTGAACTGACTAAAATTAAAACTAACTGAAATTAACTGAACATTGATTGAACGACTACCCACGACGACTATCGAACTCAACATAACCCAATCTAACCTAAACCAAAGACAATCATACTACGAATAGACAGTTCATCTAATGTAAAATAAAACGCCCCCGAAAAGGATCCCAACTGCAAGCGAGTTGGGATCCATCGATGATTTTTCCATTGGAAATCCTCGATGGATCCCAACTCGCTTGCAGTTGGGATCCATTTCGGGGGCGTTTTATTTTACATTAGATGAACTGTCTATTCGTAGTATGATTGTCTTTGCCTAAACTAACCAAACGCACCAAATATGGTTAAAACGTATCGAAACCGATTAAAAATATTATAGTAGGTTAAAAATAACTCAAATTAACCGAATTTTGGCGACTAACCAAAATT
>MU183291.1:122872-155850 GCA_016904865.1 Pissodes strobi | reverse complement strand
AACTGGTAGAACTGACAAATAAAACAAATCATACAATGAATGAAATAGCCTCAAACATGCTTAGAGTCCCATTTTATTTTACCTTCTTGGAGATATGCTAGTTTTAATTTAGCATTAAAAATTTATATGTGCACTTTGAAATTAAAAAAAAAAGGAACTTAACATAAAACTTGTAGTGTACCTTAGACCAAGTAGACTTGTACCTTGAGGCACATATAAAAATTTAAAAATAAATTCAAAAAAATTTTTTGCCATTCAACATTGTAAATATCGAAATTTAAATCAAAAATATGTATCCCTTTTTGTCTTTCAGATAATCCAGCCTGACGTGGTGGTGCAAGTTGAGCAAAACGTCTTCAATATAAATTTGAAATTGTTGACCACTTGGGCCAGAAAACTTGTTGCTGATGCGAATTATCTTTAGGTATGGAACCATTAAACAAGGACTTAGGGCAATTACTTCGGCAACATAGAAATGTATTTTCCTCCCCGTTAGTTTTGTAAGACAAAATTCACCTACTGATAAATCGGAAATGTTCACTCCTGTGGACTTAGCCTGGCATTCTTCTTTGGTATCCATTTCAAAATCATCTTCGGCAAGTCTGAATGGTCATCATAAACAACAATGTTTTCAGAATCATCTGAAGATGATGACGACTGCAGCACTTTTCTTTTAATAGTCTATTTTTTGCCTTTGGTGTTTTTGTAGCTGGTTTTTTGTTAGCTTGACTTTCCATTTTTTCAGGAGTATCAGTTAATATTCGGCACTTCCCTTTTTTCGTCCTTTTGCGGAAGCAGTTCTTGGTGCAGCTTGTGGAAATGGACGAGTCAATTCGGGTGAAATTAATGCATGTGATGCGGATGAAGTATTTTGTGTGGATGGAGTCTTGTTTGATCTGGACGAAGTAGCGTTTTTGGTGTGGATGGTTGGTTGATATTGCGACAATACTTGATGCCGTTGCAGCAAAACTTGTTTCGGATACGGATGCTCGATGTAAAGATGAGGCTCCTTGTGATGTAGGTGGGTCGTCATATGGCCGATCAGTTACCGATAACCCCATGAATTCATGCTCTTGAAAGATGTTTTCATTAAGAGGCCAAATATCTGATACTGAATATTTGAAGGTGTGAATGCTAAAGGGAAGGCTATTCCTGATATTTCAGCCACATCGTAAATTGAAATTGGTTTTTCAGGGCACTTTCTTTAGATGTAATACGCACTGAAATATAATTATTTCGTACAGCATTTGCTGATGCTTTTAGTGCGGAAAGATCGGGCAACTTCTCTTTACACCTTGTATACTTCTTGGCATCTAAAACAAAATAGATAATTATATCTAAACAAGAAGGTTGTTTCTTTTGTATAGGGCCATGACTCAAAGTACAAGATAGATTATACCTTGGGCCATGACCCAACGTACAAGACAAGTCAAAGGTACAAGCCTATTTACATTTATACAATAATAATGTTTTAACCTATAAAAAGCAAACATTAAAATTTGAACAATAACAAAATAATTTCTATAGATACCTAACTTTAACATAAAGCATGCGAAAATGATATTTTTTACTGAAAACTTAATAGAAAATATCAAACTCGAGTCAAAATGCTTTTGGATGCAAATAAAACAACCACTCGGTCACAGAACAACCGTTTAACAGAAATCACTTAAATAAACTGTCACGCATTGGTGGTCGAAATGTTAACTAACAACCAGAATTTGACTGAGATTTACGCGCTAAATATGAAATTATATTAATGGTCCAAGGTACAAAGTGAGTCAAGGTGCAAGCTTCTCCCCTACACCGACCGGAGAAGTTAACTGGCTCGTCGAGTTTTGCTCAGTAACCTGCCGGCCCAATCCGAGACTGCATAAGAGGTAAACCTAACATTATATTGCAATACTTGTTATTACCTGGTATGTTAACAGAAGGCATTACTCCTTTCTTGAGTTTTTTTATTAGCCCCATAATCTTTAGCAAGAAAATGTGCAGTATTAGTATAAATCTTCTCTGGAGATTTTCCTATTAGGTCTATATTTCCACATAAAAATACCCATTTAACAAATGTAGCCCTATATTTTTGTGGGTTAGGAAATCTATGCTTTGTCTCATCCCTGTTATAGCATGTTGGGATGCAACATTGGAGAGCAGGCATTTTGATTCTAAATAAGAGCCGTATTTTTGTTTACCATTCAAAATAGGTGAAGACTATGTACTGTATCTAATCTATATAACAAATAATCAAATGAAATTTCAATTTAATAAATATGAAGACAAAGAGTAATCTGCAGATACAGCAATCCGGTAAAAATAATATCTCTTTATTCTCAAGTAATGACAATTTACAACATAAATAAAATGTACGAAAGAAACATTGCATATTTATATAGGTATTTACTGCTTCCATTATCATATTTTATAGGTAATAAAATAAAATAAACTTATCTAAAATACCGCAAGTAGAGCGCAATTTTCAGTTACCTCACAAAATGTTCAAAACACACGAAGCAGTCCACTAATACAAATTATTAACAATTCACTCCACCTCAACAAAGTAAAATAACTGTGAAAACTAACTGCGATGGTCACTGGTCAGCCAGTTTTCATCTTTTTATTACAAATTACACGCGCAGGCGCAACCCACGTTTCTCATGTGCCGGTGGTTTGCCAGGGCCCTGTGTGCCACCTGGAAGAGTAATATCGATAAGAACGTAATTTTAAAAAAGTGCGCAGGGTATGACTGCAACTGCCGCCTTGAACGAGAGACTCCGTGCTGATTGGCATACCGAAAATGTACGAATATGCACGATCAATACGTTGTGTCACAATCTCGCCACAGCAGGCACAAAGCCACCCCATTTTGCGGAAGTTGTTACCATGTTTTGCAGAAATACAATTTATATGCCGATCCTGATCTAGAAAAAGCTTATAAATATTTATTAACACACTCCATTTCTCAAGTAGCCTGTGAAAGGTCCTTTTCCAAATTAAACTTTATTTTACATAGACTAAGAAGCTGTCTAACTCAAGACCACTTAAGAACTGTTTTCCTAGCAGCGCACATTTTACGCGGCGTAGAACGTAATACGGCCGACGCAACGCAACATACAGAAAAAGTGTTTTCCTAGGATTGTCAGTTGCGTCTTGACCGTCGCGATGAGTGTATCAAATAAAAGTAAAAAGAAATTAGCTTTGGCATTTTTAATATTACAAGATGAAATTTTGCAAGAAGAAATTGACATAATAACCACGATTCATAATAGCACTAGAAATTCTGCTAGTCAATTATTTCAAAATAGAAGCAGCGAAGGAGCATTTAAATTACTTATCCATCTGCTCGACGACGAAGTAAAATTTAAAGCATATTTTAGAGTTACAAGCAGCAATTCTCGTTTCTCCCCGATCTTGTGAAAAAAGATTTAAATGTGGAACCATGTAATCGTGTGCGACATCCTATTTCGCCACCTGAAAAACTTGGCCTAACATTGAGGTAAATAAATATTAAATTTTTTTTCCAAATAATCAAACCTATATTTTTTAAACCCATTTTACACAGCACTTTTTATCTATAATGTTCATAATTATTGTGTTAATTACTTAAACGTGTATATGTTGTGTCCACTTGTCTAAGGAAAGTTAGGATTAGACGTATTTTTGACTTAAAAGGATGACAATGGATCTTCAGACGATATATTACCCGATAAAATATTGGACCAAGGTAACACCTTGGAAGATGAATGCGCGTTTTGGTCTTGGAGGGGTAACGCTGGATTTGCAAACGGTGCCTCCGATAACTCCGTATTGAATTGGGCCGACATCAAGGACGGCGGATGACCATTTTCTACTTGTAAGGGTGACGATGGATTCGCATACGGTGCATTTTCAGATGTTGATATTCGGTGGGAGTGAAGGCATGAACATATTGGCAACAGATGATTGTTCCACATGTGTGAGAAGATAATGTTGAACTAGGTCGAGTGCAACTTTCATAGGTAGACATTCTGGTTTTTCTTGCTCTCTGATTTCTGAGTTCAATGTCGGTTACCACATTAAAAATTTTCATTTTAGTCTCGATTACATCTTCAGCCTGAAATTTTTTGACTGTAGCAGCAAGGCTTTTGCAAAGAAGATCAATTTCCTTTTCTTCACTGGACTCCATTAATTGGTCAACGTATTTCCCGAGTTGTTGCCTCTCCTGCTCCTTGTTTTTTAGTAACTGTAACAGTGTGTCAGTTGATCTATTTCTCTTTGTCGAAGGACTTACTAAACTTAAAACTTCAGGCTTATCTTTATCCGATTTTCGAGGCCTGGACGTTTCTCTTTTCCTTTTAAATTTGTTTTCATCGAGTTCTTCGGCAGTATCATCAGTTCCAGTTCTATCTTGTTTATCACCGGCTGTACAATGATTGTCAACTGCCAGATCCATTAAGATAAAATCATACGGGCGCAGCAGCCTATACCGGCAGACTTTGGTCTTCAGTGCGAATTACCGAAAGGGAAAAGCCCCTCTGACAGGCAGCTATTCTTAAAAAGTGAATCTCTAAACGCCGTCGGCGAAGTGCTGATTAAAGCAAATCAACATAATTAAAAGTAAACTACCTTGATAAATAATTATTCAGGTTGATTGGTTTTTAACGCCCTTCTGGCAAGCTCTCTTTTTGATATTCGCTGTTAATACATTTCGTGCAGAGTAACCCCTGGGACTTACGAGATATGCATTCTCAAATATTCCGGTAATACTTACAACCTTATATACTCAACCTGAAGTTAATAAACCAAGCCATTTTCTACACCGTGTGTTTCTATCCATCTCTCCCAATTACCTATCTGAGCTACGTCACCTGAAAGAGCACAGCGCAACTACTGCAACGAAGTCAGTTCCATAGGCGACAAGGGGTAGGAAGCGACATATCGTCGCCTTAAAGTGTTGACCTGCTAAATCCATCTTACCCAATTTTACAGGAGAGACAAAAAAACGATTTCGCAGCATTTTTTTTATTTAAAATTAATTAATAACATACCAAATAATGCTTAACTAGTATACGTATTACTCTACCGTCAATTTTATTAAAATGTATTATTGTAATTTTGGTTTTTAGTGTTTTTGGGAGATAGCTGGTTATCAGTTTTTCAAATTAAGTTAATAACGGACTTAGAAGTTTAGTGCAATCAAACACGCATTATTCCATACGCAACGAAACTTTATTATTCTAAATAGAAAAGGTATGAAAACAATTATAACGCTATTCATGGGGAAGATCATCATACAATTTGTGGTAGTCTACCGGCAAGGTCTTCTTGATTGCTTGAAGGTCTTCATATTTTTTAGCGGTGGTTTTACGTCTTTCCAGGTATAGTCGCTTCAGTTGGTCCCAAGAATGTGAGTTGATTTTGTTGTTCTTCCGTTGAGGAATGGTTTTCCATTGATCAACAAAGTTGGCTTTGCAAGAAATGTCACCTTCAGGTGTGTACCTCAAAGCACAAATATCTGTCACTTTTAAATCACCTTTACCTCTTCCTGGACGAATTGTTTTATAACGCTGAATTGAATAAAAAATTTTGAAAAAATCGTGCGCTAAATATTTTGCTTTGTAGGGAGCAGGTTTTTTCCTTGCCTTTAGACATATAGGTACATAATCCGCTGGTAGATTAATGACTTTATCTTTGAGTTTTTGTTCGATGGTTCCGTGAACAGAATCAACTTCCATCTGTGTATGGCCAGGTTCAAGGTATTTTTGCTCTATTATTACGTTATGAGTGATTGCTACATTCAATAGAACATTGTCCATAACAGCGTTTCTGTTTTGGTAACCGCAACCATCCGTATACATTATAATGGTGCATATTTCCTCAGTCTTTTTCAGAGAATGAAGGATACTGGACAAAATCTTCTGTTCTATAAAAAACATCCAAATACTTGCGAATTCCTCAGAACCAAGACCTCCTTCACATTCGTTCCAAATGAAACAATAAGCATTAGAATTCACCAAGTTATAGAAACACAGACTGTGTACTTGAAGCTTTGTTTTGTAGTACAATGTGGAGACTTTAGATTTTGGGGCCATCAGCACAGCTTCCAAATCTACTGTGAACACATATTTTTTTTTCCTTTTTATCTTTATCCGGAAAAGTTTTTTTTTATCGAGGGTTTTAGAGAATGTTGCTATTGAAAGGGGCTCTGATTTGCACCAGTCTTTGACATAAAACTCGTAAACACTTTGCCGAGACTGCCATTCAGCCAAAAGATATTCTTTTTTGAGATGTTAACCTGCAATAATGCGATCATATCTTTTGCGAAATCCTCATCAAAATGTAAAACAATAGTTAAAAATGATTGTGATTTACTCGAATATAGGATTAAATCACACATTCTAATATTTAAAATTGCCATTCCCAATTGAACTTTTCCATAATAACTATGCCTTCTTATGCGGTAAGTTCCAAATAGGAACAAGAATGCACAAAATTAATTGCATCATCCTCAATGCCTAAAATAATTAGTATATTAAGATACTAGTTTTAAAATACCATATTCTATCGCACGAGCACGAAATTAGGAAACGACCCGCTTGCGGGGAGTTTCCTAACGTGGGAGTGCGCTAAATGTCTTTTGAAACGTGTATTTTATACTATTTTTTCTATTTTGCACGTTTTTTAATGAAAAACATTAATTTATTCAAGTCGCGATCAAAGGTTGGACGGCCATCTTCTCACTTTTGACGTCTGTATTATTAGGAATCCCATTCAAAACGGTGTCGAAATTTTTGCTAGCGAGCTTTGACAATGAACAATTTTGTTAATATCATAGCAACCAGTCAACAAAAGTAGTGTCGAAAAGAAGCTCTTTTCGACACTTTGCGTATCGAAAAGACTTCTTTATGATACCAAAATAGAAAAAAGAAGTATTGACATCATACATACCAACATAAATTATTTTTAAATGTCATAGAAATAAATGTCATAGATATAAATAGAAATGGGCTGAAAACTTGACAAGTGATTCGATACAAAGAATAATTCTAAGAAAATAAACGCCTTAATTCTCGCTTATTATAATGATAAATGACGGCGGAAGTCACGAATAGTGAGCTAAAATTACATTCTTCCAGAAAGGCTAGGAAATGCTCTAACAGGAATAATAAACCTTCAAAAATCTAAATCGAGAATGAAAAACGCGCGATACATAGCCCATTCCTATTATTTGGCATGAACCACACAAAAACTAGTCGGCCGTACCAAACGAGAAATATATTTAAAGCAGAGGTCCAAAAACGATCTCCGGAACATCAACCTAGGGTTCTAAAAAGGTAATAGAATATTCAAACTGAAATTAAATTATGGTTCAATAAGTCAAATGCAGCGTATTTGCAGGCTAACAGAATTCTTTAGAAATGTAAATCGACTCGCTGGCTGTTAACGATAATATAAGGCAAATCAAGCCAAGTTAACTTAACACGTAGACTGCCATGTGAATAAAATACAATTCACGCAGCCTGGTACTCTGTAGGCCGCGTGAATTATATATAATTCTAGAACCTCTCTTGATTTGACGCTTCGTGCATAATAGGCGATTCACGCTTGCATGGTCTGTATACGGAATCTCATAGAGCGTGGCCCGGAAGGTAAACTGATGAAGAGAGCACTCAGACTTAGTACGATTTTAGAGAAATATCCTCACATAAATTAAATATATAGAACAGAATACAAAAATTCTAATTAGCAAACATTTATTATATTTATAGGGAAAACAAATGGTGCTTTTATAGGAAAAACAGGAGTATATTAAATTAATACTAAACGTAGTACATTAAATACCTAAAAACTAAAATTTTACAATAGATTTGTGCTTAAGAAAAAAACATTCAATGCAAAAATAAGCATCGCATTTCTCGCACTTGAATGGGGTTTGTTTTGCTTTTAATGCAGCATGTTTTCTATTGTGCTCGGCTTTTAGTTTTTCGTAACACAACGTGCATCTTCTCCTGCTGGTTCCCATATTCTTTAAGCTGCATTCCCCTGTAGTTGTAGCTTCAACTTGAGCTTCCATTCCTAATAGCCCCATTGTCACTCCTTCTTTGAAAGTCGTAATTTTGATATGCTTGCCTGTTATATTTTTGTATAGAATGTGGGCATTAACAAGTGCTGAGCCTGTAATCAACTCCATGGCCAGCTTTCTGTACCACTTAACCCCTTTTCTTAATGCAGTAGAGTAAGCCTTCATTTGATCAGATATGTCAATAAAGCCCTTGCTGTTGTTATAGTCAATTATGATTTGTGGCTTTTGTACAATCTTTCCATTTTCGCACACCACATCTGACACACTGTCAGTATGCAGGGTGCTTAACACCAGGACATCCCTTTTGTCCTTCCATTTAAGAACAACTACCCCAGTGTTACTTTCTCGTGCAATTGTTTGGGATACCTTCAGTTTAGCTCGGGTTACATCCTGGGGATTTAGTTTTCTATTGCTGCGGAGGGTACCTACAAGGTGGGTGGATCGTTTTAACAATTCGTGTGCTAGATGAACACTCGTATAAAAATTATCAGTGTAGAGCACCCTTCCTACGTTCAATAAGTTTTGAGTCAACTCCATAACAACGGACGTTGCGACAGTTGAACATCTCGTACCACAGTATACTTTTAAATTATAAGTATAACCCTTATTTGTGCATAGTTTGTAAAGCTTAATACCGAATTTATGCTTTTTATTCTTGATATATTGCTTGAAAGAAAGTTTGCCCCGAAACGGTACCAAAGTTTCATCGATGCATATTTCCCTCTCGGGTATGTTAGCTTTTTGAAAACGTTCTAAAAGTAAATTTATTAGGGGCTGAATCTTAAATAGGCGGTCGCCTTCAGGACACTCTTGGTTATTTGATAAATGCCACATGCGCAAAATCAATTCAAAGCGGTTCCTTGACATAAAGTTTTTCACTTTGCTTTCATACAGCACTTTTTTTGACCAATAGTCAGAAAGCTTGGGTTTTTTATTAAGACCCATCCAAAAAATAATACCCAAAAACATCTCGATTTCTTCGGCTGATACATCTTTCCATTTTCGTAAACGGGAATGTCGTGAGAGATTGGAATTTTCTATTGTTTGCTGCGCATACCTATTTGTTTCTACCACCATGAGGTTAATAATTTGATCAGTGATGAAGTATTTGTAAAACTCGTATGGCGTTTTTTCAAATAATTCAGTTTTTACTTCAGCAGGAATTCCAGGGTTTGGCACGGAAAAATCTAAAGTTTTAAGATTATCACCACTCACATGTCCCCAGGTTATATCGTCTGGATTAGGAAATACCTCCTCAGCTTCATTGTCGGACATCTCATACCATTCCTGCTGGCCAATACTAGAGGTGCTTGGATCAGCTCGTTGATGCGTAGTACTAATCCCCTGAAATACAAAAGAGGTATATGAAAAGGGCTCCAAATAAGAAATATTTGTCTTGTGATATATAAAAACAAGCTCGACCACAGTTTTAAAATCTTAGATTGAAAGTGGGAAGAAAGAAGAATAAACAATATTTTTTATGCAATATTATTTTGCCGACGTAACAAAATATTGTACGTATTTGTTCGTATATTAGCAAATAATGTTTCAGTTCTTTCTGTGTTCCCAACCTACTATTTACTAACCTACCTGGCTGTCGTTACTTTTGCGCTTTTTTGTAGGCGGAATTTTGTAATTTGTACACTCAGAGTCCGATGACGATGTCTCGCTAGGTATATACTCATCTTCTGAGTTATCTTGAAATGGATCAGGAATCTCTTCATCACTCATATCCAGAGTTTGAGCCATAAGCTGTTGAAGCTTTTCTTGTTCACTTTCGTAAGAGTTTCGCGCCATTTCTGAACACAAACGATACGTTCACCGATATACTCCGGTAAGAACTAAACTAATTCCCTTCTGACTGGCGGCTGCATACCTGATTCGGCTACAAAATAGGTAGGGCAGGCGGCGTTGCCATAATTAACCGTGAATTAAATATGATTCACGTGGCGCAAATATGCTATTTAGTTTCCGACGCCACGTGAGTCATATATGATTCACAGGGGTAACTGCAACCCTTTATGTAAAAAGTAACTTTTCTCCTCATATATTATGTCTTAATTGTTTTTAAAGTTCGAAATTTTAATAAAACCCCGGTGGCCCGTGAAACCGCTTTTTTTTTCTAGTGCGGCAGTCTACGTGTGAATAATAAGGTACATACATCGCTTATCAACTAAAATAGATGGTCACAACGGATTCTAAAAACTAATACGAATATATAGCTAATCTATACCTAAAATATAGTTAATTCATATTAGGAAAAACAGCATTTTCAAGCAAATGAAATTAATAAATTTAGAATTAATAAACCGATGCGTGCGAAATACAGCATCATTTTTTCGCTAAATGCGGCATATAAATGAAATTTTGTAATTGGCAAAATCGAACTGTTACAACTCCCCCTCTCCTTCAAAAGGAGGGAAACTTAGAGGAAGTTAACCGACGATAATAAATTAATTGAGGTAGGCAATCTAAAGCACTTATGTGACGTACGGGTGTACCCTACAGCTAACCTATAGCAAATTAAAGTAACTTCAAAGATACCGCATAAAAAAATTTTGATAAGCCAAAACATTACTGACCACCAGCTAATTTAAATGTCACCAATTTCCAAATTAAATTAGTACATTAAGCTTTTTTTTGGAAAAAAAACTAATAAGAAAATTAAGTAATTAATATATATAATAACATAACTGGAATAATTTCCAGAAGCCAAAAATAAATTGAACCAACCAGAACTAAGTAATACAATATAAACCTATATTCAGAATATAAACCTATATTCAACATAACAGGCATACGTCACGCCAAACACTATGCCACGGTCATGGATGGGATACTCAGGGCATACTCAACACCATGACAGAAGCTAATTTATAACAATAACCAACAATAGATTGTTCCATTAAATTTGAAATAATAAAAATTAAATTAAAATAAGTAAAGATAGATACACAAACAATCAGGAAAATAGTAAAATAGGTAAAGTTAAGTGATAAGAAAATTAAGGACAAAAGGTAAGTAATAAAATAATGCAGAGCAAGGAAAATCAAGAAAGGTCGTGAGATCGACAAAGCTAAGTAATAAGGTAAGTAAAGAAAATTAAAGACAAGGTAAGATACCTACAATTACAAGTAACTGAGAAGGATAACGGTGAATGCAGAACAGCTTTCTCAAGGCTGCTCTAGCTACAACAGTAGTAAGTGACGGAAGGTCAGCGTGACTACAGCACTCTGTGGGCTTTTACCACAATCAGTATCTCTGTGCAGAAGAAATTCTTTACCAATTTGATGTAGGCAACCATCAAGTTTCGCGCCAAGCCAGTTACCCACACCAAATCAATTGCCCCAACTGCAGAGCAACGAAAAAAGACAAGTCCAGGTAATATCCCAAATAAATGGTAATGTAACCGTTAAGTCACAAAATTCTAGACCGAAAAGTGATTAATACTTTGAGCAGTAAATCCAGATACATCTGAAGTAACACAAGTTACATTGCTCCAGTATAACAAAAAATCAAAAGTAATGGTCTAAGCAGGAAAAGCCGAAGGTTAGTCTACTTAGGCCCAAAAAAAATCATAGTCAAAAGAAAGATAAGCAAATCAAGAAAAAGCAATCATCAAAATCAGATAATAAGATAAAGGTAACGAAATAAATTCAAAAATAGATAACCAAAAATCAAAGCATACCTACTCGCTTTGATAAGTAAATCAACTAATAAAAGTAAACACTAAAATCAAACAATAGAATCAAAATCATGGTAACGAAATAAATTCAAGAATACATAGCTAATCAAAGCTCATACCCACAGTATATCAGTTTTCAGCTACCCATAAAACATACAATATCAGATACAATAGTCACAATTCGGGGTCAAATTCGGGAGGTTGTCATAATCAAGAGAATAGTCAAATTCGGAGAAGTCATAGCCAGGTGTGTCACATCCGGGATATTCGTCAAATCCGGGAAAATGGTCACAATTAAGAAAACAGTCAATTTCGAGAAATTTGTCACAATCGAGTAATCTCACAATTCAGGGTAATTTCCAAGCAAAATGCATACAGATAAGAATTAATTTTTAAGATAGCTTATAAACTCATAGTAAATATTCAACAGAACAATGTGGATATAAAGAATTGACAGAAAGAAAAAAAAAATAATATCACAAATAAATCAAAGTAAATACAGAATATTAAAAATAACCATTATTTAAGAAAATTTAAAGTCAAGGGATAGAAATACAAATTGCTCAATAATCTTGTTTGAATCAGTTAGATGGACCATCGGAACCGGAATCGATGTACACCGGTTTCAAGTCTTGAACATGCCAAATACCCTTGCTATTACCGTGTTCATCCTGGAGTTCGTACGTACACGTACCGGTTTTCTTTTTGATCTTAAATGGACCTAGGAACTCAGGAGCCAATTTTGAGCTAAAATAATTGGAGGCGTTAGAGAGCACTTTATTTTTACGCCATACCTCTTGACCAGAAACAAAATTGACCGGACGTCTTCGAAGATTGTATTGGTGTCGATTTCTTGACTGTGCCGACCCAATTTTCTTATGAATTTTCTCAAAGAGCTGTTTAAAAGTTTCGATTCGTTTTCGAATGTAATTTTGACTGTCCGTCTCGGCCGATGGAATGCCTTCGGTATAATCTTGCCCAAAAAGTTTATGTTCCCGCCCAAAGTTCACTAGATACGGAGTATGAGAGTATAACCAGTAGTTTCGTGACGTGATGTTCGAATAGCACAACCAATAGATGGAAGATTATCTTCCCAAGTTCGATGATCGTTTTGGTTGACATAAGATCGCAACCTGCTTTTGACGACTCTATTGACACGTTCGGTATGATCAGCACGAGGATAATAAGATGCAGTATAGAAAATTTTGACCTTATACTTGTCACAAAGAGATTGGAATTCTTTGGATTTCATCTGAGTACCATTATCACAAGTTAGATACTGTGGAGCCCCATAAACCAAGAAAATGCCCTGTTCTATATGTTTGACTAACGTTTTCGCTGTAGCAGAACGGCAAGGAAAGAGAACGACATATTTAATAAAGTAGTCGGTAACTACCAAGATGTGAGTATTGCCCTGTTTTGAACGAGGTAAGGGTCCTACAAAATCTAGACTGATGGACTGCCAAGGTTCCCGAATATCGGGTCGATTACCCATTAAACCTGCTGGTGCCTTTTGTTCCACCTTATTTTGAGCACAAATATGACAGGATCGGACATACTTAGCAACATCTGCTCTCATCTTAGGCTAATAGTAACGTTCAGCTATTTTCCAAAATGTTTTCAACATTCCAACATGACCTGAAGTTGCTAGACATTTTACAATCACTATACTTTAGCACTATGCAGTATGCAGTTGAAATACTATCAGGTGAATAGGCTAGTCATGGATATCGCTTGTGAAATCGTCAATCCAATTTCCAATACGTCATATTTGTTAGTCATTGCATATTTTTGTAGAGCTTCTTACTCATATTGGATACCATGTTAGATAAATTTGTTAGTAAATTTTTTTAGCCAGAAGTAATTTCTAGCTTTGCTTTTCCAATCACCTTGCTTATAGGTGAATCATGAATAACAACTTGAACCTAAAATGGTATTTATCTCATGATTCGACCCCAAGAAATTTTACATTTTCATTTTTAGAAAGTAGTAAAATAATTTGCATAGGAAGAATAATATATGCATCACATACAAGAAAAATTAAAGTAGCAAAAAGATGAAAACATATAAATAAAAGCCATTCCTAGGTTTGAAACATATTCTTACCAGTTATCCTAAAGCGCCTTTCTTGCCGCCAAATATCTGACCTCTGAGCTGAACTCGCTGCCAATTTTATAATGCTTGTATCGGTTAACGTAGATAATATTTCACTACAATATGGGTTTAGAGTAAAACCTTCCAATTTAATTCCTAAATTGTTCGTAAACTCTGAACTGGCAGAATTTGATAGCACAGTTTTTATGCTGGTTGAAATATCAGGTTCTGTTTTCACCGTGCATGGAGCTGAAGATCTTCCTTTTCTAAAACAAAACATAGCTGCTAACTAAATTATAATCCCACCCAATATTGTAGGTACTTATCAATAGAATCATTTTACATAGGTTAACTAAGTAGAGAGTAGGTACAACACCTTTAAAAAAGATTTAGTAAAATCACACCGACTTACGTTGGCAACTTTGGATCTACGTAAATCGGTGTAAAATTCCCCAGCTATTTATTTCCATGTAAAACTACATTTCAAATACTATTTTTAAATGGGACTTTACATGAATAAATGTAAACCTAAGATGTAAAAATACATAAAGTCACGAGTAATATCACATTGAAGATATTATTTTTTAGATGGAATTTTAAATGAAAATGTGTAAACATAAAATGTAAATATACATAAAAATATGCATTTTCACATGTGAAACTTATGTTGGATTTTTACTCATTTTTCTGTTTTAGTGTAAAATTACATTCTAAATTTACACAGCAAATATAGTAGTTTTCGAATGTAATATTACTTTATTATTAAATTTCTTATTTTATATAACTCAGGGTTGTTTAAATGTAAATATTTAAAGAAATGATTCCCCAGAGCACCTTATAAAAAAAGTTCATATAGCTAAACATTGATGCGGAAATGCTTTGTACAATTATTACATATTTATTATCAGAGTTTTTAGTAAATATTTCTTGGAGCTTTTTACTTAAATTATTATTTACGTTTCAAGAAAACTGGGTAATGAATATTGAATACCAATTTTATTAAAAATAATTTTCTCCAATATTTGCTTTCTTCAAAGATTGACACTTTACAACGAAGTATTCCCGGATCATTATTTAAATAAACCTTTTTCTATGAAATCACACCAGCGAGCAATCATTTAATTAAATATTCATATCCAATTATGAGACAATTAATATAGCATATTGATAAGGATTATTTTTTGTGCTTAGCGCAAAAGTGAGTTTTGTTGACAAATTAAACATCAAATTATTTAAAAATAAAAACCGTTTATTCTATAACATTATGGAATCTATTTTTATATACTTAAACCCACATATTATGATAATTTAAATTTAAAATGGACGTAACTTAGTACATGAAAAATAAACAAAGAACATTTCTAAACTAATTTTTAAATATGACAAAACGAGACTCCTAAATACTAAAGACATTTAGGTATATATTTTAACTATATAATACATATTTTTCGACTGATCAACACTAATGAAGAGGCCTAATAGTAACTGACCTTTTTATGTATTTACTTTAACCCGCATTATATATCACTTTAATCACTTAACAGCATTCAGGTTGAAAATATTTTTAGATACTTAAAAAAATCAATTTCGAAAAAACAATAATAATTCTTACTTATCTATGTAAAAATAAACTTGATTTTAAGCGCACTAGTCTGAAGGCATAATCCTAAAATGTCTATAAATTCTTCTTGGACAGAGGTAGTGCCAATCAAAATTATATTTCTAGCGTTTAAAATGTCCCCTCCTTCCACAATGCATCTGCTTTCAACGTTGGTTTGCAGGTAAGAAAATACCATCCTCAGAGGAAGAAACAATTCACTATCCATGTAAATACCGTGTACTCTTCGCCAATATTAATTTAATATGACAACAAACTACGATATTTTCACCTAAAATCACTGTTAAATTCACACAAACATCCAAAACGACGCACAATCGGCATATCTCACATTAGAAATGAAGACAAAACACAACAGGAATTAAGGCGCCATTACACGGCGCGTGGAGTTTCACGCCTGGAGTGTGGCGTGCGGAGTGACGCGCCTGGAATGTGATCGCGATCACACGGCTTGCAGATTGACAAGTGTCTTCATTTCAGCATGTCAGTTCGTCAAAAACAGATGCTAGGTTGTGCAGCAGCGTGTTATATTTTGTTGGACAACGATGACGTGATAAAAAAGAAGAAAATAAAACGGTAGTGGATGGGCTCGCACTACAAAAGTCGATCAAAGTAAGTTAGAAAATTGTACGTTATAGAGAATAATTTTTTTAGTGATGTAATTTTTTAGTTACAACGCCACCGACATGCTATACGATTTAAAGGGTAAATTCTTTAATTTCTGTAGAATGTCCGCAACAGATTTTGATTTTTTTATCAACGAAATTGGGCACCGCATAGCAAAAACGGACACTAATATGAGAAAGTGCATCCCTGTACAAGAAAAACTGGCTGTAGCACTGAGATTTCTAGCTACTGGAGACAGCTATGAAAGTTTATCTTATTTATTCAAATTTTCTCCGCAGACCGTCTCAAAATGCGTCGATGAAGTTTGTAATGCATTAGAGAGATACTACGAGGGGAAATAAAAGTAAGTTAAAGTCTACTAATTATTATGAATTTATTATTTATTAAATTAGCGTTTGAATAATTTACATTTAAATTAACATAACAACATAAACTTAAACTTTTTCTGCAAAGAACAGAAAGAAACCTAAAAAAGTTAATATAATTTTTGGTTTGCCGTTTACTCTTTTAACATCCTATTTAACGTCAACTCTAACTGAGAGAGAGAGAATGGGGAGAAGTCCAAACTTCTGGGGATGAATGAGAGTGAGAATTAAAGGCAGACAAAAATTCTTTGCATGGTTGTGACTGGGGTGAGTGAGAATGAGGAAATCCTGGGGATGCCTCAGAGTGAGATTGGGTACAGGGCGAAAGTCCTAGGGCTGGCTCAGTTTGAGATTGGGAAGAGGGAATAATTCCTGAGGGTTGCTGAAGGTGAGAAGTCGGATGTCTTGGGGATGGCTGAGAGTGAGAACGGGGAGAAAGCGGAAATCCTGGAGATAGTTGAGATTGATGAGGGTGGGGAGAAGGCGTAAATCTTGGGGATAGTTGAGAATGAGAGTGGGGGAAGGCGGAAATCCTGGAGATAGCTGAGAATGAGAGCGGGGAGAAGGCGGAAGTCATGGAGATAGCTGAGAATGAGAGTGGAGATAAGTCGGAAATCCTGGAGATAGTGGAGAGTGAGAGTGGGGAGAAAGCGGAAATTCTAGAGATAGTTGAGAGTGAGAGGGGGAATCTTGGTAATGGTTGGCGCGCAGAATGAAGACATCCTGGAGATAACTGAGAATGGGACTGTACAGTAAACTGATATCGTGTTTCAGATGGAAATGATGGAACTTTGTGTTGAAACGATGCTAGGCGATTTTGTTGCTGCTTATAGCTAAACATTAGGCAGTCTATGTGGTGCATAGCATGTGCAATGCCACGCATATTCTTTTCCAAAGCTCTCAGCTTCTGGCACAATAATTCGGAAAACAAGAACCATTCATCTTCTTCGGGCTGTTCACGCATAGCTTTCAAAAAACTATACGGTTCATCCTTACGTTTCTTATCCTCATCAATTCAAAATTTACGTTTTTTGTACTCGGAAGCTTTGACACTTGTTGGTGTTTTAAAGGTGCTAGAGTCTGAAGTATTTCGAGATGGATGTTCTGAAACTTCTATACTTGCACCATTGCTAGGCTTTTGGTCTTCATATTCCATTTCTTGTGATTGGTGCTAAAAATTAAGTGCGTTCATGTTAAAAAAGTATTGTTAATATACCGGGTGACCTCGAGATAAACTTCCGCCCGCCATTTTTATATTTTGTTATCAATATTAACAAACACTAGTAGGGTCGTTTAAGAAAGCCTTATTTTTATGAAAATGCTAGCTGGAAAGTAATGTCCTAGTCACCAGTTATAAAAAATATATTATATATAACCCACGACAACTACACTTTTTTGAGTACCTACAACAATATATTTTTTTTAATTTGCAGATGTCTACAACTCTAAAAGAATGGATGAAAATAGCAGAAGCATTTGAGAACGCTTGCAAATTTCCTCATTGCCCCGACGCTATCGACGGAAAACATGTTGTAATTTAGTCTCCACAACATAGTGGCTCAGAATTTTACAACTATGAGGGCACCTGTAGTATTGTGCTATTAGGAGTAACAGATGCTAATTATTGTTTTACTTTTGTGCATGTCAAGGTAAAATTTAACGACGGATGAGTTTTCCGAAATTCAACATTTTTTCAAAAACTTTCTCAGAAACATCTTAATCTTCCACCAGGTGCTGTCCGAAGAAAATAAATCTGTACCTTATACGTTTGTTGCATTCGCCTTAACAACAAATATGATGAAGCAATATGGTGGTGTTTATAACAAAGGAACCAAGGAGAGGATATTTAACTATCGACTCACACGTGCTCGGCGTATTATAGAAAATGTGTTTGGCATTATGTCAGCTATTTTCAGGATACTTAGAAGGCCAATACTACTATCACCAAAAAAGACCACAAACATCGTAATGACTTGCGTTTTACTTCATAATTATTTGAGAAGAAGTAATACTTCAAGATCATTATATTCACCAACGGGTACATTTGATACCGATACAGATGACAAATTTCAAACTGGATCATGGCGAAATGAAGAACGCGACATCACTTCTATATTTCCACTTAGTAAAGTGGCCAGAGAAGCGGGAATTGACGCCAAAAATTTTAGAGATACCTTTGCAGCAAACATGCTTTAAAACATGTGGAGCAGTTCTATGGAGTACGCCAGGGCAGGCGAAGCCTGCCCCGGCTAATCATTTTCCTGCCCAAGATCATTCAGAGGATATGGAAAAAAATGGAGAGTAGTGGCAACTACGTGTGGAAGTAGATTTGACAAGTTGGTTGTTTCATTATCCAGCAGTGCTGCCAGACCTACCGTTTTTACGATAAATCTACTATTTTCACACTGTAGCTACTGTTCTACCGCAGAGACTCGTAATTCTGCCGCAAAATCGAAAACAAAGTAATCGTATGAGATCTATGCAAATACTAAAAGTAAAGTAAAAAAATAACCAATGGACAATAGATAAAACTATGAACACGCTTCGGTTCATCATCTTGATGCAGATGTCGCAAACGACTTATTTCGGATTTCGGGAATTCCCAGAAGTGACCAGCTGCGATTGCGGTTAGTTTTTGCGTTTGCGTAGTATTTCCCTAAACAATGACCTTTTATATCATATTTATCCATCGCTTTGTGTCGTGTGATGTATCTTGTCTGTAGTTTTTGAATATTTTGAATGTATATGACCATGAGGTGAGTAAATTGATACGTAATATCAACATTTTAAATATCGAAACGTATGTTTTCAATTATTAGTTCTGATGAATCTTATTTAGCTGATGACCCATCAGATCTTACCTACAGTAAGGCAAAAAAGAAAATATGCTCAAAAATTGAAACCAAAATGGGAATAAGATTCAGAATTTAAAAACTGGCTAGCGCCTGAAAAAGCAGATACTGAGAGTTATTGCAAAATCTGCCATTAACGTCAGGTCGCGAAAATAATAGCTTGTAAAACGTCAATAATTTAAACTATTTATTTTTTTATTTTACAATATACTCTTAATTTTGAAAATTGTGTTAGTTTTTTCCTTTAACCAAATAACAAAATTATTTAAAATCTTGCTTCAATGTGAACTGTGGACGCGCGCCAAAAAGAAAATTGTGATGTCATATTATGATTGCTACCGTTTTCAATCCTAAATCTGGTGTTTCCTATCACTTTATATCTGGAAGCACTGTTATCCAGTAGCGGTGTGCTATTGATACTTTTTCAAGTATCGAGTACTTAGATACTAGCACTTTCTCTTTGAGTATCAGATACTTAGTAATCATAAGCTTCGTAATAGATATGTGGGTAGCAAACTCGATTTAATGATCTAAGTCTGAGAGAATAGTTGAAAGTTAATTAGATATTGCTTATAACAATATGAAATACATTTTGCCCATAAATATTTTTATTTGTTATTAAATAAACACACACAATTTTATACTCGCTAGAAATATAATGTGTTTTGGTGAATATAGTTTTAACAAAAAAAAATCTAAAAATGCTTATAGAAAACTAAAATTTTAAAATTTAACACAGGCTCACAAACATCCCTCACTGTATTTTAGAATGACTACTTAGTTTATTATGGAACAAATTCACTTATCCACAAAATTCTCGATAAAACTAATGCTTAACTAATTTTAATTAAAAGAAAGGCGCCAGCATCGCCTCTCAAGCGGTGAAAGTCACAAACCGCAATAAGAATGTGCTCTAATCGGCCATTCCAGGCGGCACCGAAAACAGCCGTTGCCATATTCTCTATTCCTGCGTTTTCTAATTATTGTCCGCTTTTCTGTTGTTCAATAGTTTATTAATTTTTTAATTTCTAGGGCATGTCAAGGAAAGGAATTTAATTTCGAACTTAAAATGTGGGAACCACTATTATAATAGGGATATTAATAAGAAATATTTTTATGTGATGTTTTGCGTTTTATTTCTTTTTCCTTGTTTAGTTTATTCCACAAAAAGTAAATGAGTATGTCGAGTTGTTAAAGAAAGTAGTAGTTACTTAATACTAATTATTATTTATGTAAATTAATCTAGTGCCTGTTAATTTTGTTTAAACAAATGCTAAATGAGAAATTTAAACGTTGATAAGTACTAACATAGTTTATCTATGATGTATATTTTTTTTAAATAATATAAACTATGTGTGTGATGTGTGGGCCTATCCAAAAGTTTATTCTGCCTACCCTAAATATTCTTTCTTGCTACGGCCCTGGAATGCAAGGAACTGCATGGGGCACTTAACTGCTGAGTGTTTTTTAGAAACATACCTTCTTTCAATTTTATTATCGGCAAAGCGCCCCACGCTTATTTAAGCAAATTACATTATTTTATACTTTTAAGTGCGGCAAAAGCCTATTTCTTAAACTATAATTTATTTTTTCGTTTTTAGTCTTTAACCATGGTATTGCCAATTTAAGCTAACAAAGTTAACAGGGGGGGACGGTATGAGGGATCACCTTGTACATTTAGATATAAGAAATTTGTAAAATTAGAATAGGTAGGTACCTACGTAATTTTTAAGTTATGTTAATAGGTATTAAATGAGTTACTTACATCAGAACTTTTTGTTTCTCTCGGAATATATAATGATTGTAGGAATTTTGCCATTTGCTCGTAAGCAAAGCAGTCTGGCTTCAAAACGTCATCTGCACTGGATCCTGTCTTCATGCTTGCTTTTACTTTCGTGTTTAATTTTCGGAAGGTGCCCATTAGTGATTCTTTCTTCTTTTTTAATTCGCTAATTGTGCAAGTAATACTAAACTTTTGTTGGATTCGCATCTAGGCATCATGTACCATTTTCGATGATATTACGGGGTATCTCACTTACGAGTAAAGATGGAGAGTTGCGGTTTTCGCAATACTGTGCTACTTTTTTGTGAAAAGAACGATGGTATAAACAAAATTTTCATAGCCCGCTTCGTTTCTGAGATACAGGGCGAAATTGAAAATAGTGCATTTTGGGACCCCCTCGTATCTCCGTTATCCTTTAACATATCGCAAAGCTAAAAACTTGCTCTTATATACTTTTTTACGTAGAACCCAGTGGCGTAGTCAGATTTTTGCTGTGAGCTGCCAATTTTTAGCTATAAATCAAACTTATGTTTTTTTAAATGGAACACCCTGTATATTTTTCTTTCGTTTGAATGGAAATTTTATAAGCTTTTCAAAAATATATAATACATGATATGTATTTTAAATAATAAGCCTAAAATTCTTAATTTCACAAAATGTATCTCTATACGACACTCTTGATGAGTATAGTATAAGCATTATCTTTTAAGTAACGTTATAAGTATTAGTAGGCAGAGATTATCAGAACAATGGAATGATCATTTTTTTATTGGCAAGACCTGTCAGTGGCAAAATTTATATTTTATGTGTAATATTGTATTTTTTACGATGGTTGAAAACAAATATTATGAATATTTTGAAAAATATGACATGTTAGTCTGCTTTATACAGAGCAATGAAAACTTCCGTGAAGCTTCTCAGCTATATTCCAATAAGTTTGTTTGAATATTTATTTACCTTTTGACTTATTTGGGTTTATTTTTTAAGTATCATTTCAATTTATAGATATTCCGAAAGAAGGCATCCTGATTTTTTAATGTTTTCCGGAATAAAGAAAAAAATTGGTAGAACAAGGAACCTTCCGCTCTTACCGCGATTTTCCTTATTATACGTTTTTGGTAGGGGCCGGATAAACGTTCCATGTTCTCTTTATTCCGGAAAACATTAAATGACCAGGTTGTCTTCTTTCAGAATATCCATAAATTAAAATGGTACTTAAATAAGAAATAAACCCAAATAAGTCAAAAGGTAAATAAATATTCAAACAAACATATTGAATAATAGTCGAGAAGATTCACGGGAGTTTTCATTGCTCTGTATAAAGCAGACTAACATGTCATATTTTTCAAAATATTGATAATTTTCATTTTGAGCCATCGTAAAAAATACAATATTACACAGAAAATATACATTTTGCCACTGACAGGTCTTGCCAATAAAAAATTACCATTCCATTGTTCTTAATAGTCTCTGCCTGCTAATACTTATACCGTTGTTTCAAAGACATTGCTTATACTATACTATACTCATCAAGAGTGTCATATAGAGACACATTTTGTGAAATTATGGATTTTAGGCTTATTATTTAAAATACATATCATGTATTATATATTTTTATAAAGCTTATAAAATTTCCATTCAAACGAAAGAAAAATATACAGGGTGTCACATTACACATTAAATACAAGAGTGTCGTATCGAGACACATTTTTTAGTGAAATTATGAATTTTAGGCTTATTTTTTAAAATACATATAATGTATTATATATTTTTATAAAGCTTATAACATTTCCAATCAAACGAAAGGAAAATATACAGGGTGTTCCATTTAAAAAAACATAAGTTTGATTTATAGCTAAAAACTGACAACTCACAGCAAAAATCTGATCACGCCACTGGATTCTACGTCAAAAACTGTATAAGAACAATTTTTTATCTTTGAGATATGTTCAAGGATAACGGAGATACGAGGGGGGTCCCAAAATGCATTATTTTCAATTTCGCCCTATATCTCAGAAACGAAGCGGGCTATGAAAATTTTGTTTATACCATCGTTCTTTCCACAAAAAAGTAGCACAGTATTGTGAAAACCGCAACTCTCTATCTTTACTCGTAAGTGAGATACCCCATAATATCACCGAAAATGGGACACCCTGTACAGCATTTCTATCCTTGTGGTCATTATGCTTGGGGTTCCAAATTATGGGTTCTTGCTCGTATAGGCTTAAAAATTCGGATATTCCTTCGTTTTACCACGACATGTTGTCACTTGAAGAACTAAATATTTACTTACTTCAAAATTGACGGGCGAAGGCATCATACGCATGCCAGGCTACTTCGCACGCGGTGCGTTTGCTTTGAAGTGTGCGTTTACCGCCAATTGACGGGACCCGGCACGCCGCGTGAAACTCATCGCGTCGACCCAATCACACGGCGTGTGGTGCTACTGTTTACACTCCAGGCGTGACACTCCACACGCCCTGTAATGGCGCATTTACTCGCTCTCCACCAAGTTTGTTTACAAACGCCAGCGCCCCCACCGGAAGCTGGATTCGCGAATAGGGAATACCATTGGGAAAAAAGTGTGGCACTGAAACTCGCCTAGTGCACAAAAAATATTGCACCAGTTCATTGCCAATGGGGTATAGGATTTAACGATTTAACCTTGAGTTCAAAACTTGGCTTTTCGAAAATCGAGGTTAGGTTATTTTATATTTTTTTGCAGCCTTCTAATTTGTAAACATAAATAATTAATATGAAGGAATTAATAGTGAAGTTTCAAATAAATGATCAGCTCATTACCTTATATGAACCTGTTGATGGATCCGGCCATTTATTTAAAATAACCAGTAAGTATTGTGATATTGTGTATTTGATAAAGTGTTTGAGGTTCTACATTTTTTAAATATTTAGTTTAATCATATTTCAGAGTGAATATTTCAAGAGTTGTTTACAGTTTTGTATTGTACATAATTCATTTAAGTATGTGGCTATTAAAACAGCTTCGCCCCAAAAAGATTTTTCCAACCCTGATGAAATAACAGTCGTACATGCTTTTTCAGTTGAATGGTGTAATGCAATACTGAGTCAAGCCACCGCCTACTAGTTTCGAGATAATAAGGAAAATAGTTTTGTAACTTAAAAAGAATTCGGCTAAGCCCTATTAGTTTAAAACTTTTAATAAAGCATAACACTGGGTTTCAGTCTTTTCAGGCAATCATTTTTCGAAATTTATGGTTTTAAAATCATGGAAAAAATGTTGGTTACCTCATTTTTACTTTATGGAAAAAATGTTGGTTAACTCATTTTTACTTATCATTTTATTAAGATTATAGCAATAATGATATAATTTTTAATTTGTCATAGTAACATTCTCCGTAACGGCTTCAAACTCCTGTTCATGTTCCATCTCTTTTTCAAAGTCCAAATACGTACCAAAGCCGTCAATATCATCTTGAAATGCTTGGGAATTTGCTGATGATAAAAAATTATTAAATTCTGTAGCGTCTTGAGGTACAAACTTAAACAATTCTTTTAAATCCGCTAGTTTTTCTGTAGATAGAGGTTTGTCGCTTGGCCACAAAAGGGGTGTTTTTACATCTTTTAACCCTTTCAGTACGGGACCTTTTTCAACTGTACTGTCACCACCGCCGGCGCATTTTGCATTTTCTGGACGCCTGATGACGTATATGTACGTCACCATAATAAAAAGTAAAAAACAGTAACACGGGAAACCATGCAGTTTAAAAACTTTATTACGTTATAAAAACTAAATATTTAAATTATAAAAACATAATAAAAACAACTCAGGACTAATTGAAAAGGAAAACATTGAGTAAGTTAATAATTAAAAGTCGGCTACTTGATGATATATCCGAAAACAGGGCACTACACATAGGCCAACGTCGCATTGTCTACACATGTAGCTGCTCTCCTTTCTTTTCTTTGTTCCTGCCTTCGTCTGAGAGCAGACCCTGCATCTTCTAGTGGCACTTTTCTTTCCCTCTTTCCTTGGAACCAATTCCGGAAAATGCCGTCCTGTCAGTCTTGCATTTCCCTGATCAAAATGTATTGGTTTAGCCTCAGCCGATGGATACCTGAAAAAAATATTTCTGTTAGAAACGCTGATTGCCAAACTTAATGTTTTGACATACCTTTCCAATAACTGCCGAATAACTTCTAAGTGAAACTTTGCAAATGGAATCCTTTCTTCATGTTGCGTGGAAAACATTGCGTGGGCGTTTAATAAGGTAACATCCAGAGAATGAAAGAATATCTTTGCATACCATTTTATTGATTTACGAGTGCAATCAATGCTACTGATCATCATGTCCGACCTGTCGACGGCACCCATATGCTTGTTATACTCTACAACGCATAACGGCTTTATATTTTCCTTTGTAATCCTACTTATTTTAGGAAGAGTGACCATTTCATTTGCATGCATTGTTGTTAGCATTACAACATCGCGGCGATCTTTCCATTTCAGCGCCAGCATCGTTTCATTGCTTCTCCAGTCAACTTCACCAGTTTTCAGCTTCGTCTCAAAAATTGGCATTTGTTTTCAGTTTTGTCGTACCGTGCCACAAGAGTTTGTTTTGTTTTGGAACAGGTAATTTGAAAGAGAAGGGCTCGTATAAAAGTTATCTGTAAACAACGAATGCCCTTTATTTAAAAAAGGGCTCAGCAATTTGGCAACAATTGCTCCCGTAATACCCAGATCATGATTCTCTTCAGCTTGTAAATTTGTCGTTTTACCCGCATATATGATGAAATCTAAAACAAAGCTCGTTTCACAGTCGCAAAGAACGTATAGTTTAACTCCGAATCTATGTCTTTTAGTTTTAATATATTGTTTAAATGACAACCTTCCTTTAAACAACACCATACTTTCATCTATAACTAAGTTCTCAAAGGGATAAAAGTTGTTTTGAAAGTTTATTCTTAATTTTTGCATTACTTGATCAATTTTATACAGACGATTATTCAATGGTACTTCCTCGTTATTACAAAAGTGCAAATAACGGCGAATCTGAAAATATTTGTCTCTTGACATCTTTTGACGGAAAATTGCCGTATGCAGTAAATTATCCTGAGACCAGTACTCCTTCATTTCAAGTTTCTTGACACGCGGCATTAACATAGTTATTGCCAGAAAAACATACATTTCGGGAAGATTAACATCTTTCCAGTTTTTATCCTTCTGTTGGGCGGCATACCTGTTCGTTTCTATCACAACTATATTTGCTATGTCTTCCGAGAACATACTAAGAAAGTAATCAACTTCTTTTGACTCTGGAGTCAAGTTATCGTTCTTCAAACCACTTTCACCTTGATCAAATTCGTGCACGCGAGGGACAAATTCGTTCTTGGTCCAAAAAGTTTCTTATTCACTTTGCTGCAAAATAGCTTCCAGATCTTCTGGTTCCTCATTTTGTGTAACTTGTTCGGGCTCGTAATTTTCGTCAATCGAAGAGACTTCAGAATTAACACTTTCACTTTCTAAATCAGGTGAGTACTCCCTTCCGCTGTCTTCAAATGGGTCTTCCTCACTAACGTACATATCATCCTCATCCACAGAGTATAAAATTTGCCTAATATCGTAGTCGCTCAAGCCGCAATAACTAGAATTTTGTTGCTTACGCTATTGGCCACGTGTTGGCCTTCCAGAGGGACCGGCGCGCTCTTCGTCCGACATTTTGAGTAAGACTGACACTAGTATTACTCGGTTTCAGAGACGCAACCACGATACAGACAGTGTAGCCGGTTGTCGTAAATTTTCGGCAACGTCAAAATTTTCCATCGTCAGGCTAAGCAGTGAGCGAAACGTTGACCTAATATTCCGACGCTCGTCTGTGTTAAAATGTAAGTTTCTAAAGATGTCGCATCTATAAGGCAGTAGTCCAATGGATGTAATTAATCGATGTCGCATATATCCGTCAGCCGGCCGGTGGATACATTCTATAACTGACATATAAACCCGTCAACCGTACTGAAAGGGTTAATAATAATTTGGGACCTTTTCCGCCTTTTGAATATTTACAATATGCGGTTCTACTACAGCAAATCGGTTTTCATGTATAATTTTATTGGCTCTTCTTTTTGAAATTTTATTTCGTGACAATTTAACCATGAAACTTTTTTAGCCGCATCAACTTTTCGGTTAGAAATAGCTTTCGTTAAATTTTCAACAGACAAAAAAATCTTCTTTTTGAAAGCCTTTAATCACAAATTTTCGTTTTCTTCTACACTCTGCCATGACATCTATGTAATCATCAGCGGTATACAATATTTCTTGGATCTTGAAGCCCGACTCTACGTCTCCCAATTCCAAGTCATT
This sequence comes from Pissodes strobi, assembly GCA_016904865.1. Taxonomy (NCBI): domain Eukaryota; kingdom Metazoa; phylum Arthropoda; class Insecta; order Coleoptera; family Curculionidae; genus Pissodes; species Pissodes strobi. The sequence continues at coordinate 128,427 of MU183291.1, read as the reverse complement.
TGGCAAAAAGCTGTGGCCAGACAGCAATAATCTCATTGTGATAGTTTCAAAGCTTGGGTGATTAAGTAAAGTATGTATCATTAATAAAACAAGTGTAATGCTACGGTTTTGGACACCACAGGAATCTGACCATTGTATTAAATCTTTCACTGGCTGGCGTATGTGGTCTGCAATGTACTTTATAAGACATGATCCGACTTCTTGAGTGCCTCCTCCCGCAAGATTTTCGGTCCAAACGTTTTGCACTACCTACGTCAATGCCTAAATTAAATAAATTAAGTTGGCTTTTGTAGCATGCAATTCCTGTAAGAATCTTTGGTATTGGATGTGTTTTTTGTCAAAAAAGGGTAAGGGTTTTCACTTCTGGATTAGTTTTAGTTTCAGCTTGATCTTCGTTCATTTTGCTTCTTAATGTTGCAGCTTTTTGTAAATGAATATCAGCCGCTTTTAAACCTTCCTTTTCAGTTTCCGACGAATTTAATATCTTGACTTGAAATGTGTCGCATGTCAAGCATGTATCCTTTTTTAGTGGTTTAAATTTAAGGTTATTTTTTTTTGTAAAAAATTGATTTGTATGTTGCCAAGCTAACGAGCTTAACATCAGTGGAAAATAATTTGTATAAGTCGTATATTTTAGCCAGATTTAGATCAGGATTAAGAAACTTCGAGTCGGTGTCATCTCTGCGATAATGTGACATATATTTCAGAAAAGAGTCAATATGCTCAATTACTTTAGAAACTTGATGTTCTGGACATTTATTTTTTCCTCCGCTTAGTAATCCCCTTTTATCCTCTATTACCATTTCACTGGAAGTTTTCTTCAAAGCTACATCAATTCTGTTTTGGGTAATCTGTAAGATCCTCAGTAATGCTACTTTGCAAATCTTTTTCAGCAATGAAATACTTTCTTGCTAGTCTTATTTTTGATTCGGTTTTTATGTAACATCGTTTTTTGCATCATTTTTACACAGGTTTTTATTGGCAGAAAATGATCCTATGTTCCAAAACTGATTAAACAATTTTCTCCTTTCTTCAAGTGGCACAATTTCGGTACATTTTCGTTTACAAATATATCTAAAGTCTTCAAAAAAAGATTTAGGTGCTACTTCTTTGTCTTTAGCAGAAAAATACAATTCATTTGAATTACACCTTTTCTTCCTTACTTTCCTATTTTGCGCCACGTATTTTTTTCTTCCCCGACTTAGGCGACCAACGATTAAAGTATTATTTGGCTGTTCAATGTCCATGTCTTCATTGCCATTTCTATTTTCTTATTCGGAGCAATCAAGTTGTTCGTCTTTAGTATTTTCTTCCATATCTGATGGACGGTATTCACTACCGACTGAAGGGCTCAGACTCAGACTCATTGTCATCTAAAGTATGCTACTTTTGTTGCCATCTCGACCAACCGCTTTTCACGACTTGTTGGATTCATTCTGAAATTAGCAATAATGAGTTAACCCACAAAATTAAAGAAAATAAATGACTTAAAAGAAAATATATATTTGGTCTACAAAAGTCATCTTCAATACACATAATTACTTTTATTTCTAACACAATTTAGAAAAATCGCATTACAAAAATTAAAATAAAACACATTTTAAAAAAGAGATAGGTTAGAAAATCTTTTTTTATGGGTTTTTCTATATAAAATGTAAAAAAAACTTACCTCTACACTTTCAAACACGTTTAGGCCTAAACAGTTGCTACTGTTTTTACTTTATATTAATTAATTCTATGCTAAAAGATGATTTTAGGATATTCACCGGCACAAACATGAGGGATAACTCAATATTGCATAATAAGAAATCAGATATTGTGGGTTAGCTCATTATTGCCAAACGAAAAATTCGTCTATCGGGGACTGTGGGTTGACATAACTGTCAATAGATTGCGCCACAGTCCAGCTGAGGTTTGAATCATTTCAGCATACTAAAGTATGCCTTTATAAATAGGTGTAGTGGTATAACTCAATTTTAAGCAAATTGTGGGTTGGCTCGTTATTGCATAACACCATCCAGTTATTGTACGATTCGTTAGCTCTACTACACCATTTTGTTGATATGTATGTGGTACTGTTCAAAAAAATAAAAATGTTACATTTTTAGGTTTAGGTTTTTCATATTTTTTGCTTGCAATTTGGTGCTCTTTACTACTGATGGTTTGCTTTATTTTATTACACAAAATTTTAATTTTGCGAAGTCACATTTTTTTAGTTTTTGCGAACCCTGTACAGAAAAACAAAATTTTCTCATTGTGAATGTACAACTTTCATAAAGAATGTTTTTTTTCGTATCTCTCAATTTTTGGTCCTTTTGTCGTCTTGTTCAGTCCATCCGGGGATATAGCGTATATTAACTTTATTTAGGTATATCTACATTCTACATTCGATTCTACATGTTTTGTGTGTGCTTAAATCATTTAAAAGCCGTTTGTAAAAAATATAATTGATTAGGAATTGATGCGAATGACATGCATATAATAGTTATTTATGCAACAAGTGTGTAAAGTGACTCTTTTTTATGAATGGGAATATTGTCGCATGAGCCGTAGGCGAATGCGCCAATCCCATGAATAAAAAAAGGGTACTTTACACATGAGTAGCATACAAAATTTTTTCTACTATCGAAAAATATATGAAAAAACAAAAATAATATTAAATTACTTTACGCACTAGTGCGTAAAATAAATTATTTTACGCACTAGTGCGTAAAAACCTAAACGTCAAAAATATGTCAGATTTACTTTACGCACTAGTGCGTAAAATGACTTACTTTACGCACTAGTGCGTAAAATAACTTACTTTACGCACTGCACATCAAAAAGGCCTATTTTACGAATCTCAGAGAGTGCGTAAAGTGAGTATTTTACGCACGGTAGTAGCAAAAATATATAACTTCGATTATTTTTTTACTACTAAGTAGTGTTTGTTTCAGATGATGATGCTTATGCCGTTCAATACGTAATAGATTCAATAAATAATGGACAAATTTCTTTAAAGTCACCCATGAATAGTATTCATCGTATTGATGATGATGGAAAGTAAGTAGTTTTTCGACTAATTTTTGATTAATTAGTAAGTATTTATGATTTAAGTCTGCAGAATAAACAATTTTTGAGTCAGTACGTATTTTTTACAAAGCTATAGGTTATAGTCACAGATTACTCCTACCAGATGCGAATCTCTTAATAACTTTCCTATAGAGAGTTTTCGCGTATAGTGCAGCGAGCCGCTTCGAGCGTAGATTTGGAGAATGGAATTTTCCAACATTGGCGTCTTTTAGTTATGTGGAAATATGAAGTTGGCGAGTTGCGGCATGGATTTCATTCCATTCATTCATTCTAGTTTAAAATATTAAAACATAAAATGTATTTTGTGAATACTTTTGAAATGATGCATGAACATTTTAATTTCATAGTAGGAACATACAATGGGTAAATAAATAACTAAAATTAAAAGAAAAACACCTTTATTTGACTCTACATATATACATTTAAAGATGCGAGAGAATGGTAATTTTTCTATTGGTTTTTTGAGATTTTTTTGGACTCTTAAGATTCCTGTTTATATACTTCAGCGTACAAAATATTCTTAACCGTATAAAAAGTTTAATCACATATAATAACGGGAAATCTTCACAATGTTTGGTAAAGGGTATATTTTTCATTATTTCTAAATATGTTTTAGATATATTATGTTTCACAGAAACTTCAACAAATTGGGATACAAATACTTTTTCCGGCTTAAATATGAAGTAAATAAATTTTTCGTTGGGACTTTTTAAACTTCCAAAACAATTGTCTTCATTATCGTATGCTTTAAAATGGGTAAACAAAGTGGACTTATCTAAAGTTTTTGTTTCATTAGCAAATTGTATGCATACATCATATTTGTGAACTTGTAATGTTTTATTTATCAAATAACCACATACATAACTAAAACTGTTCTGTAATGTTATATTTTCATTACGATAATCATAGTCCGGAAGTTTAATAGCAGCTTCTGCATTTTCTGTTGTTATAGTCTTTGTATCTAATATAGATATTTCACTACAGTTAATTTGGGCTAGCAAAACTCCCAAGTCATTTTCACAATTCATATAATCAGAGTATAAAAAGTTTTGACAAAATATTTTGCGAGAACATTTATTGGAACGTATTTGGGGAAGGGTTAATACAATTTCCACCTGTTGCCTAGTGTTTCCAAAAAAGTTCTCTAAGCAGTCTTGATTTACCCCTCTGGTTTTTACATATTTAAATCCCACTTTAGAAAGCCGTTCCCATAGTACTTGAATGCCCTTAATAGTTACCATCCAGGAAGTTCGAAACTTACAATTTAATGTAATATCTTTACCTTCTACATTATGCATTTTCATATTTTAAAAACAACCACATTTCCTCTAAAAATCGTTTTTGATAATCTAAACCCTCAAAAACATTTTTAAATTTGTTTGGATTTTTAAAATCTGTTGAATTTAGAATGTCAAAGAGTTTGTCGAATTTTTCGATTGCCTCTATTGTGCTCAGGGATTCAGGAGGAAGTGCGCCTAAGGTCATATAAATGTACATATCACTAGAAACAGTTCTACTTAAAACTTGTACAGCAAGCTTCGCTTTCATTTTCTCAAATCCTGTCGGATAGATATGAGAGTTTGTCAACTTAGGGGCACACCTATAGAATTGTTTTTTCTCCTGGTTATAGATGTCCTGTATGAACTTGCCAGATGTTTTCTTATTGTCGAAATGAAAAGAATTAGTCATCACATTATTTTTTGTAGCTTTTTGTAAATGAGGGGTACCAAAAAAATATATGAGATTGAAATCGCCTAGCTGAAATTCAGGATCTTCCTCTGAAAACCTAACATTTTTGACAACTGTATAAAGTTAGACCCCATATCGCTCACAATCCCTTGAACCTGCAAATCTGTATTTGTTAGTTTTTGAACACACTCTTTCAAGTTAGGAAGCAATTCGGTGGCCTTTAATTGTGAATTGACGAAAAAATACGCTATAGGTTGTTTCCAATTATGGAACAATCCTCTAGTCATAATCACGGCAACATTTTGCGCCACACAAGGTTCTTTTTTTCCTATTCCTATATCATGGAATCCTACAATTTCATCCCGACCTACATTAAAAAAAAGATTTGATTTGAGTGCAGTTTCGTCGATGCATAATACACAATATTTATCCAACTCAGCCACGTTTTAAACTTTAATACTAAAGCATTCGTTGCTTAACCCTGGTTTGGCTATATCTTCTTCCTTTTGCTTCTTTGGTTTTAAGGTCTGTTTGAATTTTAACAATTTCAGATAATGGTTTGTCGAGGTATCTGTCACATAAGCTATTACGCTCTTTTTATCCTTCTAATGGCCGCAAACCTCCACTCCAGCTTAGAAGGAACTGAGAGTGAATAATCTCGAATTGAAAGAAATACATTTTAATTTTGAGAATTTAAAACTAGATATTGGATGAAATAAAGAAATTAAGAATGTCGATGCGTAGGCCAAAACGAGCTGTCGCCGAGCGTATAAGTTAGGCCCTAGCTCAAATGC
>MU183291.1:87953-112872 GCA_016904865.1 Pissodes strobi | reverse complement strand
TATAAATATTATATTACGTTAGTAATCGGCCGCGTAATTAAACTAACTAGTGTGACCGAGCGTTATTGCAACAATTAATAGATCAAAATTTCAAAGAATAAAATGTTTTGAATTAAACGCAAGTAACGAGTCTAGAATAACTCACTTGTGACGGATAGTAAAAGAACATGAGATAATTTAATTAATAACGCCAAGTCCACTAGATTGCAATATCAATAGTGGCACTCTAAATACAGGTATCTAAAATAAACTGATCGTAAAACAAAGAATACAACTCGTTGTTGAATTAGTTAATCGAAAGCTCGATTATGATAAACTAATGTGTTTCAGCTAGCACACTTGACCAGATATATTAGTATTCAGTCCGAAATTAAACTGTTCGTTAAAAGCAATTTAATCGGTAAACTTAAAAAAAAACATATGAGGCAAACCGAAGGTTCCTCAGAAAAATATACCTTATTTAATTGAGAGGCGTTAAAATTATGTTAGGTAAAAAAACAAGAGGTAAGAAAAAAAATAACGACTCGTACGCAATTAACCCAGTATGCACTAATCAGCGACTAACGAAAGTGTATGTAAAATAAATCAGATTTCTTACAATCCGAAGACAGCTGCTCCAGTAGGGACTGATCACGGAAATCAGCTACTTCCTCAACCAAAGAAGGGTAGAAGGAAGGAAGGGATGACTCTACATGTAGTTGACCAAAAAGACTAGCCGATGACTTGCCTCTAGTTAGGCGTAGTAGCAGTCACCAGTAAAGGTACACCGTCAGTAGAAGTGCCCCGTCAGTAGAAATGCTCCGTCAGTAGAGCCCTGCGAAACATCAATATAGTCAAGGTTCCGCGTATATCTTATAATCAAATCAAAAAAACTCAACTCAAAGCAATTAAAATAAATTATCACGGGGACAGGAAAAAATCAGAGGGAAAAAAATCAATCTTTTTACCTGTGAAAAGGGTCTATCGGCTGCTTAAGGCTGGAATCTACAGGCTGCCTCAACAGATGGAGAAAAAAGGCTTCTGTAAGGGAAATTAAAAAGGAATTAGAGTCCATCCACATGGCTCCACAAAATGGTCGACACAAAAAAAAACGAAGTCAACTCACCTGACAAAAAGCAGTACTAAATCCCGTTATGGAATAGGTTTCGGGCCACAAGAATAAACTAGAAAGGCAAGGCTTGAAACTCAAAACCTGGGTCGACTGGAAAAATCCCACAAAAGGCAAATTAACTCACACTTCCAACCGACACCAAACTGCTCTGAAAGGCAAACGAACGTAGAGTGCCTTGTCCGACTCCTTCCGGAAGCAAAGGAACTTCCTCCAAAATTCTCCCTACTAAAAATTAACCGACCAATGGAAATTTGCCCACATATCACATGGTCAACACATGTCACATTTACGTGGAATAATCTTTCAACGTCCACTACGAAAATTATGACTGACAACAACTAAGCGTCGCAACCAAAATTGCTGACCAATCAAAAGTCAACACGCAAAAATCAATAAGTTCAATATTGCGCACAGCTATATTTCATGGTTTCATAGCTAAATGGAAACGGAAACGCAGATTTTAATCTCGTAGATTCCCTACGCGCTAAATTCAATTGAAATTGTTTGACGACGCAAATCTTATTTCCCATCGAATCGAACCAAGCCACTTCCAGCGACGCACTGCACTACGAGGGTATTTCACAAATATACCCAATCGCACTTGAAACGTGGCAGTGATCTTTACATATTTTTGCCTTGAGATGTAATCGTAAAACGGGCCTGTGACAAAGCTTTTAAAGTATTCTAACCCTTACTTTGTTCATATGTTGGTCTAGTACTTAGAAGCCGCCTATTTAGCGATCGAATTTTGTATTTGAATTTTTTCTTTCGAGGAGTACCTGCTGTAAAACTGTGTGGTGTTTGCATTTTTATGTGTTTTAATGAAGAACCACTTCCTGAAGGATTGGATTGATCTTCGTTTATGGCTACACCAGAATTTAAAAATAGATCCATAACCGATTTTTTAACATTAACTCTTCAATAGAGCGGTATAAGAATATACGTCAGTGACAAAATCACAAAATACATCAATTGAATGTTCTTATAATATCTAAACTAGGTAAACATAAATAAAGCTACTCACTCCCAATTGAATTTATTGAGAAACTTTCATCCATAATCATACCGGCTGTTGTGGGTTTGGGTCATTATATTCTGGAGTTGGATCTATAATCAATAAATGTTATATAGGTCAATCAGATTTGAGGGTACTGTACTTCTCTTTTTAAAATCAATTTTAAAGTTGGTTAACACATTAAAAAAAATGTTTTGAATTATTAAAATAAACATAATGAAAATATATATATATAATATATACCCAGACACACATACCTTCTCTTTCTATAATAATGTTTCCGTCGGTGTTGGTAGAACATGTTTCTGCTACATTTATGGAGGAAGCATCTAAAATGGCATTTTTATTATGGTGTTTCTTATTATAATTTGTTATGCTATAATTTTATTTATTAAATTTATTAATGATATATAATTAGAAAAAAACCGTCATGTTCAGGTACATACCTGATAAAATAAAAAATCTTTCTTGATGGTTCTCTCCGTCGTCGGCATCGGAGGGATCGCATGAGTGATCTGAACTACAAAAAACCGTTGGAATTGCATTTTGAAACAAACGCTGTCTTCCAGATATATTAATGATCTTCTTTTCAAAAAACGTCTACTACTTCGTAGATGTCTGGATTATTTTTTTTTTCAGAAGTTCATTTACTATGGCTTGTTGAGTTTTCAGTAATTCAAGTAGAGCTTTCCTTTTCTTCTTTTCCAATGAGAAACTTTTCCTTTTCGAAAGCCAGTCGTTTTTCCAACTCCAGTTTCTCAGATTCTATTTGTTGTCTTTTTTCCTCAATTTTAGTTCCCTCATTCTTACTTTCAACTTAGCATTATTCTTTTCCTCCAAAAATTGTATAGTACTTTTTTAAATTTTTCTGGGCTGTTTGGCATTTTCGTTTTCAGCTTGGGCCTGAAATTCAAATTGAAACTCATTAGTTTTGGCACTAAATTTAAAAAGATCAAAAACTCATAGTAATACTGCAAGTGTACCTTGAATCTCTACCCTTCCTCATTTGTTGGCTGATTCTCTATTTCATTTGGACTTGTAGCACTGATATTATTCTCTTCTGGAAAGACGAATATTGTTACTGTAAGTCTATAGAATATCAACATGAATTATAGGCGTTTTATATACTCACAAATAAAATAATATCACAAATAAGGGAATCAACATTTATCTATGTTATTTTTTTACATAGAAAGAAAATAGTTACCAAATATATATTCAATATTGGGATTGTCCGTGTCCCAATGAAATTGAAGCTCCTGATCCTGATGTAAAGGGGAAGATGAAGATAGTCCTGGTTCCTCTGGCTTTGTGTCTGTTTGAAAAAGTTTTTGAGCAAAACAAGGGTGTTATATATCGCCAACACTGTTCAAAGTCTATTTAAAAAGCGCATTAACAAGATGGGAGGGAAAATGCGAAGCAATAGGCATACCTGTGGATGATACATCAACAATCTATACTTTGGCATTTGCGAATGATCAGGTGGTGATTGCACAAGACATTGATGACATTGAATATATGGCACGCAGATCTAATAATTGAAGAGTATGATAGGTGGGGTCTAGAGGTTAACATACAGAAAGCAGATTACGTGTGTATAGGAGGAGAATAACAAGATCTGCCTATCTCAGATAAACAGAATATCAAACACTGCAGCTCATACAAATATCTAGGGGTAAAAATAAAGAAGGAAGTCTGGACGAAGCAATAGCGGAAAGAAATCTTCAAGGCAGAAAGGCTGTGCCCATGTTAAACGGCATGCTATGGGATAAACACATTACAAAGGAAAACAAGCACAGAATACACAACGCAATAATTAACAGTATAGTAACATATAGTAGTGAAGTGTGACCTATAGAACAGAGAAAGCACTAAAAGCCACATAGATGGACTACTGGAGAAGACCGGCAGGAAAGTCTAGATTGGAAAGGATCAGAAATGAAAGGATAAGGGAAATAATGAAAGTAAAGCACCATATTGTAGATGACATAAGAACTGGACAACTCAGATGGTACACGTGTACAGAGAATTGGCCAAGACCGACTCCCGAAGAAAGTACTACACTGGACACCGCAAGGACGAAGAAGGAGAGGAAGACCCCGTAAAAGCTGGAGAGATTGTGTAGATGGAGAGATCCGGACGAGAGGATTTGAGGAGGAGGCTTGGAGAAACCGAGACGGTTGGAGATTAGGAATCCGAAGACGGACAACGTTGTAACTCGATGCATACATACATACACTCTCTCAACACTTCCTTTTTCTGAAGACCTGCTCTCACTCTATTATTTCTTTTTTTTAGGATACTATTAATAAGTTCCAAAACTTCTTGCAGCAGTTGATCTAGACCATTGTATGATTCCTCAATTCTTGATTTAGAACAATTTGAAAAAGAAAATTACACTAAGAATAGTAGGATGTGATCACAACACAACTACACAATATTTATTATACTACTATTTTGAACAATAGTCTTTCATAATTATAGGCAAATAGTAATTATTAAAATTAAAACCACTTAGCGGCTTATAACACGACCGAGCCGGAGTCGTCACCAAGTTAAAATCTGCACGACCGATTGCGGCTCACCTTATCGGATTTCTCACAAAAAAAAATTATTGTCACAGGAATATTTGGATCGGGTATGAAAAGTATTTTAATATTCCTAACAGTAAATATTTGAAGTGCTAGTTATTCCAAATGTTATGATTTTTCAATGTTTTCAAATACAAAGTGCTTATGTTGTCGAAAGTGTCTCATATTCCTATACTCTAAGGAACTGTTTATACAATAAGGAAGTATTGATGTCGCTTCGAAACATATTTTGTCTTTGTTTTCGAAATCCTTTAAAATATATTCGAAGTGTTCCCTCACTCTTCTCAAAGTAATGCTTTTTTGAGTCGCTTGACAAAAATTATTGTGTATTACATTCTATTTTGAAGGGTCAACAAAGGGGTTATTTGCTAATATCTCCGTAGGAATTATTTGGTCGTCTTCATCAGTGAATCGTACCCTGTTTCTTTTGAATTTTGCCAAAACACTGTTATCAATGGTTTACACACACTGCAAAACTAGGAGCAATACACAGTTTAACGCAGAAAATAAAATTACCAATTCAAACTCAACGTAACCTTATTTCAAACTGAATTAGTGAAAGGCAAAACTGAAAACACAATATGAATTCCTTTTCTAAAAAAAGATGGAGATAAATTCAGCAGTTCTGCGCATGCGTATCGTTTTCGTTACCGCTATGTCTATCGTCCGTAAGATAGCGGAGCGTCCCGGTAGCGATATACGATAAATGATGTTTCCAATGTCATACTTGTCAATTAGCGTTTACCGGTGATAGTTTTTGATGGTTTCGAAAAGTGTATATTATGCAGAGAAAAATAATATAGTTCATCCATTTCGAAATAATACCGCAGGAGAACAATGGTACCAAAACTTTATGCACCGCCTTCCGGAATTAAGTCTTCGACAGCCTGAATCCACAAGCATAGCAAGAGCCCGTGGGTTTAATGGACATCAGGTCAAGTTATTTTTTCAAAATTTAAAAGCTGCTATGGACAGACATAAAAACAACGTAGACGAAACGGGTATTCAAACCTCAGCAAAGAAGCCGCCTGAAGTAATTTCAGTGGCCGGAAAAAAGCAAGTTGGAAAAATTTCATCATCGGAGCGTGAGACACTTATTACCGTTTTGTTGCTCTGTAATGGGTAAATTCATTCCGCCAGCACTTATGCTCCCAAGAAAGAAAAGGAATCCCCGTTACTTAAATGGTTGCTCCCCAGGAACAAATGATTTAGTAAGAGATTCCGGCTGAATTAGCACCGAGGCTTTTCTGGTATGGCTTCGTTTTTTTGTAAGAAGCGTAAGACCTTCAACTGACAACAAATATTTATTAATATTAGACAACCATTCCTCCCACTGAGCTATTTCAGTTTTAGATTATGTTCATGAAAATAGTGTTGTCCTGTTAACTGTGCCACCATTTGGTAAATATTTTCAATATGCCATAGATAAATGGCAAAAAACTCACCCAGCTCAACGTATAACTTTTTTTGACATTGGAGAAATATTTTCTGACGCCTATTTAAAGGCTGCCACACCGGCTAACGCCGTTAATGCTGACATAATAGATTGTGATATAAATGTCTTCACAGATTTAGATTTCTTGCCCTGTCAAGTAACATAAATCGAGGAGCAAAATACAAGTTTATAAAATGATTCAGCATTTACTAATAATAACCTGCCAAGCAAATCCAAACAGAATGCGGATGAAATAGCTGCTCCCTCTAAACCTGTTGAAGGTATTCAGGATTATTCTTCCCCTTCGATCTTACAAAATATCACAGATTTGAACCCTAACGAAAACGATGACAATAAAGCTTCATTTTCCGGATCTGTTAAATGTGATAACTCTTCTATTTCTATTTTTAAAATTCCAAAACGGCCCAAACAAATATTATCCCCAGAAGAAGATAGTGTACCCTGCTTAAGCCCGCTACTCACTATGCGCCAATGCGATTCGTAATGCGTTCCGTCGATGCGTTTGTTTAAAGAACGCGCATTGGTGAACCTACATATTGCATCTTACTCACATTGCGTTAATGCATTTCGATAATGCGTTTCGAAATTCGTCCATTGTGCACCAGTTCCAGTTCAGTGTTGCAATGGATTTCGAGGGAGACCTCCTTCTACTGACTGCAGCACACGCATGTTGTCTAGTGATTGCATTAGATAAGAAAAAGAAGAGAAAAAAAAGATGGTGGACGTAGTCTCTATACAAAAGCAGAGTTCGGTAAGAACATGTTTTATTATTTAAACAATGTGACTAAAACTAAGCAAATGTGAACAAGAAGATTTATATACATGTTTGTAGGTATAACAGTACAAATATAATCATGGATATGCTTAGGGAGGCGTCTGGAAAATTTCACAATTTCTGTAGGATCAGTTACGAAGACTTTGAGTTCTTGTTGAGTAAAATTGGTCCCCAAATACAGAAAAAGGACACACAATTTAGATTATCCTTACCAGCGAAAGAAAGATTAGCTCTTACGCTGAGATATTTAGCATCGGGCGACTGATACCATGCTGATCGGCGATAGTAGCAGAAGTATGCCAGGCACTCATTATTACCCTATCTGAGCATTTAAAGGTAAGCACATTTATTATTTTTCTATTTATTGTTACTAGGTATTATTACCAAAAAATTAAATGAGCATCACGTGCTACGAAATTAAACAAAAGGTTCAAAGAAAAATGTATTTATTAACCAAAGCACTAAACAAAAATATAACAAAACTTAAAGTCAAAGTCAAGTAGGCTTTATTGCCACAGAAAATTCAAATAAACTTTATGGACAAAGCGAATTAAAATAAATAAACTAACCATAGTAGAGCAAATACAAAACAAAACTTAATATATACAATAATGTGTACGATCAAAATAGAACAACAAGCAATTTTCAAGTTGAAATTGGTCACGATTTAACAAAAAAAACTATATTACAAACCATCATAAGTAGTTGAACCAAATCGACAGGAAGTACACAAAACTTAAGTCTAAAGAAATGAAATATCTACTATGATATTTTTTCTATAACACCGAAACATAACATATATATTTAAACTAAAAAAGAAACATATATGGGCATTTTGTTATGAACACAATCTACGGAGACAACTGAATTTTATCTTCAGGGGTATTGCTCAGTTATGTGATTTGTAGACTGAAAATTTTGGGATTCTAAAATGGCCGGCGAACAAGGTTCTAACTAAGATAACTGCTGCTGTGGAGCAAGATTCGATCCTAGGGAAAGGGGAAGTAAAGTGGTGAACTCACTGTGTGTGATTAGATTGGTCGTACAAAGTGGATGTTTGATGTGGCGATGGAGCATAATATTGAGAGCACGAAGAGCCAGAGGAACCCAGAGGCATGGGAGTTGTAGAATGAAAATTTTGGAACTTAAAAAATGGCTTGTGAACTAGATTGTAATTGAGATACTTGCTTTGGAGTAAGATTCGATCCTACGAAACGAGGAAGTAAAGTAATGACGTCACTGTGTGTGTGTGTGATTTGATTGGTCGTACAAAGTGGATGTTTGATGTGGCCATGGAGCGGAATATTGAGAGTACGAAGAACCAGAGGAGTTGGCATGGGAGTTGTAGATCGGATATTTTGGGACTGGACTGGCTTTGATGTTGGTAATATGATGATACCATCAATTCTGTGCATAGTTATGCGTCACGTTCGTTCATCAAGCTTTTGTAACTTTATGCCAAGACTGGATTTGATGTTGGTAGTATCGATTAATCGAAAGCCACATCAATCATGATACCATCAATTATGTGCATAGTTATGCGTCACCTTCGTTCATCAAGCTTTTGTAACTTTATGCCAAGAAGTTCGCCATATACGACGCACTCATCTCGGCTCGCACTGGCACTTCTTGAAGCTATTTGATCCTTAATTGCGATGAGTTTCTGGAATGCCACATCTGCACGGTCTTGCTCCTTCCGCGGTCGCTTCAGATTGCTTATTTGTTTTACTGGTTGCCTAGTAGGCACATCCTTTTCTAAGGGTAAAAGTAAAAATAAATGCATTAATAATTATAGCCAAAAAAGCAATGAGTCAAAGAACCTTACTTTTATTTATATCTGGACCTTTTTCAGCTTCCTCACTTTGAATCATTAAGTCGGTTTGTGATGTCTCGCTATCAGTATTTGCATCTCCTTCTTCCTCATCACTGTTTTTTTCGCCATTACTGTCTAAAGTATCCTGAAATAAATTTAAATGTTATTGTTTCAGACTCCACAATCTGCTACAGAATGGAAAAAATAGTGCAGTCATTTGAGGAACGTTGGCAATTTCTATCGACGAAAAGCACGTGATCCTACAAGCACCCGTAAATAGTGGTAGTGAATATTTTAGCTACAAATCGACGTTTAGCATAATTTTAATGGTATTATGTGACGCTGATTACTGCATAACATATGTTAATATTAGATCACCTCGTAGAATATCAGACGGAGGAGTATTTCACAACTGCAACTTGTTCGAGCACATGGAAATGGACACAATTAATTTTCCCCCTGGTGACGTTATAATAAATACTAATAAAGTACTACCGTATGTAATAGTAGGTGACAATGCGTTTCCCTTGAAAGAAAATAAAATGATGCCTTTTCCGGGAATACATAAAAAATGAGCTGTAAAACGGGTATATAACTATATAGAGATTGTCTAGAGCACGCAGGCTTATTGATAATATGTTTGGAATTATGGCATCGGTATTTCGCATTTTCAGAACACCTATCATGCTCAATCCGAAAAGAGCAAATGTAATCGTAAAATCATGTGTACTTTTGCATATTTTTTTGAGTAGGAGCAAGACCTCACGAACAAATTACACACCATCTGGGGCACTTGACGGAGAAGTAGAAGGAAATTTTGTTGCTGGATCATGGAGAAATGATAATGAGGCAAACGACCTCGCAGTGACGCAAAAAGAGTTCGTCTTGAATTTGCAAACTATTTTTCGTGTCGTGGCAGAAAGAATATTAATTTATCACGTATAATGTTTTACTAATAATATGTACCGCGGGGTGTTTTAAAAATACCAATATTGAAATAACCGCACTCCAATGCGTGGAACCCATACATTCTTATCGTAAATAATGCTATTAGCAATCACTCTCTGAATTTTGTTAAAAGAGGTACTATTAGAACACCCAATATAATATGGTAATAAACCTAAATTAAATAATAACTGACTACTTTTACTTACCAATGTATCGAATGTTCCTTTCGGAGTGTATATTCCGTGTAGGAAAGCATCTAAAAGTGAGTATGGAGGTCAGTTGGGGTATATATGTCGTCGAACCCTGGTCCGGATTTTTGACTACAGGAGACCTTTCTCCTGTAGTTCCGATAAGTCTGGATTTTTTTTTTAATTCGCCGATGTCATCGGAGCCCATTTCTTCAGCAATAATTTTGTAAGCATCATGCATCTTGTTACGATTTTTCTTGTTTTTATCACTGGGATTCCATAAGCACTGATGGAACTGTATTTATTTTTACAAATTTAAAAACAATATCGTATTTCCATTTCATTTTAACCAAAAATCGAAAGATTTCCCGCGGCGTACGACTACTATACGTGTGGTCACCTGAAGTTAACTAAACGCAGTAAACGCATTGCCAAATTAACAAATCTACTACGAATGGAGATCCGAATTTGATTCGCCGGTCTGTAGTTTTCCTTTGATGATTCGTCTAAATGCCGACCTCCCGCCGCATAACGCATCACATCGGCGCACTGCGTCACGTTCACTATGCAAATATTCGTGCACCATTGCTTATTTAACCAACGAATAGTGAGTAGCGGGGTTTACTATGTGATGACACTTTTGGAAACTTTGCAAGTGGTGAAAAATAGATTTAGTGCAGCTTGTGCCAACTGTGGACACACGAGTTGTGCACTCACTATAAAAAGGGAATGTTCATTTGCGACAACTGTCGACCGCAAATATTTGTAACTTTATTATAAGTTTGAATCCTTTTTTTGTAGAGATAAAACATACCAACCTACAAATGTTTCGTTTTTAAAAGTTGTTTATTGTTGATATAGAATCGACGGCAGTTGAGTCACTCACCTGATTTTCCTCTGGCTGTTGGTCAGTAGAAGGGGTACTTTGATAACACTCAACGTTTGTTTGGAGTTGCCGACATATGCGATCGCTTATTTAACTGTTTGAGGCGAAACACTGCTGCGGTTATATCTTACTTAATTTTGATGCGGAAAAGACCATTCCTCTCGACCCGTCGATATGCGTACACACGCTTCGTGGTGCTATTCGAGAAGGAATTGGTACTTGCCGTCATGAACTGCGCACGTGTGAGAATATCTTCAACTGCATTTTAATTTTACATGAAGAGAAAATAACCCGATCCATTTTATACAAATACAAAAAAAAGAATGCGTTTTCCTTACATAATGTAATAAACCATAACCATATAAAATTTTTAAAAAAAATCTAAAACAAATATGTTTGGTGACTGAACAAAAGTTTTATTTGTGTTTTAGTGAAAAAAAAAGTTTTACTTTGTAATGCAGTTTTTTAAGTTTTTATCTTTCGTTTATAAATAAATAATGCATTTTTAAAAACATATATTTTTTATTACCTTCAGTATTCTTTTGGCTTTAGACTTGAATATTTTTGCCCGATTGCTGTATCCTTTTTGCCTGATGGGGTAGGGCAAGAAGGGTCAAAAACACTTATTGATATTTTTCTAAGTAAGACACTAGCAAACTGGTTTTTATAAAAATAAAACCACAGATTTGTTGATTTTTCTCTAATTTAGATATTAACAGACAAGTTTTTATAAAAAATGATACGACATCTCAAGCAGTTTCATTCAACTATCATATCTTCTGGTATACAGCTGTATCACTTAAAATGACCGTTCCTGCCTGTTGTAGATTCGATCTTGGTCGATTTTCTAAACAGACAGAGAATGCACATAGGCACTATAAATTACCAGAGGTAAGTTCTAAAGTGAATTGTAGATAAAACAAAAACGTTTAGCATTATATGAATATTTTAATATGTTATTTTACTTGAAAACAACTTAAAGCTCATAAATAAACAAATTTAAACATTTAAAATATTTAATTCTGACAATACGAGAATATAAACAATTCCTGTCGGTATCAGAAGTAATAACTGTTTCATACTTCAAAAATCCGTCAAGCAGACTTTGTGCTGAAGATCGTATCTCTGCGTTGAAACTCTCAGACTCTGCTATTTCATAAAATGTGTCGCATAATTGTACGTAGATTCCGTTACTAATCTTTTGACCACCATCTGGTTTATCCGATTACATTTAAGAAACTACTTGTTGACCCTGATTTCCACACATTCATTCTTAAATACGATTCTCTAACAAAGACAACTTATTTATTTATGAGTGAGTGCAAACAGCGAAATGACCGGAACTGTTAGTTTTGTTACGTCTCCTATTACCAAGTTTAGCACATGTGCATAACACCAAACAGACGAGATTTTTGACAGCCATGTTGTAAAGCCTTTGCATGTTTGGTCCCCCTTCGGTTGAGTTACCAATACAGTTAGTGACATTAAGCCCTAATTTAGCTATGCATGTGGCCACCATTTCGTACATACCTTTTCCCTTGCTGGAAGTACAATTGATTAAATTAATTAATCACTCATGTACTTTATTACTTCTTACGTAGCGGATAATTGAAGACCATAAGTAAGAAACAGGCTAAGTGACAAAATAATCAAAGGGAGTTATTAAGTAGAAACATTTTAATAGCAACATGTTTAACATTAAATTTAAAGATATAAACGATTACGCCCAAACATCCTATACAAGAAAAACTTATTTAGTTCTAATAAACAATAAAACAAATCATTTTACATTCAAATTTGTGAAAAGAGTTAAGTGCCACATATTTTTAACAACGAGCTAAGTGCCACTTAAGAAATATTAATATAAAAATCTTTGTGTTTTTGATCGTTTAAAAAAGGTATCATGGTCCTTAGATTTTGTTTTTTATCTTCGTTTTAATTAATCCCGATAACGAATAAAAACAAAATCATAAACATGGCACTTAGCATGTTTCTAATTTAACAGTGGCGGTACATAGCAGATAAACCAAATTTATACGTCAATCGTAACGACGGTATTCGTCTTGACACATAGCGTACTTGATATGTTATACTTACTGGTATTTATCATCTTCCTACGGCAAAAGCTCAACTTACCATTTTTTGGCACTTAGCCGACTGTTTCTTACTTATGGTCTTCAATTATAGAACATTGGTCAACGACATTTATATCTTGAGTAGTATCAATATCTATAGAATATATTTTATAATTTTTAACGTCAACCGCAATTTTTTCCTTAATAAGGCTCGATATTGCAGTTATTATAACATTAACGGTTGACTTTGATAAAAAGGTTACTAGATTACTTCTGCCTATCGAATGACTTTTTACTCTTTGAAGGCGGGGTTGACTTTTTTCGGCAACCTCTTCAATATGTTTTCGGAATAAAGGATCAAACCTTGAAATGACTAAGACTATTTAAAAAAAAATCCGTGATCTATATTCTCATTTTGCAAGGAATATGCCGCTTCGTTTTGGCTATCACCCCTATAGCTTAGGCCACGTTTTCCCAATTAATTTTATGGTTTCAATCACCCTTTCAAGAATTTTCCTGTTGTTTTCTAATTTAGCTCTTCTTTCTGCAGCAGCACTTGAAAAAAGGAAATTATGCACATCTTTGTTTTTCTTTTGTACTAAGTAAGCTTCGGTACTGAGTATATCTGCTTTAGTTGATTCATGCTCTTCCAGTCTGGTGTATATTTGTTTTACAGATTGATTAATACCACCAGCAGCGCTATTAACCACCCCACCGTATCTTTACTGAATTCTATGCACACCCATCAGTGAACCATATTTTTTGAGCCATGTTAGTCTAGATCCAGATTTTCTGCAATATATTAAATTGGCTTTGTAACTACTATGAACAATATCAATGGGTTGATGCGGGTGGCAATTTAGGAACAGTTCAAGCTCTTTAAGGCTTGATTGTTTCTGAAAGGTACAAACCTGGTCCCTATCTTCTCCGTTTTCTTCTTGTTTATCAGTGGCTATGGCATTTGCATTTTCTTCAACAGAACTAGCACGAGCTAAAGCTAAAGATACTTCGTTTTGCTCAACCCTTTCGAGAGGAGCCAATAATTTTTTCTGTATGGTCGACTGCTTTTCTCCAGTAGTCATCATTTATGTGTTCTAAGGCTTTCTCCCAAACTTCTTCTACCTGCTGAGGACTTAGACCATCGCCAACATTATTTTCATAAAATGACTTTGCTCCTGCCCAAATAAGTTCGATTGCATTGAATTGACAATGATGCGGTGGTAATCGAAAAACCTCATGTCCGTGTTCGCGCAACATTTCGTCAACGACGTATATGTTTTGTTTCTGGATTTGGCTTCAACCAACAGTTCGGACTTTAATAAATCGGGTGATGGATTCTGATTTTCCTTGATCAACCATTGACATATTTAAATGAAGAGTAAAGGCTGTGTGCATGTACGAAACATAGTAATGAAACAATCTTTGTATATCATGCAAAATTTAATCCCAAAGGGACTTCTATAAAGAGCGTAATAGAGCGCTTTCGGCCTTAGCCATCTTCAGTGTTACTTGTCAGTCGACAAAGGACATATCCATGGAAGCAAACAAACAATACAAATCGACAATGGTCACAATTAAATCTCACACATTGTACGTCACATTGTTGAGAAATAGTTCACATAATTTAGATTAAAATCATTAACTTGAAACAAATTAAAATGAAAGCATGATACCAAGACCCACGCTTTGTGGATGACATCAAATGTGACACATTCTAACTGTTTTGCTTGGTCTCTGTCTTTTAAAGTTTGATTAAAATGTGGTTTATATGAAAAAAAGTTATTGGCTTGTAATATTTTTTAAATTTTGAACTCGTTTCCGAGACAGGAAGACGACAACTGTAGTCGCATCATCGTCGTCAAAAGGTTTCTCCTTCTTTTGTAAATTTTCTACCGACACAGTATTCTTGAATTTTTTGACTGATTGACGAATTCCACGTGTTAAAACTGAAACCCCTTGAAATTTTCGGACAAATCGTTCTTGTCCTTCTACATATTTGTATGAACAGTGGCCAGTTCCATAACACTGCACCAAAAATATATGTTTTTCAAGAGTTAGCATTTTGGAAACGATAAGTTCAATAAAATATGAGTTTAATTATTTTTTAACCACATTTTGATTCATATTCGTCGTAACTGGCAAGGCCTACCCAAGTTTTTTTTAAAGGGGCTAAATTTTGCTCCCGATATTTTGAAAACTAAGGTAGAAACTTATTTTTTACCTGCCCTACTTATAAATCAGTCATTCATGTTATACTTTCCAGGATTATTTTTCCCAAAGACTAGTTCGGTTTCACAACTTTTTCAAAGGAACACCACGTAATGCTTAAAAAACAACTTTAATTAAGTATTTAATTTATAAAAAAAAAACAAGTGAAGAAGTATAATTCGTCATTTCATAATAAAAAATATTAACGTCATGTTTTATGCAAATTGCAATAAAACAAACATAATTGTGCTCACATATTCACTTCATTTCACTTATTTTTCTAAATGTTCAAAATATCGGCCTTGATTGTCTGCACGAACTCGTTTTTCTTGTTGTTGCGTTCATCACATTATCAAGATGGACTTCGGTGATATTTCTTTTGGCCAATCTTACCCGCGTTTCTAGGTCTTCTCTGTCTCTCTGTGAAATTTTATACGTTTTCTTTTAGGTGGTTCCAAATACAAAAATCTAAAGGAGTAAGATCTGGTGATCTTGCAGGCCACCTAATAGGTACATTGGTACCCATCCAATTTTCTCCAAATCTTTCATTTAGGTAGTTAACCACAATGCGCGAATTATGCGCTGAAGCGTCATCTTGCTGCAACATTATTGGGCCTATGTTTAAGGGTAATTCGTCCAATAAGTCTTCAATCTGGTTTTTGTAGAAAGCTTAAATAAGTTTCGTCATTTAACGTCCTCAAAAATAATTGGACGTATGATGTTGGTACCAAGGACACCCAGCCATACATTAAAACCAAATCGTGCTTGATAAGCGCTTTCCCTCATATGTCTGGAATTCTCTTGAGCCTCTTGTTATTTCGATTAAATAACCCTAGATTCGTAAATCTAGACTCATCCGAAAAAAAGGATATTACAATGAAAATTATTTAAATTGTATTGCTGTAAGAACCAGTTACAATAATAGTGGTCGGCTTGAAATAAATGTTGATGAATTTGATATTTATAAGATTTGAATTTATTTTTTTTTTTAAATTCGACGAGCTGATTCGCGTTTCACACCTGTCTCCTCTTCAATGTAACACACAGAAATTGTGAGGTCTATTCCAACAATTGCCAAAACATGAATTTCTGATTCTTCACTTCCAATAAAATTATTTTCAGGTTCTTCCCTCTGGTTTCTTAATTGTTCCTCAACTCTAAAAAGTAATTATGTGGTGGTTGGTTTCGATCTGGAAATCTCTCGGAATATAATTCAGCGCCTCGGCGGCTATGTTTCCTCCACTCCCCGTAAACTAATAGCATATCCACTTTTTCTCACTCATTGAATACATACTTTTTATTTTGTAATTAATAAGTTCTACGAAAAAATAATTTAATTAACTGTTTACTTATTCGCAATGACAATACAAATGGTGTCCAATTATTATAAAATTACATATTTATATTCATTTGTTTTTTTCGTCGCCTGCTAGGACTAATAAGTACTTAAATTAAAGGTGTGTTTTTTTAAGCAGTACGTGGTGTTTTTTTGAAAATCTGTGAAACGGAATTAGGCGTTGGGAAAAATAATGCTGGAAAGTATAACATAAATGATTGATTTATAAGTAGGACCGGTAAAAAATTAAAGTTTCTATCCTAGTTTAAAATATTTTTAAACTCATATTTTATTGAACTTATCGTGAAACGTGCAAAAACAATTGCCGTGGTATAAGTCAGGTTCACCTATTCAAAATAGTAAACATCAGTTTTTACCGGCCATACGTCAAATAAGTGTCAACTTGTCATATATGTCGTAGGAAAAGGAATTTCAAAGGCCGTCCAATAGGAAATAAATATATACAGGATTGTATCAAAAATAAGAAAGTTAGAGTCAATTCCGGTTAAACCGGAAGTCAAAAGAAAAAAATTTAAGACAAAATTAAACGCTACTACGCCATATTGACTCACATAAAATGTCAATTTTTTAACTTTAAAAATAAAAACCCTACTTGTTGTTACATGTCCGCTGTGTCACCTGGTATATATACTACATATTAACAATGGAATAAAGTAAGTTCATAGTCTTTAAATTAGAGTCTAGAAAAGGCACAACAGTATAAAACGTATAATAAATTGCTTACCCTCTTGGAAAATATTATCTAATTGTTGTAGATAATTCATCGACTTTGACTTCTTAGCTTCTTTCCCATTGACATCACTTTCCTTAAAGCTTGGGTCATCCGGGGGTATTTCAAAAACAATTATGTCATTTACATTAGGGTAGACCGGGGTCGAAAGTGACATTTTTAATTCAAATACCAATTTCTGGACAACTGTAATGGATATATAGAAATTTGCTTGTTCATGCCCTATTTGCAAATTTTACAATATTAAAACATGCCATTAAGATTTTTAAATAAATATAGTTAATAGTTATGAGCCAAGATAAAATAGCCAAAAATGTTACAACCGCGGGCGGAGTCGCGAAGTGGTGAAAGCCTAGGCAATGTTATTTATTCAATGCAGGTACAAAAGTAGTTATAGGGTTCATCTAAACTACTGAAAAATGTATTCTTAAAGAATAAAAGAAAAACTTGTGCTTATACTAAACGGAAAAGTGGACTTAACCTATCGAATAAACGAATTACCTATTATCACTCTATATCACAACTTTGGCAGACGTATAAATCTTCTTGTTTTATGCATTCTTCATGTGACCAATGCTTACATTCAATGCATTGCACCCAACTTTCATCTGGCCTACTTGAAGTGTATGGTTCACAGCATACAAGACAAAAATATTATTCATGTTCTTCGTCGCTCTTTTCTTCATTGTTTTTCTTCTCTGGTTTATTTTTTTAGAGGATTTTTTGGCTTTGGTTTAGGATCAGAAAAAAAATTTCTTAACACTTTTTTTCTTCTTCTCTTCGTATTCTGCCCTAATTTATTCCTTCTTAGGAGTATCCGCGTATATGGCCGATTTTATTTTCCTTTATTTCCTTTTCTAGGTGGAGCTTTGGGGAAAGGTCTAACTGCCTCCGGTGCAAATTTTTCAACTGGGGTACGACGCCAAGTTGACGCTACAGGTTCATTCTCAGTTTCATCTGAGGCAGGTGTCGCTGGTGTGGGTTCTTCGTGTTGATTCCTCTGTCCATCTGGACAGCAAGTAAGACGGTGCATAATCTAGGGCTGCAAATATATGTCTATTATATTAGTAGTAGAACTTTGTGTTCAGTAGTTGCCGACGTATATTTCTGGAAGTGTTGAAAAATTTTTAGAACCACCATTTTTTGCGAAAACTTCATGGCGTACAACCGAGGGTACAACATGAAACATAAATACTGATAAATATATTGATGGTATTCAATTTTTCACTAACTTAATTAAATTATATTATACCTATTGTATCGTTTAAATTCCGCTTGTATTTATAAATTTTTCTTAAAAATCATGTCTGTCCTTTTTCAAAGCAAACTTTTCAATAACCATTTCGTTAAGGTCGGGTAGAGACCGAATAAGTTTTTGATCTATTGATAAACACGCTAAAGTATTTAGTCGATCTTGTTACATAGTACTTCTTAAAAATGTTTTAACTCTTTTTAAGGAAAAAAAATCTTTCTGCCTCTACGGGGTCATCGGCATTGTGACAAGTATTTCTAACAATTTTATTGTTTCGGTAAAAACGTCCAGAAGATTACTGCCAGTTAAAAAATTAAGAAGCACAGCACACGAGGAAAAATTACGATATTCCGTACTAGAATATAACAAAGTAAGCTCTGTCTTTAATCTGTTTTTTTTTTCAGCATTGGGTAAGGCTCGGTATATTTTTAAAAATATTCATGGAGAAATAAACGGTCGTACCACTCAAATTTTTCACAAATAAATATGTATGCCTCATTTAACTGATTAGTATATGCAAAACGATCTTCTCCCACGTTGATGATGACATCACATACCTCAATCGCAGATGCTTTCCATGCGTATTCATTTAATTATCTTCTTTTAGTCTCAATATCCTGCACAGCCTTGGCTTCATTCAAAATATCATATATTTTCTGATTCTTATGCTTATGCTTTCTTTAATTTTTTTTAAACATCCGTCAATTTCCACAGAATCAATAATGCGCTTTTGTAGTTCGTTAAATAGAATATCAACTTGTGGCATTATATAATGAAAAAATGTAGGCCAAAATATGAAAGACTGTTCCTGCAGAAGCCTTCGGATTGCTTCAGCCTAGATATTCGTTGTCATATTTACACCATGGGATTCTTCAATTTCCTCCATGCATTCAATAAGCTCTTCCTTATACTCGAAAACTACGTTTACCGTTCGACTTTTAAAGTTCCATGTTGTAGGGACAGACCTGGGAATTTTTCATTTTTACTATTCTATCAAGAAAAGCAACGCGTTGGCTAGAGTATGAATTTCACTTAGACTTCCAAAAAATAAACGGACACCATTATTTTGCGAAGCCGCTTGGCTCATTATTAAATTTAATTGATGCGCATAGCAATTTACAAAATGAGCTACAGGATACCTTTTCTGAATTCTAGCGTGTACCCCACTTTGTTTTCCGCTCATTACAGCTGCGCCATCATAAAACTGTGCAATTAATTTATTGGGATTTTTAGCCACTAGTGGTTCATGTTCTTTTAAGATAAGATGGCTAAGAACTTCAGCAGTTTGTTGCTCGTTTGTAAAAAATACCCAAAATCGTTCAACTGGTTTAAGCCTGTAAACCGAGCGTTGATCGTTACGTCATAAATCGTGACGTCAGATCAGTTTTGAAGCATGTCCTAAATTGATTCACAAGAGTCGTGAGAGGAGCATAACTTACGCTTCGCGCATGATCCATTTCGTGTCGATAAAATAGACGGCTATTGTCGATCTCGAATGTGGGGTTAGATAAAACCAAAAAAATAACAAACAACATGTCATGCTCATGAACTGGTGATTCATAGATTCAATTTAAAGAAGCTAAGCGATAAACATGTCTTTTTTCACTCTGTTAAGATAATATTTGGATCTCCAATATGAATGTTTTAATTTTATGCAATCTACTTTGTTTTAGGTGAGGAAAAAATCTTGTGTGGTTTGCAATAAAAACTTAAATTAACAACACAATACAAACAGAAATATTCTACTGCTAGTAAAATTTCAGCAGAAATTCTTAGATATACAGGGGTCTGGTTATCTTGTGTGAAGGAAAACATATCTAAAACCTGCGAAATTTAGAATAATAGGTGGAATCTCTGCTAGGAGAAAAGTTATGTAATTATGCATGTGATTAATTGAAGAAACATTCAACTGAATTCAAAAGCAATGTACTGTGAAACATACTTGGCCGGTAGAAAAGTGTGTGTAAAAAATTAGACATTTTTAATATCAGATATGCAACTGAAATGTGATTTGGACCTTTTCTTTAACAAGTACTTGTAATTTGTAATAGGATTGTTTACTTGTAAGCATTTGTAAAGTGCGGTAAATAAATTAATAAAAACAGAAATTTACCATTGCAGTAAACCTTGTCATATTTAAATTTGACTGTAAATGCAATTTAACTTTTCGGTCAGCTACAGTTTTTGTTGTTTTATCATTTAATTAATTTTTCAAATTATAGCAGTGTTCTGTAGTAAATAAAACTAAGACCTCAAACATTTACCCTTTATTCTGAGTTTTACATATACGGGTAAGTAAGTTTTGTTTATAATTTATTTGTGTTGTGGAATGGCTTAAACGCTTAAGTCTATTTCATTTTTGTACAGGTTTTGCTTATTATGGAGCTGTAAATATTGCCATTACCACCTTAGTGCAAACTTTTGTTTTAATATTCAGTTATTTTTAACATAGGACATCTCATAAAAATATATTAAATGGGTGACGGTAGAGCAGAACATTTGAGATGAGTTATAACCCAAACTAAAATAAAGTAACTTAAACAAAGTAAGATTGACACCATAAAATGAAACTCAAGTATGGGGAAAACGACAACAAATGCTAATTTATTTCGAAAAAACTCCCAAATGTATATGAAATGAAAACCAAAATAAAACAGTCTATATTACCTAAAGGGTGCTATAACATGATACACATACACCAATAGTAAGGGTTTGGTGTATGCGTTAACTTTAACAATTTAAAATTTATTTTTTTATACATTACAATAAACACCAACGGAAAACATGATAAAAACAGATTGGAAAAAACACATTACATAGCACAGAAGGACAGTTAAAATAGAGTACTATAATACAATATTAAAATACTATTGCCATGCACTGATCACAGAGCGACAAAACTCATCGAGAGACACAAACGTCAAACAAGATAAAAGATAATAAAACATTATATGTAATTCATCTTGTCATAAAAAACACAATAATTCACTAATTATAAAAAATAATCACATAATCGATGAAAGGGGTGTTGTAATTTAAGGTTCTTGTATCATAGCGCACCAGTGCCTTACAAAAGAGGTACTAGTATCTTCTGTGCTTATGAGCACACTAAACTATATTGTTTCCTGCTCATCGCTAAAATAATGCTAATCATCGTCATCATCAATAAAAAAAAATCATCATCCGAGTCATAACAATTGAGGTTAATAATGACCGGTAATATATCCGAAGCATCTATCAGTTGCTCCTTTTTCCAGTCCTCGCTAATTATAGTATTTATGTGATGAACATAATTTTTCCATTTTTCTGTTGTAATCTAAAACAGATTCTTTTATAAAATAGCAATATCTAAAAGTTGGATTAGATTTTTACCTTTTGAAGTGCTTCATTCCATAAATTTAAAACAGCTTCGCTTGTGACGGGATATATCGTCATAGTAACGCTTGCATTCTGACCATACCTTCTCAATAGGATTATATTGGCAGTGATATGGAGGAAGTCTTAGGACACGATGACCATGTTCCAAGGCAAGTTCGTCTAATCTAGAAATAATGGATTGTATTGTAACATTATCTGTATCTTTTGATGGTAAGTTATTTTTGCCTATATTCCAAATCTCATCCATCTGGCCAGACTTGGAAATGTAACACTCTTTTGTTTTAACCATTCTATATGAGAGTACTTGGTCCAACTTTGGTTTGGAATTTTTTCGACTAGACCTGAGTGATTAGATATATTGTCCATTATTATCAATGAGGGTTCATTCAAATTTGGTAGAAGTTGTTCTTCAAACCACTTTTCAAAGTTGGCACCATTCATTGAATCGTGATAGTCACCTGATTTTCTGCCCGACTTGAAAATTAAACTGGCATTTTCAACGAATCCGTCTTCTGAGCATGCATGCAAAACAATATATCTAGAACCTTCTGCAGTTTTTTTTCTAACACTCTTAAGAGTATCATCCTGCCAACTTTTTCGAAACGCGCCCTTACTATAAATCCAGGTCTCATCTAAAAAACTGATTTTAAAGCAAAAGTAGTATTCTCATTGCGTTTGAAGTCTCTTAAAAATTGCAGCCATTTTTGTGCAACATATAGCGGTTTCATTAGATACTTTCTGTTAGAGATAGTACATTTTCGCCACTTAAATTGCAATTCTCTTAGACACTTTGCTAAACATGTAGTAGATATCTGCACTTCATTAATATTTATAAGATTCGTTTGCAATGGTGAAATGTTCACCTACGACCAAACCGAAATAATTAATAAATTATTTAAAATAATAAAACATTAAATGCAGATTACCTTTCTCATACATAGCATGTATGCCTCTCCTTATAATATGGTCATGCACTTTGTGAAGATGCTGTCCACGAGAGGAAATAATAGCAATATTTGCCTTGGTTTTAAACTCAACATCTTTCTGGATTCCCTTGAAATGCATTCTCTGCACAGTGGCTGGCGATATTCCTAAAGCATCAGAAACTCTACAACAAATAAAAATATTAGTACAGACGTAATTAAATTGATATATAAGGGTGGGATTATCCAATTCCTTAAACATAAATCTATCCTTCAAGCATATTAATCATTAAGGTATTTCGTAATATCATTGTTTAAGGATAAACAATGGTAATAGGTGTCGAAATGAGTATATTCAACTTAGTAATAATAATTTCTATGATTAAGAAAGAACAGTAAGAACTTCAGCAGTGTCAGACCAAGGCCACCTTAGTATAGGTGGCCTTGGTCAGACCGACTTAAATGAGCTGATTGGAGGGCCAACGCACCAGTTGACAATGTATCCTTTTCTTTCTTAAGTAAAATGACAAAGACGGCACCAAAGCGGTGACAATCTTAATTGATAACTGAAGTCGCGTTCTTAACGCTAAAAAACGATTTTTAAGACCTAAAATTATGCTAAATGTATAGATAGAAGTAGTATAATAGGATAATCCTACTCTTTATAAATTTTTAAAACTGCATATTTGTATCAACTTACATTATATACTGCACTCACAGGTAAAAGCATTTTTCCTGCTGCTTTTTCGCGATTAAAATAGTCTATTTGTTTTAAAATGAGAACTTGCTCATTTTCAGTGTACCGTTGTCCTGGCATTTTCAACTGCGATAATAATCAAAAATTCACAAATAAAAATAGAAAAATACAAACGAACTTCAAATAAATATATATTTGACACTGACATATAAGGAATTTTAATAATTTAATCTCATATTCTAGCATGCGCAGCTTAACGTACGTCCGTGACGTCAAATTTCTGTCACCCCCCGATTGACGGTGGCTTGAGAGAGAAAGACAAGGTGTGACGTAACGATCAATGCTCGGTTTACAAACTATACCATCTTTATCATATCGAAAGACTAAAACACTTTGTATTTCTGTAAGTGCTGTTTGGAATTTCCATGCAGTTTGGCCTTTTCAGCGAGATGCACTGAATCATTAACACCACTAATTAATTGTCCAATGTGTTTCACCACCAAAAAGTACACACACAAAACAAAATCGTATATTTTTTGTCTCACAGCCACAGATCCACCAGTTTTTTTTATAAATATTTTTATAAAATTTTCTTGTATAACTTCCCCGGCTTGTGGAAGACACTTCAATATTTAAGTCAGACATAGGACGTCCGTTTCATTTAATTTCAAGTTTATCGTCATCGTTCAATCTTGAAAAGTTCTTATATTTTGAAATTAAATCCATTTTGTCAATTAACAAAACAAAAAATTCAATAATAACCTTGATAATAACTTAAGGACAAACCAAAAGACAGACCGGCAAAGGCTGCAATTCCACGGCTAGATTAAAAAATCTTGCAGCTCGGTATGTATACGTAAACACGCTCTAAAAACAACAGTAGGTATCACGGCTTGAACACAATAATTCTCATTTCTCATTGGTCGGCTCAAGGTTATGTGACGTATATTGCCAGTACTGCAACGAGCAGATTTATTAAGGTGCGTCCAGACTTGTTACATAACCCCGTGACGTGACAGCGTCGCGAACATTTTCACGACGAGGCGAACTTTGATGCGTGTCATCGTCGCGTATCATAGTCGCGTTCACAGCGTTCCGCTCATTTAAATAAAAAACAGTCGGTCATCATGGACGTTGCAGCAGCAGCGTACATTGTTATAGATCATTTATTGCGTAATAAAAGAGAAAGAAAACGAAAAAGATGGTGGCAGCAACATCTTTACACTAGAAGACTGGAATATGGGGGAAACGATTTACTTAGAGATTTAAAATTTCAAAAAATTAGCGGTCTTTATAAAAATTTCACAAGAATGACACCAACAGATTTTGAATATATTTTGAATTTAATTGGGCCAAAAATTGCAAAAATGACACTTATTTTGGGAAAGCTATAACTATGCAAGAGAGGCTAGCTGTAACGCTCTGATTTTTAGCTACTGGTGATTCATTCACCAGCCTGCAGTACGTATTTAAAATGTCTAAACAATCAATAAGTGAAATAGTTCCAGAAGTATGC
>MU183291.1:29974-67953 GCA_016904865.1 Pissodes strobi | reverse complement strand
TGGCTGTAGTCGCCGTGATGCCACGTTCGTCCGTCAAAGGTGGGAGAGACGTTTTTGTAAAGTTGTTACTTACTGCCTTTGCTACCGACCAGAAATTCCTGGAGCCACTGGGGCATTGTAAAAGTTTATTTCTGATCCTTTGATTGTGTTTGTTCTTAGTTTCGTCGATAACACGCTTGCATTCGTTTCTCGCTTCGACAAAATAATTGCGATTCTCAGCGGTCTGATTTTGCTGCCAGTACTTGTAGGCTTGCTGTTTCCTACCCACAGCTCTTTCGCATCTTTTGTCGAACCAGGGCTTTCCTTTTGATGGTAACTTGATGGAATTTGGGATGTATGCTTCCATTCCTGAGGAGATTACTTGCGTGATCTTTTCGCAGCAGACTGACGGGTCGTCAGCGCCAAAGCAGACGTCGAGCCAAGGAAAATCTAGATAGAACTCCCTCAGATCGTCCCAGTTGGCAGAATTGTAATGCCAGATTTTGCGAGGCAATGGTGAATCCTTCTGTATGAGTGGCAATTCACAAACCGTTGTAATAAGTTTGTGGTCGGAAGTACCTAATGGCGGACCAACTGTAACTGTGTACTGGTCAGGATTGGTGGTTAGAAAAAGATCCAGGAGGGCGGCGAATTCGCCCCTCTCTGAGATTCGAGTTGGTTCGTCTACAATTTGAGTAAGCCCGCAGCTGATGGCGAATGCTTCAGCCTCTCTACCTTCGTTGTCGGTCTTGTTGTGATGTTTGAGCCAGTTGGTGTTGTGGGCATTGAAGTCTCCCAGAACGATTATTTCTGAACTGGGGTGATCAACCTGTATTGAGTCAAAAGTGGTAGCTAGTGTTGAAAAAAAGCTTTGGTAGGCTCTATCGCTCGGAGGGCGATAGAGACAACATATAAACTTGGTTAATCCCTTGGCGGTGAACTTGAGCCACATGACGTCAAGGTTGTTCGGTTCGAGTGTTTCCTCTCGGTGGCATGAAAGGTCGCTTCGGACAAAAAGGCATATTCCGAACTTATGTCTAAATCGGGTATGTAAGTCGTAACCAGGATAAGGGTAGTTCACTGTTGTTGTAGAACATAATTGTGTTTCTGTAAGGGCTAGTATGTGTGGTCTATTTGCCTGTAGATGTTGGTGTACCGAATTTATGTTTGTATTTAGGCCTCTTATGTTGCAGAAATCAATTCTAAATTGGTTCGGTATCTTTGCTGTCTGTGAAATGCGGAATGAAGGGCTCCCAGGGCCACCCAGCGCCCGGAGATCCGAATGGCCGGGGAGTTTACCTCCGGAATATTTTGATCCTGGAAGCACCATCATGTCCATATTATTATATTCCTACTGTGGAACCCGGAACCACCAGCGCGGAAACGGAACGTGATTCGAGAAAACCACTTAGCGCCTCCCAGTTCTGGTGGGGTGGTCTTTCACCGGACGATGCGGGTAGGCCTATGCATCTACCACCTAGGGCCGCTTCCACTGGATGCATCGGCCTCAGACTATTTCCTTTGGTGGTCCCTAGTCTGACAGGGGTAAAAATAGGGTTTGTTGGGTCACTCCCTAGTGATCAGCTCCAGACTTTGTACTTTGGTGTTCTCCAGCCTGGGGGAGGACGATGGGATTTGATGGGTCACATCCCGTGGCGTGGCCGTGGGTGGTGGTGAGTAGGTATCTGTTTTAGATTTAACTCTGTCAATAAACCCTTGACGACAGGATAAAGTGACGTTGACGTTAAATAGTATCATTAATAATCATTTACTACTACTAAAAATACATATTTACATAAGCTTTCTTTGAATGCAGAATATGGACAAATCCAATCATTTTCTATATATACAAAACAGAACGCATTTCAGCAACGACAGTCACTCGTATTCATATAGTTTACCGGTAATCTTTGGGAAACAGTCAACAAAGATATATTTAATCCATGTCTGGGTTTACAGGACCATATCATTCTTCGTTTCGATGAAATATACGGGCTGGTGCTTTACTTGAAACACCTTGCTTTGGACTCAGCAAATCCCAAGTTTGTGAGGTCAAACTTGGAATGAAACTTGTGCGATTTTATTTCATTCTTCACAGCGATTTAACAGAATTTCAGATGTGGGAGTTGGCTTGGTTAAACTGAGCAGTTATAGTATACCTCTCGGAGCAAGAAGTAGTTTTTTTGCCTTTTTACATGGGTCGCGAGAAGAAAAAACTGATGCCTTGTCACTTCTGACATCGTCTCTCCCGGGTAACGCGTTGTGCATGTACAGGGGGTGGTTCAAAATATTGCGGAAAAGGTGTTTTGCATTCTATTTATTTGTTGAGGTAAATGCGGTGCATTTTGATCTTGTTTGGGTAGTGTGTTTCCCAAACACAACCTATAGCGTATTTTTTCGTCGATTCACAATTAAAGGCCACCGAAATGCTTCCTATCTTGAAAGAGTGTGTTGAAAAACTAACAAATACAGAGTTGCAGGTTCAAGGGATTGTGAGCGATATGGGGTCTAACTTTATACAGTTGTCAAAAATGTTAGGTTTTCAGAGGAAGATCCTGAATTTCAGCTAGGCGATTTCAATATCATATATTTTTTTGGTACCCCTCATTTACAAAAAGCTACAAAAAATAATGTGATGACTAATTCTTTTCATTTCGACAATAAGAAAACATCTGGCAAGTTCATACAGGACTTCTATAACCAGGAGAAAAAACAATTCTATAGGTGTGCCCCTAAGTTGACAAACTCCCATATCTATCCGACAGGATTTGAGAAAATGAAAGTGAAGCTTGCTGTACAAGTTTTAAGTAGAACTGTTTCTAGTGATATGTACACTTATATGACCTTAGGCGCACTTCCTCCTGAATCCCTGAGCACAATAGAGGCAATCGAAAAATTCGACATACTCTTTGACATTCTAAATTCAATAGATTTTAAAAATTCAAACAAATTTAAAAATGTTTTTGAGGGTTTAGATTATCAAAAACGATTTTTAGAGGAAATGTGGTTGTTTTAAAAAAATATGAAAATGCATAATGTAGAAGGTAAAGATATTACATTAAATTGTAAGTTTCGAACTTCCTGGATGGTAACTATTAAGGGCATTCAAGTACTATGGGAACGGCTTTCTAAAGTGGGATTTAAATATATAAAAACCAGAGGGGTAAATCAAGACTGCTTAGAGAACTTTTTTGGAAACACTAGGCAACAGGGTGGAAATTGTATTAACCCTTCCCCAAATATGTTCCAAAAATTTTTTCGCAAAATATTTTGTCAAATATTTTTATACTCTGATTATATGAATTGTGAAAATGACTTGGGCGTTATGCTAGCCCAAATTAACTGTAGTGAAAGATTTATATTAGATACAAAGACAATAACAACAGAAAATGCAGAAGCTGCTATTAAACTTCCAGACTATGATTATCGTAATGAAAATATAACATTACAGAACAGTTTTAGTTATGTATGTGGTTATTTGATAAATAAAACATTACAAGTTCACAAATATGATGTATGCATACAATTTGCTAAAGAAACAAAAACTTTAGATAAGACCACTTTGTTTACCCATTTTAAAGCATACGATAATGAAGACAATTGTTTTGGAAGTTTAAAAACTCCCAACCAAAAATTTATTTACTTCATATTTAAGGTGGAAAAAGTATTTGTATCCCAATTTGATGAAGTTTCTGTGAAACATAATATATCTAAAACATATTTAGAAATAATGAAAAATATACCCTTTACCAAACATTGTGAAGATTTTCCACTAGTATATGTGATTAAACTTTTTATACGGTTAAGAGTATTTTGTACGCTGAAGTATATAAACAGAAATCTTAAGAGTTCAAAAAAATCTCAAAAAACCAATAGAAAAATTACCATTCTCTCGCATCTTTAAATGTATATATGTAGAGTCAAATAAAGGTGTTTTTCTTTTAATTTTAGAGTTTTATTTACCCATTGTATGTTCCTACTATGAAATTAAAATGTTCATGCATCATTTCAAAAGTATTCACAAAATACATTTTATGTTTTAATATTTGAAACTAGAATGAATGAATGGAATGAAATTCATGGCGCAACTCGCCAACTTCATATTTCCACATAATTAAAAGACGCCAATGTTGGAAAACTCCGTTCTCCAAATCTACGCTCGAAGCGGCTCGCTGCACTATACGCGAAAACTCTGTATAGGAAAGTTATTAAGAGATTCGCATCTGGTAGGAGTAATCTGTGACTATAACCTATAGCTTTGTAAAAAATACGTACTTACTCAAAAATTGTTTATTCTGCAAACTAAAATCATAAATACTTACTAATTAATCAAAAATTAGTCTAAAAAAACTACTTACTTTCCATCATCATCAATACGATGAATACTATTCATGGGTGACTTTAAAGAAATTTGTCCATTATTTATTGAATCTATTACGTATTGAACAGCATAAGCATCATCATCTGAAACAAACACTACTTAGTAGTAAAAAAAGTAATCGAAGTTATATATTTTATATGCATGTCATTGGCATCAATTCCTCATCAATTATATTTTTTACAAACGGCTTTTAAATGATTTAAACACACACAAAACATGTAGAATCGAGTGTAGAATGTAGATATACCTAAATAAAGTTAATATACGCTATGTCCCCGGATGGACTGAACAAGACGACAAAAGGACCAAAAATTGAAAGATACGAAAAAAAAATTCTTTATGAAAGTTGTTGCTTGTAAAATAACATTCACAATGAGAAAATTTTGTTTTTCTGTACAGGGTTCGCAAAAACTAAAAAAATGTGACTTCGCAAAATTAAAATTTTGTGTAATAAAATAAAGCAAACCATCAGTAGTAAAGAGCACCAAATTGCAAGCAAAAAATATTAATAAAGTTTTTCTATACAGGTTTTAGTCTCTGAAAAACCTAAACCTAAAAATGTAACATTTTTATTTTTTTGAACAGTACCACATACATATCAACAAAATGGTGTAGTCGAGCTAACGAATCGTACAATAACTGGATGGTGTTATGCAATAACGAGTTAACCCACAATTTGCTTAAAATTGAGTTATACCACTACACCTACTTATAAAGGCATACTTTAGTATGCTGAAATGATTCAAACCTCAGCTGGACTGTGGCGCAATCTATTGACAGTTATGTTAATCCACAGTCCCCGATAGACGAATTTTCCGTTTGGCAATAATGAGCTAACCCACAATACCTGATTTCTTATTATGCAATATTAAGTTATCCCTCATGTTTGTGCCGGTGAATATCCTAAAATCATCTTTTAGCATAGATTTAATTAATATAAAGTAAAAACAGTAGCAACTGTTTAGGCCTAAACGTGTTTGAAAGTGTAGAGGTAAGTTTTTTTACATTTTATATAGAAAAACCCATAAAAAAAGATTTTCTAACCTATCTCTTTTTTAAAATGTGTTTTATTTTATTTTTTGTAATGCGATTTTTCTAAATTGTGTTAGAAATAAAAGTAATTATGTGTATTGAAGATGATTTTTGTAGACCAAATATATATTTTCTTTTAAGTCATTTATTTTCTTTAATTTTGTGGGTTAACTCATTATTGCTAATTTCAGAATGAATCCAACAAGTCGTGAAAAGCGGTTGGTCGAGATGGCAACAAAAGTAACATACTTTAGATGACAATGAGTCTGAGTCTGAGCCCTTCAGTCGGTAGTGAATACCGTCCATCAGATATGGAAGAAAATACTAAAGACGAACAACTTGATTGCTCCGAATAAGAAAATAGAAATGACAATGAAGACAAGGACATTGAACAGCCAAATAATACCTTAATCGTTGGTCGCCCAAGTCGGGGAAGAAAAAGAAATACGTGACGCAAAATAGGAAAGTAAGGAAGAAAAGGTGTAAGTCAAATGAATTGAATTTTTCTGCTAAAGACAAAGAAGTAGGACCTAAATCTTTTTTTGAAGACTTTAGATGTATTTGTAAACGAAAATATACCGAAATTGTGCCACTTGAAGAAAGGAGAAAATTGTTTAATCAGTTTTGGACCATAGGATCATTTTCTGCCAGATGTGCTTTAATAAAAACCTGTGTAAAAGTGATGCAAAAAAACGATGTTACACAAAAACCGAATAAAAAATAAAACTAACAAGAAAGTATTTCATCGCTGAAAAAGATTTGCAAAGTAGCATTACTGAAGATCTTACAGATTACCCAAAATAGAATTGATGTAGCTTTAAAAAAAACTTCCAGTGAAATGGTAATAGAGGATAAAAGGGGATTCCTAAGTGGAGGAAAAAATTAATGTCCAGAATATCAAGTTTCTAAAGTAATTGAGAATATTGACTCTTTTCCGAAATATATGTCACATTATCGCAGAGATGACACCAACTCGAAGTTTCTTAATCCTGATCTAAATCTGGCTAAAATCTACGACATATACAAATTATTTTCTACTGATGTTATGCTCGTTAGCTTGGCAACATACAAATCAATTTTTTACAAAAAATTTAACCTTAAATTTAAACCACTAAAAAAGGATACATGCTTGACATGCGACACATTTCAAGTCAAGATATTAAATTCGTCGGAAACTGAAAAAGAAGGTTTAAAAGCGGCTCATGATATTCACTTACAAAAAGCTGCAACATTAAGAAGCAAAATGAATGAAGATCAAGCTGAAACTAAACCTAATCCAGAAGTGGAAACCCTCACCTATGATCTACAAAAAACACATCCAATACCAAAGATTCCTACAGGAATTGCATACTACAAACGCCAACTTAATTTATTTAATTTAGGCATTCACGTAGTGCAAAACAAGGAATTTTTAACGAAAATCTTGCGGGAGAAGGCACTCAAGAAATCGGATCATGTACATTGCAGACCACATACGCCAGTCAATGAAAGATTTAATACTATGGGCAGATTCCTGTGGTGGCCAAAACCGTAGTATTAAACTTGTTTTATTAATGATACATACTTTACTTAATCACCCAAGCCTTGAACCTATCACAATGAGATTTTTGCTGTCTGGCCACAGCTTTTTGCCAAATGACTCGGAATTCGGAGATATAGAGTCGGCCCTGAAGATCCAAGAGTGTATACCGCTGATGATTACATAGATGTTATGGCAAAGTGTAGAAGAAAACGAAAAATTGTGAATAAACGCTTTCAAAAAGAAGATTTTTGTCTGTTGAAAATTTAACGAAAGCTATTACTAACCGAAAAGTTGATGCGGCTAAAAAAAGTTTCATGGTTAAATTGTCACGAAATAAAATTTCAAAAAGAAGAGCCAACAAAATTATACATGAAAACTGATATTGCTGTAGTACAACCGCAAATTGTAAATATTGAAAAAGGTGGAAAAGGTCCCAAATTATTATTAAAAGATGTAGAAACACCCCTTTTGTGGCCAAACGGCAAACCTCTATCTACAGAAAAACTAGCGGAATTAAAAGAATCGTTTAAGTTTGTACCTCAAGATGCTACAGAATTTTATATTTTTTTATCATCAGCAAATTCCCAAGAATTTCAAGATGATATGACGGTTTTGGTACGTATTTTGACTTTGAAAACGAGATGGAACATGAACAGGAGTTTGAAGCCGTTACGGAGGAAGTTACTGTGACAAATTAAAAACTATATCATTATTGCTATTTTTTGTATAACCTTAATAAAATGATAAGTAAAAATGAGTTAACCAACATTTTTTCCATTTTCCATGATTTTAAAACCATAAATTTCGAAAAATGATTGCCTGAAAAGACTGGAACCCAGTGTTATGCTTTATAAAAGTTTTAGACTAATAGGCCGAATTCATTTAAGTTACAAAACTATTTTCCTTATTATCTCAAAACTAGCAGGCGGTGGCTTGACTCACTGTTGCATAACACCATTCAACTCAAAAAGCATGTACGATGGTTATTTCATCAGGGTTGGAAAAATCTTTTTGGGGCGAAGCTGTTTTATTAGCCACATACTTAAATGAATTATGTACAACACAAAACTGTAAACAACTCTTGAAATATTCACTCTGAAATATGATTAAGCTAAATATTTAAAAATTGTAGAAACCTCAAACACTTTATCAAATACAATCAATACTTACTGGTTATTTTAAATAAATGGTCGGATCCATCAACAGGTTCATATAAGGTAATGAGCTGATCATTTATTTGAAACTTCACTATTAATTCCTTCATATTAATTATTTATGTTTATAACTTAGAAGGCTGCAAAAAATATAAAATAATGTAACCTCGATTCTCGAAAAGCCAAGTTTTGAACTCAAGGTTAAATCGTTAAATCCTATACCCCATTGGCAATGAACCGGTGTAATATTTTTTGTGCACTAGGCGAGTTTCAGTGCCACACTTTTTTACCAATGGTATTCGCTATTCGCGAATCCAGCTTCCGGTGGAGGCGCTGGCGTTTGTAAACAAACTTGGTGGATAGCGAGTAAAGGCGCCATTACAGGGCGTGTGGAGTGTCTCACGCCTGGAATGTAAACTGTAGCACCACACGCCGTGTGATTGGGTCGACGCGATGAGTTTCACGCGGCGTGCCGGGTCCTGTCAATTGGCGGTAAACGCACACTTCAAAGCAAACGCGCCGCGTGCGAAGTAGACTGGCATGCGTATGATGCCTTCGCCCGTCAATTTGGAGTAAACAAATATTTAGTTCTTCAAGTGACAACATGTCGTGGTCAAACGAAGGAATATCCGAATTTTTAAGTCTATACGAGCAAGAACCCATAATTTGGAACCCCAAGCATAATTACCACAAGGATAGAAATGCTGTACATGATGCCTGGATGCGAATCCAACAAAAGTTTAGTATTACTTGCACAATTAGTGAATTAAAAAAGAAAGAATCACTAATGCGCACCTTCCGAAAATTAAACACGAAAGTAAAAGCAAGCATGAAGACAGGATCCAGTGCAGATGACGTTTTTAAGCCAGACTGGTTTGCTTACGAGCAAATGGCAAAATTCCTACAATCAATATATACTCCCAGAGAAACAAAAAGTTCTGATGTAAGTAACTCATTTAATAACTATTAACATAACTTAAAAATTACGTAGGTACCTATTCTAATTTTACAAATTTCTTATATCTAAATGTACAAGGTGATCCCTCATAATGTCCTCCCCTTTTAACTTTGCTAACTTAAATTGGCAATACCATGGCTAAAGACTAAAAACGAAAAAATAAATTATAGTTTAAGAAATAGGCTTTTAGCACACTTAAAAGTATAAAAGAATGTAATTTGTTTAAATAAGCGTGGGGCGCTTTATCGATAATAAAATTGAAAGAAGGTATGTTTTTAAAAAAAGCTCAGCAGTTAAGCGCCCCATGCTGTCCCTTACATTCCATCCTGCCATGGAACTGCTCCACATGTTTTAAAGTATTCTGCAAAGGTATCTCTAACATTTTTGGCGTCAATTCCCGCTTCTCCGGCCACTTTACGAAGTGGAAACATAGAAGTGAGGTCGCGTTCTTCATTTCGCCATGATCCAGTTTGAAATTTGCCATCTGCATTGGTATCAAATGTACCCGTTGGTGAATATAATAATATTCAAGTATTACTTCTTCTCAAATAATTATGAAGTAAAACGCAAGTCATTACGATGTTTGTGGTCTTTTCTGGTGATAGTAGTATTGGCCTTCTAAGTATCCTGAAAATAGCTGACATAATGCCAAACACATTTTCTATAATACGCCGAGCACGTGTGAGTCGATAGTTAAATATCCTCTCCTGGTTTCTTTGCTAGAAACACCACTATAAGGCTTCATCATATTTGTTGTTAAGGTGAATGCATCATAACAAACGTATAAGGTACAGATTTATTTTCTCCGGACAGTAGAGCACCTGGTGGAAGATTAAGATGTTTCTCAGAAAGTTTTTGAAAAAATGTTGAATTTCGGAAAACTCCTCCGTTTCTAATTCTACCTTGGCATACCCAAAGGTAAAACAATAATTAGCATCTGTTACTCCTAATAGCACAATACTACAGGTGCCTTATAGTTGTAAAATTCTGAGCCACTATGTTGCGAAGACTAAATTACAACATGTTTTCCGCCGATAGCGTCGAGGCAATGAGGAAAATTCCAAGCGTTCTCAAATGTTTCTGCTATTTTCATCCATTCTTTTGGAGTTGTAGGCATCTGCAAATTAAAAAAATATATTGTTGTAGGTACTCAAAAAAGTGTAGTTGTCGTGGGTTATATATAATATATTTTTTATAACTGGTGACCACGACATTACTTTCCAGCTAGTATTTTCATAAAAATAAGGCTTTCTTAAACAACCCTACTAGTGTTTGTTAATATTGATAACAAAATATAAAAATGGTCGAGGTCACCCGGTATATTAACAATACTTTTTTTAATATGAACGCACTTAATTTTTTAGCACCAATCACAAGAAATGGAATATGAAGAGCAAAATCCTAGCAATGGTGCAAGTATAGAAGTTTCAGAACATCCATCTCCAAATACTTCAGACTCTAGCACCTTGAACGAGATATCACACCCTACTGGGAATAATTTGCCAAGTTATGCCTCCCAGTGGCGGCAAGCTGGGAGGGATGTCCCTATAATCAATGAATTTCATAACTTTAGTAACGAAACTGTCAGTGGTGCTGTTGATAATGTGTCGGCTTCATTGCAAAACCATTTCCATGAAGTGAATGAGTGTAGCTTCTGGCCACAGGGCGTACTGTTTAGGGAGTTTGAATTTAAACATGTTAGACAGCAAAATTCAGGAGTCGGGCTCAATTCTAATGTGTCAGGTCAAACCCAAAAAGACAACAATAATTTGGACCAACATCAATCTCTGGCAGGGGGTTCGGTGGACTCTACACACATAAATTTTACCCGGGGATTACAGAAGCGGACAATTTAGACACTTTGTGCTATTTTCAAAATGTAAGGGGGCTAAAAACTAAGTTAGATTATTTTATGCTAAATGTTGCCAGTGAAAACTATGATGTTCTTTTATTAACTGAGACCATTTTAGATTCAACTGTGAGTTCCAGCGAGTTAGGGTTGTGTAACTATTTAATATTTAGATGTGATAGGTCTGAAAAGACTAGTATTTATAAAGCACATGGGGGTGTTATTATTGCAATTAAGAAAGATTTTGTTTCTAGGCAGATTATCACCAGTATTCCCTCTTCCCAATCTCAAACTGAGCCAGCCCTAGGACTTTCGCCCTGTACCCAATCTCACTCTCCCATTTCCTCATTCCTCACCCCAGTCACAACCATGCAAAGAAGTTTGTCTCCCCATTCTGTCTCTCAGTTAGAGTTGACGTTAAATAGGATGTTAAAAGAGTAAACGGCAAACCAAAAGCAATAATTATATTAACTTTTTTAGGTATCACATGTTTCTTTCTGTTCTTTGCAGAAAAAGTTTAAGTTTATGTTGTTATGTTAACTAATATGTAAATTATTCAAACGCTAATTTAATAAATAATAAATTCATAATAATTAGTGGACTTTAACTTACTTTTATTTACCCTCGTAGTATCTCTCTAATGCATTACAAACTTCAGCGACACATTTTGGGACGGTCTGCGGAGAAAATTTTAATAAATGAGATAAACTTTCATAGCTGTCTCCAGTAACTAGAAATCACAGTGCTACAGCCAGTCTTTCTTGTACAGGGATGCACTTTCTCATGTTAGTGTCAGTTTTTGCTATGCGGTGCCCAATTTCGTTGATAAAAAAAATAAAAATCTGTTGCGGACATTCTACAGAAATTAAGGAATTTACCAGACGGTTGCTTCTTTAAATCGTATAGGATGTCGGTGGCGTTGTATCTAAAAAAAAATACATCACTAAAAAAATTATCGTCTATAACGTACAATTTTCTAACTTACTTTGATCGACTTTTGTAGTGCGACCCCATCCACCACCGTTTTATTTTCTTCTTTTTTATCACATCATCATTGTCCAACAAAATATAACACGCTGCTGCACAACCGAGCATCCGTTTTCGACGAACTGACATGCTGAAATGAAGACACTTGTCAATCTGCAGGCCGTGTGATCGCGATCGTCAAAATGCGGCGTGTCACTCCGCACGTCACACTCCAGGCGCGTCACTCCGCACGCCACACTCCACACGCCGTGTAATGGCGCCTTAACTCCTGTGTTTTTTGTCTTCATATTTCTAATGTGAGATTTGCCGATTGTGTGTCGTTTTGGATTTTTGTGTGAATTTTAGTTTTTAGTAGTTTGTTGTCACATTAAATTAATATTGGCGAAGAGTACACGATATTTACATGGATAGTGAATTGTTTGTTTCTCTGAGGATGGTATTTTCTTATAGACTATTGATTATGTTATATAGAAAGGAACTAAAACGTTCACGGATTTTTATTGCTGGAATCGATCAGTGGGGTATAAATGAAGAAAAAACCGCGGAGTGCTATCAAATTAGAGGGTGGAAATTGAACGTAGGGGTGAAAAACCACCCCTTTTGGTTTTTTCAATATATGTCGTAAACAAACCAAAATTTCTATATATCTCATATGAAACTTTTTGTAGAGAATCAAATTTCCCATCGGAATAGCATTTTTTAAATATTAAAGAAAATTGATGCCGAAACAGTCGAAACAAACTCGAAAAAAAAGCGAAAATTTAGATTTTGTGATTTTTTTTTGCTTTGTCGCCTGTATCTTTTTTTTTGGGGCTCAGATAAAAAAAAATAGATTAAATTTCCTTTAAAACGGTGGGCAGAACAATTTTTTTGCATGAAAATTGACCGAGATATGGCCATTTGAACCTTGCTGTTCTTTTGGCATTTCATCCCTCTTGTACGAATATTGTTTTTCTTCGCATTTTATTGAAAAAATGATTGTTTTACACATCTAAAAAAACGTTGTTCTCTAACCCTAGTTTAGAGACAACGTATTCTTGACTAAATCTCTATTAGAATTCGTTTATTCTAACATACTGTATCACCTAGGCAAAGCCAGCCAGATCGAACATCTAAACATCGAACACAGCAAATTTGTCCAGGAGTTCAAATTAGAGATGACTTAAAACCACTAACAAAACCAGACAACTTTCTGTCAAACGAAAGCAATAAAAAAAAGTTCATTACATATTTGATTGAAAAATTGAAGGGAGTATACATTGATGCAGTGCAAGCAGATGAGGACGCAGATTTCATATTGTCGAATGCTCAAAAGAGAAAGCATCAATGTTAAAAAATGTTGTTATTGTTGGACAAGATGTGGACCTTCTCATTATTTTATCTCAGTTGCAAAATGATAATGTATATTTTGGCAACCACACATCGGTAAAGTAGCGTCAAAATTGTTGAATAGAAATAGTTTTAATTTTCCTCATTTGCAGAAGTATCTAGGATTTATTCATGGCTACAGTGGTTGTGATACGACTTCAGCTTTCTATAACATTGGAAAAAAAATTATGAATTTTATAACTAAATACAAATATTCTTACCTGACAATGCAACTGAACAAGATATTACCTCTGCATCGGAATAAATTGCAGCTTGTTTGTATGGGGCATTTTTAAAGTTTTGTAAGCTGTCTAAAAATGCCAAGTTTTCTCTGACGCAATTACCGCCAACACGTGATACTATCAAACAGCATGGCTTGAGGACTTATCGTCACATGCAACAGTGGAAAGGAAATATCTTGGACACTCTGAGTTGGAATTGAAAAAGTTCCAAGTACGGGTTAATTGCGATTCGCACAACGGCACCTCCAGCGCCAGAAATTTTGCTGAAAAAAGTTGCTTGTGGTTGCACTACAGGTTGCCATCGTAACTGTGGTTGCAGAAAAATTAATATTATTTGCTCATTTTTTTGTAAAGAATGTATGGGAATTGTGACAATATACAAGAAACTGATATTGCAGAAGACGACATTACTATGATATCGATATGGAGTTTGACAATATTGTTGAAATGTAGTAGCACCATTGTTCCGAACATTAATTTGTCGTACTTGTCATGTATTACTAAGTAATAAATGTAAAGAAACTTTTTTAATTGAGTAAAACAGTAATTTTTGCAATAAAATGCGAACA
Organism: Pissodes strobi; assembly: GCA_016904865.1. Lineage (NCBI taxonomy): Eukaryota > Metazoa > Arthropoda > Insecta > Coleoptera > Curculionidae > Pissodes > Pissodes strobi. The sequence goes on along the minus strand of MU183291.1, from coordinate 53,912 downwards.
AAAACAATATTCGTACAAGAGGGATGAAATGCCAAAAAAAAACAGCAAGGTTCAAATGGCCATATCTCGGTCAATTTTCATGCAAAAAAATTGTACCGCCCAACATTTTAAAGGAAATTTTATCTATTATTTTTATCTGAAGCAACCCCTATACCTATCTAAGCTCAAAAAAAAAAAAGATACAGGCGAAAAAGCAAAAAAAATCAGAAAATCTAAATTTTCGCTTTTTTTTCAAGTTTGCTTCGACTGTTTCGGCTTCAATTTATTTTGCTAATATTCAAAAACTACTACTCCGATGGGAAATTTGATTCTCTTCAAAAAGTTTCATATGAGATATATCACTATTTTGGTTTGTTTACGACATATATTGAAAAAACCAAAAGGGGTGGTTTTTCACCCCTATCTTCAAATTCCACCCTCTAATTTAAAAGCACTCCGCGGTTTTTTCTTCCTTTATAACCCAATGATCGATTCCTGTAATAAAAACCCGTGAACGTCTTAGTTCCTTATTGCCCTGTTTTTTAAGACATAATCAATAGCCTATTACCTGAAAGCCAACGTGGAAAGCAGATGCATTGTGTAAAAATATTTTTAACCTGAATGCTGTTAAATGATTAAAGTGATATATAATGCGGGTTAAAATAAATACATACAAAGGTCAGTCACTATTAGGCCTCTTCATTAGTGTTGATCAGTTGAAAAATATGTATTATATAGTTAAAATATATACCTAAATGTCTTTAGTATTTAGGAATCTCGTTTTGTCATATTTAAAAATTAATTTAGAAATGTTCTTTGTTTATTTTTCATGTACTAAGTTACGTACATTTTAAATTTAAATTATCATAATATGTGGGTTTAAGTATATAAAAGTGGATTCCATAATGTTATAGAATAAACGGTTTTTATTTTTAAATAATTTGATGTTTAATTTGTCAACAAAACTCACTTTTGCGCTAAGCACAAAAAATAATCCTTATCAATATGCTATATTAATTGTCTCATAATTGGATGTGAATATTTAATTAAATGATTGCTCGTTGGTGTGATTTCATAGAAAAAGGTTTATTTAAATAATGTTCCGGGAATACTTCGTTGTAAAGTGTCAATCTTTGAAGAAAGCAAATATTGGAGAAAATTATTTTTAATAAAATTGGTATTCAATATTCATTACCCAGTTTTCTTGAAACGTGGCAGTGTAAATAATAATTTAAGTAAAAAACTCCAAGAAATATTTACTAAAAACTCTGATAATAAATATGTAATAATTGTACAAAGCATTTCCGCATCAATGTTTAGCTATATGAACTTTTTTTATAAGGTGCCCTGGGGAATCATTTCCTTAAATATTTACATTTAAACAACCCTGAGTTATAAAAATAATAAATTTAATAAAGTAATATTACATTCGAAAACTACTATATTTCCTGTGTAAATTTATAATGTAATTTTACACCAAAACATAAAAATTAGTAAAAATACAACGTAAGTTTCACATGTGAAAATGCATTTTTTTATGTATATTTACAGTTTATGTTTACACTTTTTCATTTAAAATTCCATCTAAAAAATAATGTCTTAAATGTGATTTTACTCGTGATTTTATGTATTTTTACATCTTAGGTTTACATTTATTCATGTAAAGTCCCATTTAAAAATAGTATTTGAAATGTAGTTTTACACGGAAATAAATAGCTACGGAATTTTACACCGATTTACGTAGGTCCAAAGTTGCCAACGTAAGTCGGTGTGATTTTACTAAATCTTTTTTAACGGTGTTGTACCTACTCTCTACTCAGTTAACCTAAGCAAAATGATTCTATTGATAAGTACCTACAATATTGGGTGGGATTATAATTTAGTTAACAGCTATGTTTTGTTTTAAAAAAGGAAGATCTTCAGCTTCATGCACGGTGAAAACAGAACCTGATATTTCAACCAGCATAAAAACTGTACTATCAAATTCTGCCAGTTCAGAGTTTATGAACAATTTAGGAATTAAATTGGAAGGTTTTACTCTAAACCCATATTGTAGTGAAATATTATCTACGTTAACCGATACAAGCATTATAAAATTGGCAGCGAGTTCAGCTCAAAGGTCAGATATTTGACGGCAAGAAAGGCTCTTTAGGATAACTGGTAAGAATATGTTTCAAACCTAGGAATGGCTTTTATTTATATGTTTTCATCTTTTTGCTACTTTAATTTTTCTTGTATGTGATGCATATATTATTCTTCCTATGCAAATTATTTTACTACTTTCTAAAAATGAAAATGTAAAATTTCTTGGGGTCGAATCATGAGATTAATACAATTTTAGGTTCAAGGTGTTATTCATGATTCACCTATAAGCAAGGTGATTGGAACAGCAAAGCTAGAAATTACTTCTGGCTAAAAAAAATGACTAACAAATTTATCTAACATGGTATGCAATATGAGTAAGAAGCTCTACAAAAATATGCCACGACTAACAAATATGACGTATTGGAAATTGGATTGACGATTTCACAAGCAATATCCATGACTAGCCTATTCACTGATGGTATAGTGATGGCGAATGGGGTACCTGAGCGATTAATACAGATAAAATGTCCTTATGATGGTATGTATTAAATTACCTACACCTACGGACCTAATAGTCCTGAAGTATTGTGGTTGTAAAATGTCATTGTATGTCTTTTTATGGTCACAAATTAAGATGCGCTTGGTCAATTAAAAATATGCATTTAACTTGTACAGTGCTTAATTAACATCCACTTCTATTTCTATCTATGACATTTAAAAATAATTTATGTTGGTATGTATGATGTCAATACTTCTTTTTTCTATTTTGGTATCATAAAGAAGTCTTTTCGATACGCAAAGTGTCGAAAAGAGCTTCTTTTCGACACTACCTTGGTTGACTGGTTGCTACGATATTAACAAAACTGTTCAATATCAAAGCTCGCTAGCAAAAATTTCGACACCGTTTTGAATGGGATTCCTAATAATACAGACGTCAAAAGTGACAAGATGGCCGTCCAACTTTTGATCGCGACTTGAATAAATTAATGTTTTTCATTAAAAAACGTGCAAAATAGAAAAAATAGTATAAAATACACGTTTCAAAAGACATTTAGCGCACTCGCACGTTAGGAAACTCCCCGCAAGCGGGTCGTTTCCTAATTTCGTGTTCGTGCGATAGAATATGGTCTTTTAAAACTAGTATCTTAATATACTAATTGTTTTAGGCATTGAGGATGATGCAATTAATTTTGTGCATTCTTGTTCCTATTTGGAACTTACCGCATAAGAAGGCATAGTTATTATGGAAAAGTTCAATTGGGAATGGCAATTTTAAATATTAGAATGTGTGATTTAATCCTATATTCGAGTAAATCACAATCATTTTTAAATATTGTTTTACATTTTGATGAGGATTTCGCAAAAGATATGATCACATAATTGCAGGTCAACAGCTCAAAAAAGAATATCTTTTGGCTGAATGGTAGTCTCGGCAAAGTGTTTACGAGTTTTATGTCAAAGACTGGTGCAAATCAAAGCCCCTTTCAATGTGAAGGAGGTCTTGGTTCTGAGGAATTCGCAAGTATTTGGATGTTTTTTATAGAACAGAAGATTTTGTCCAGTATCCTTCATTCTCTAAAAAGGACTGACGAAATATGCACCATTATAATGTATACGGATGGTTGCGGTTACTAAAACAGAAACGCTGTTATGGACAATGTTCTATTGAATGTAGCAATCACTTATAACGTAATAATAGAGCAAAAATACCTTGAACCTGGCCATACACAGATTCTGTTCACGCAACCATCGAATAAAAACTCAAAGATAAAGTCATTAATCTACCAGCGGAATAAACCTATATGTCTAAAGGCAACGAAGAAACCTGCTCCCTACAAAGTAAAATATTTAACGCACGATTTTTTCAAAAATTTTTACTCAATTCAGCGTTATAAAACAATTCGTCGAGGAAGAGGTAAAGGTGATTTAAAACTGACAGATATTTGTGCTTTGAGGTACACACCTGAAGGTGACATTTCTTGCAAAGCCAACTTTGTTGATCAATGGAAAACCATTCCTCAACGGAAGAACAACAAAATCAACTCACATTCTTGGGTCCAACTGAAGCGACTATACCTGGAAAGACGTAAAATAACCGCTAAAAAATATGAAGACCTTCAAGCAATCAAGAAGACCTTGCCGGTAGACTACCACAAATTGTATGATGATCTTCCCCATGAATAGCGTTATTATTGTTTTCATACCTTTTCTATCTAGTTTCGTTGCTTATGGAATAATGCGTGTTTGATTGCACTAAACTGCTAAGTCCGTTATTAACTTAATTTGAAAAACTGATAACCAGCTATCTCCCAAAAATACTAAAAACCAAAATTACAATAATACATTTTAATAAAATTGATGGTAGAGTAATACGTATACTAGTTAAGCATCATTTTATATGTTATTAATTAATTTTAATTAAAAAAAATGCTGCGAAATCGTTTTTTGTCTCTTCTGTAAAATTGGGTAAAATGGATTTCGCAGGTCAACACTTTAATATCAAAAAGAAAGCTTGCCAGAAGGGCGTTAAAAACCAATCAACTTGAATAATTATTTATCAAGGTAGTTTACTTTTAATTATGTTGATTTGCCTTAATCAGCACTTCGCCTACGGCGGCGTTAAGAGATTCACTTTTTAAGAGTAGCTGCCTGTCAGAGGGGCTTTTCCCTTTCGGTAATTCGCACTGACAGGTCTTCGTTCAAGAGATGGTAGTTGCCTGTCAGAGGGATTTTTCCCTTTCGGTAATTCGCACTGAAGACCAAAATCTGCCGGTATAGGCTGCTGCGCAGCTTTTTATACTAAACTCTGAACTCTAATTCGAGTATTGTTTTGAATTGTCAACAAGGTTAATCATAACAGTTTATACTTTAACTAATAACAATTTTTAATTAAGTTTCATCGTTAAGTTCAAACTTTCTACTGTATGATTCTATCTTAATGGATCTGGCAGTTGACAATACAATTAGCCGAAATTGACATAACTGATGAAGGTCAGGGCGAGCCGCATAATAGTAATCATTGCACAGCCGGTGATAAACCGAAGAACTCAATGAAAACAAATTTAAAAGGAAAAGAGAAACGTCCAGGCCTCGAAAATCGGATAAAGATAAGCCTGAAGTTTTAAATTTAGCAAGTCCTTCGACAAAGAGAAATATACCAACTGACACACTGTTACAGTTACTAAAAAACAAGGAGCAGGAGAGGCAACAACTCGGGAAATACGTTGACCAATTAATGGAGTCCAGTGAAGAAAAGGAAATTGATCTTCTTTTCAAAAGCCTTGCTGCTACAGTCAAAAAATTTCAGGCTGAAGATGTAATCGAGACTAAAATGAAATTTTTTAATGTGGTAACCGAAATTGAACTCAGAAATTAGAGAGCAAGAAAAAACAGAATGTCTACCTATGAAAGTTGCACTCGACCTAGTTCAACATTATCTTCTCACTCATCCTCTCACACACATGTGGAACAATCATCTGTTGCCAACATGTTCATGCCTTCACTTCCACCGAATATCAACATCTGAAAATGCACCGTATGCGAATCCATCGTCACCCTTACAAGTAGAAAATGCTCATCCGCCGTCCATGATGTCCGCCCAATTCAATACTGATTTATCGGAGGCACCGTTTGCAAATCCAGCGTTACGTCTCCATGACCAAAGCGCGCATTCATCTTCCAAGGTGTTACCTTGGTCCAATATTTTATCGGGTAATATATCGTCTGAAGATCCATCATCGTCATCCTTTTAAGTAAAAAATACGTCTAATCCTAACTTTCCTTAGACAAGTGGACACAACATATACACATTTAAGTAATTAACACAATAATTATGAACATTATAAATGAAAATTGTTGTGTAAAGTGGGTTTAAAAAATATAGGTTTGATTATTTGGAAAAAAAATTTAATATTTATTTACCTCAATGTTAGGCCAAGTTTTTCAGGTGGCGAAATAGGATGTCGCACACGATTACATGGATCCACATTTAAATCTTTTTTCACAAGATCGGGTAGAAACGAGAATTGCTGCCTTGTAACTCTAAAATATGCTTTAAATTTTACTTCGTCTGTCTATGGATAAGTAATTTAAATGCTCCTTCGCTGCTTCTATTTTGAAATAATTGACTAGCAGAATTTCTAGTGCTATTATGAATCATAGTTATTATGTCAATTTCTTCTTGCAAAATTTCATCTTGTAATATTAAAAATGTCAAAGCTAATTTCTTTTTACTTTTATTTGATACACTCATCGCGACGGTCAAGACGCAACTGACAATCCTAGGAAAACCCTTTTTTTGGATGTTGCGTTGCGTCGGCCGTATTACGTTCTACGCCGCGTAAAATGTGCGCTGCTAGGAAAACAGTTCTTAAGTGGTCTTGTGTTAGACAGCTTCTTAGTCTATTTAAAATAAAGTTTAATTTGGAAAAGGACCATTCACAGGCTACTTGAGAAATTGAGTGTGTTAATAAATATTTATAAGCTTTTTGTAGATCAGGGTATGCCTCGGCATATAAATTGTATTTCTGCAAAACATGGTAACAGCTTCCGCAAAATGGGGTGGCTTTGTGCCTGCTGTGGCCAGATTGTAACACAACGTATTGATCGTGCATATTCGTACATTTTCGGTATGCCAATCCGCAAGGTGTCTCTCGTTCAAGGCGGCAGTTGCAGTCATACCCTGCGCACTTTTTTAAAATTACGTGCTTATCGATATTACGCTTCCAGGTCGCTGACCAGTGACCATCGCAGTTAGTTTTCACAGTTATTTTACTTTGTTGAGGTGGAGTGAATTGTTAATAATTTGTATTAATGTACGGCTTCGTGTGTTTTGAACATTTTGTGAGGTAACTGAAAATTGCGCTCTACTTGCGGTATTTTAGATAAGTTTATTTCATTTTATTACCTATAAAATATGATAATGGAAGCAGTAAATACCTATATAAATATGCAATGTTTCTTTCGTACATTTTATTTATGTTGTATGTTGTAAATTGTCATTACTTGAGAATAAAGAGATATTATTTTTACCGGATTGCTGTATCTGCAGATTACTCTTTGTCTTCATATTTATTAAATTGCAATTTCATTTGATTATTTGTTATATAGATTAGATACAGTACATAGTCTTTACCTATTTTGAATGGTAAACAAAAATACTGCTCTTTTTTAGAATCAAAATGCCTGCTCTCCAATGTTGCATTCCAACATGCTACAACAGGGATGAGACAAAGCATAGATTTCCTAACCCACAAAAATATAGGGATACATTTGTTAAATGGGTATTTTTATGTGGAAATATAGACCTAATAGGAAAATCTACAGAGAAGATTTATACTAATACTGCACATTTTCTTGCTACAGATTATGGGGCTAATTAAAAAACTCAAGAAAGGAGTAATGCCTTCTGTTAACATACTAGGTAATAACAAGTGTGGCAATATAATGTTAGGTTTACCTTTTATGCAGTCTCGGATTGGGCCGGCGGGCTACCGAGCAAAACTCGGCGATGCAGTTAACTCCTCCGGTCGGTGTAGGGGAGAAGCTTGTATAATTTCATATTTAGCGCGTAAATCTCAGTCAAATTCTGGTTGTTAGTTAACATTTCGACCACCAATGCGTGACACTTTATTTAAGTGATTTCTGTTAAACGGTGTCGTTCTGTGAGCGAGTGGTTGTTTTATTTGCCTCCAAAAGCATTTTGACTCGAGTTTGATATTTCCTATTAGGTTTTACAGTAAAAAAATATCATTTTCGCATGCCTTATGTTAAAGTTAGGTATCTATACAAATTACTTTGTTATTGTTCAATTTTTAATGTTTGCTTTTTATAGGTTAAAAAATTATTATTGTATAAATGTAATAGGCTTGTACCTTTGACTTGTCTTGTACGTTGGGTCATGGCCCAAGGTACAATCTATCTTGTACCTTGGGCCATGGCCCTATACAAAAGGAACAACCTTCTTCTTTAGATATAATTATCTATTTTGTTTTAAATGCCAAGAAGTAAACAAGGTGTAAAGAGAAGTAGCCCCGACCTTTCCGCACTAAAAGCCTCAGCAAATGCTGTACGAAATGATTATATTTCAGTGCGTACTACATCTAATGAAAGTGCCCTGGAAAACTAATTTCAATTTATGATGTGGCTGAAATATCAGGAATAGCCTTCCCTTTAGCATTCACACCTCCAAACATTCAGTCCGGTTTTAGAGTATCAGGTATTTGGCCTTTTAATGAAAACATCTTTCCAGAGCATGAATTGATGGGATTATCGGTAACTGATCGGCCATATGACGACCCACCTACATTACAAGGAGCCCCATCTTTACATCGAGCATCCGTATCCATAACAAGTTTTGCTTCAACGGCATCAAGTATTGTCGCAATATCAACCAACATTCATCCATCCACACCAAACGTTACTTCGTCCAGATCAAACACGACTCCATCCACACAAAATGTTACTTCATCCGCATCACATGCATTAATTTCACCCGAATTGATTCGTCCATTTCCACAAGCTGCACCAAGAACTGCTTCCGCAAAAGGACGAAAAAAGGCAAGTGCTGAATATTAACTGATACTCCTGAAAAAAAATGGAAATTCAAGCTAACAATAAAACCAGCTACATAAACACCAAAGGCAAAAAAAGAGACTATTAAAAGAAAAGTGCTGCAGTCGTCATCATCTTCAGATGATTCTGAAAGCATTGTTGTCTATGATGACTATTCAGCCTTATATGTCGAAGATGATTTTCAAATGGATACCAAAGAAGAATGCCAGGCTAAGTCCCCAGGAGTGAACATTTCCCATTTATCAGTAGGTGAATTTTGTCTCACAAAACTAACGGGGAGGAAAATACATTTCTATGTTACCGAAGTAATTGCCCTAAGTCCTTGTTTAATGGTTCCATACCTAAAGAGAATTCGCACCAGCAACAAGTTTTCTGGCCCAAGTGGTCAACAATTTCAAATTGATATTGAAGACGTTTTGCGCAACTTGCACCACCACGTTAGGCTGGATTATCTGAAAGACAAAAGGGATACATATTTTTGATTTAAATTTCGATATTTACAATGTTGAATAGCAAAATAGTTGTTTGAATTTATTTTTAAATTTTTATATGTGCCTCAAGGTACAAGTCTACTTGGTCCAAGGTACACTACAAGTTTTACGTTAAGTTCCATTTTTTTTTATTTCAAAGTGTAAGTATACATTTTTAGTGCTAAATTAAAACTAGCATATCTCCATGAAGGTAAAATAAAATGGGACTGTAAGCATGTTTGAGGTTATTTCATTCATTGTATGATTTGTTTTATTTGTCAGTTCTACCAGTTTTTGTGTACAGGGTTTCAAATAAAAACAAGATAGTATCAAACATATTGGTTTTTCAGCTTGGTATTTGACACTTGAACATTAGATCTCTCTCATTAGATTAGAGGTTAATGTGTCTCCCTCTTTAGACACGTTGACCTCTTTTCAGAGTTTATATGTCATATTATGCCATATATAACTACACTCTATTAGGATATTAATATAATTTCAGTTATCTTGTTTCAAAAACACGTTTTCAAACATGTTTTAACGCTAATCAATATCTCTTGTGTCAGCATATTAGCGTATAAAATATATGGTGCCTCATTATTTGTAGCATCCTTACCAGTTGATTTGCCTGCAGTTTCATTACAATCAGAACATATCGAATTTGAAGAAGTCATCCCATCAACAAGTAAAGCCTCTTTTTCTGAAGTAGTTTCCTCCTTACCCAGCACAAATTTACCTCAAATTTCAACTCCAAAAAGAAGTGTAAAAAGTGCGTATAATGTTTATTTTTTTAGTAAAACATGATTATAACGTCAAGCTAATATTCTAATTTTATATATATATTTATTTATATATTTGAATCTTATTTTAGGAATGTCTGGCTTACTGTCAGAAGTTAAAGTCACAAAAAAAATTAACACCAAAAGCTAGACACTTATATGAAAGTGCACTTAAATATGGCAAGAGCCTTACTTTCCAATAAACTTAGGGTTTCCTTGACAAAAAAGTTGAGTGCAGCAAAGGCTCCAACAAGGTCTGAATTGATGTCTAGCGTAACTGCTAGTACGGACTGTATTCGTTCAAGATTTTTTCACAGTCAATTAGAAAATATGGGAAAAAATCCTAAAGGAAGACGCTACTCTTTAGAAGATAAGGTTCTTGCTTTGGCACTCTACAAGCAAAGTGCTGTTGGGTATAGATTCTTATCTAAACATATTACACTCCCATCAAGGAAAACATTTTCTTCATTGCTTAACAGAATTCCAATCAAGCCAGGTATACATGATGCTGTTTTTTCGATATTGAAGGCTGACTGCTTGCTAATGTTTGATGACATAAGCATTCAGCCAAATTTGAGACCTAACATACCAGATGTTTCAGTAGATGGGTTTGAAAATTCAGGATTTAAAACCACTGGGGAGATAGCATATCATGCACAAGTAAGTGTTTTGATAGTGCCTCAGTTTATGTGCAGTTGAAATGTGTAAATGATATATTATATTGCTTTATGTAAACTATGTATTTTAGTGCATTGTCTTTTTTACTAAAAGGCTGATAAAAACATACCAAGAAAGGATTTGTTTTGTTTTTGAAAAAAATACTTTTGTAACATTTATATAGTAGCTAATGAGCTTTTAATTGACTGTGTTTTTTTAAGGTTTTTATATGCTACGTGGTATAAAAAGAAAGTGGAAACAACCTATATATTTCAGTTTTGTTCGTGGTGCCAAAAAAAACATGAACTGGTTTTTATTATTAGAGAAAAAATAATAACCGAGTGCAAAGAGATTGGTTTAAATGTTGTAGCAACGATTTGTGATCAGGGAACAAATAACCAGGCTGCTATAAATTATCTTGTAAAGGTCAATTCAATCAATTTAACGGGTTTTATTTTGAAATAAATGGAAGGCCAATTAGACCTTTATATGATGTTCCTCAGCTTTTTAAAGGACTTAGGAATATGTTGATAAAATATCCTTTACATTATATTGAAGATGGAAAGGAGAAAATTGCTAAGTGGGACCATATATACATGGCGTATCCATATCTATGAAGTTAGAGACTAATGCCTAAAATTACTGAGAGTCATGTAAATCCAAGTTTTTAGTCATTAGGTTGGAGCAGCAATAAATGTTTTTGCATATTCAGGTTAGTACAAAATCATATTGTCTTCTATATTTATGAAGGGCATTTTTAATTATTTAAAATTTTATTTTGTTCATCGTTCTATGATTGGATTAATAATGAATAAACATCTTTACTATGTAACAGATACTGTCAATTTTGAGTTCACTTTTCTGTGTCAGTACGTTGATGATATATAGATGGTTTCACATATTCTAAGTTACAATATATTCACAATTTGACTTCATCGCTCACTCGTCTTCTTTCTCTCTATGGTGTAATAGTAGCTAATTACAATTCTAGTAAGCTCGGTCAATTCTACTCCAATTTAACTGATAAGACACCAATGTCACAGAAATCAGGCTTAATCTATGGCATTCTTTGTGAATGGGGACTTCTGTACATTAGTCAGACTGGACAAAAACTTTCAAAAAGACTGGCTTTGCATAAAAGTGACTGCAAAAATAAGTCCAGTATAATTCTGGATTCAGAAAAAATCCATATAAAAGAAAAATTATCGAGATATGTTATATTGGTGTTTGTAAGAACTCTTTAAACTATAAAAAACATATGAAGGGCCTTAGCTCTATCTACACCTATTTATTAAATCAAAAACTCACTTCCTGATTGTTTTGCACGCTGAGCGTGGATATTTTGGTAATATTTTTATATTATATCTTTAACCACTCCCTTCTTGGGATTTATAATTTCTTGAGCTAGTTTTACACTTGTGAAGTTCTTCACCAAGTAATTTACGAATTTCTTCGTGAATTTGACCCGTTTTACATTGTTGTATCAGCTGATTAATTATCTTTTCGGTTTTTTGACGTTTCCTGCAGTTCTACCAATAACAATATGAATGAGGTTAGGGCTTTTATATATGAATTTTATTTGTTTTGAACGAAAATGTATGCAGTTTGTTTCATTTCATAAAGGAATCAGAAAACATCATTTAAAACAAAAAAGAACTGTTACGATAGCCTTAATCATCGCCGCCAGCAATTTACTGGCAGAGCCTGAAAAAATCGAAAGAAGGTGGTGGGTGAGACCCTGGTTATTAGGCAAAAATAAAGCTGGCTTAAATTTGGCAAAACATGAATTTAAACAAGATCCTGAACAGCTCAAAAAGCTTTTGCGAATGTTGGAAACTACATTTAACAAGTTGTTAGTTAGACTTAAACCGCACATAGAAAAATGTGATTCCAACTTTCCCAGATGCTATAAGTGCAAGGGACAAATTATTGATAGTAACATTAACGCTTTTAGCAACTGGTGAAACTTATCGAATGCATCATTTCCTCTTAGCAGTCATATTTTGAAACCACATCCATTTAGAAATATGAGCAATGAACAAAGAATATTCAACTACAGACTGTATCGTGGAAGGCGAGTTATCGAAAATAACGACAACAAATTTAAGTGCAAATAAAGTTCAAGCCATAACTCTGGCATGTTGTGTAATTTTTTACGAGCTAAAACACACAAGTAATCCAAGCTGAAGATGTTGATAGGGATTATGTTTTTAAATTTTGCCTGTCATGTCACAGTGGAAATAGAGCAAAAGATGTATGTCTTACAATGCGTGAAGAATTTAAAAAATACTTTAATAATAAAGTCTAAAATTGACTACTTACAAATGCTATTTCATCATTGCAATCCTTATGTTACTTTTTTCTTGTGTATTATTTACATTTATTTCTTTAACCTACACAAACTTTGCCTCACACAACACAAATTTCAAAACAGTGTAAAGTGAAAGTTTGGGAGCTAAAATCTATGTCGTAGATAAAAAGTTTATTCGGTTACCTGTTATTATACATATTATGTTATTTGTGTTTAAATTTGTCACTAGGGTAAAGGGTTATTGACCATATTTGGACCAATAGATAACTTTTTTATTTGAAGGATTAGAAAAACGTTTAAATTAGGAAAGTTGTAGGATTTCGCTCAAAGCGCTCGAATTTGATATCAGAAAAAACAAACGAACGTCGTAAAGCCGTCAAAAATGATTAACTTAGGTTTTTTTTTAACTGGAATAACGTATAGAATGTTACATATTCTGATTCAACGTAAAATTTCTAATATATTTCATTTAATATAACATATACCTACATTCAACTGTTTTCACGCTATCAATGATTGAAAATCGTACTATTAATATGTTTTCTACGCCCTTCGTATATGAATTTACCTAAGTCATTACGGGGTTTCGATGGAAACATCGGTAAATGTCGTCAGTGATAATTATTAAGCATCCGGAAAAAGTTCAAAAGTTTATTTTCACTCATAGTGGGCCACACTCAACAAGAACAACTTAATATATTTATGACATACGCTAAATGTAGGGTTTTATATGCAAGTTCCAAGTTTGAACACCTTTGCGAGCGTCTACAGGAAAGTAATAAATTAAGATTTTAAAAGAAAAAAAGGACAGTGCGACAACCTGACGACCGTAGATGTTCTTTATTTTAATGGTATACACAAAACTTGATTTTACTAATTTATTTTTAAACATTAAATAATTTTTAGAAAAACTGACTCACTCTATACCTACAGCATGTGAAGCATTATATACCACATTTTACAGAGCCCAAAGCGCACTCAAGAAGTTCAAATACAAACCTTATAAGTTTTGAAAAGTTCAACAACATTCCGAAGAAAATAAACGCCAACGAGTAGAATTTTGTAATACTATAAGGGAAAAACTACGCATGGAAGACACTTTTTTTGACAGAATAATATGGGCAGACGAAGCATGCTTTTCAACAAAAGTTGTCTATAATAGACATAATACCCATTATTGGAGTCAAGAAAACACTCGCCTTGTTAAAGCTGTTAAAACATCAGGATGGAAAGCTTTCAGTGTTTGGTGTGGCGTTGTTGAAAATATTAAGGCCTATTTTTTACGAAGGTGGTCTAAGTCTAACTGGTGATAGATATTACCAATTTCTCACTGAAGAAATAGAGAACTTTTTAGATGAATTACCGCTTAACATTCTCAACCGATCTACTTGGCAACAAGATGGTGCCCCTGTTCACAACACGGCAAACGTGACTCACTTCTTAAATGAAAAATATGAGACTTGGTTTGGAAAGAATGGTTCAATTCGATGGTGCCCTAATTGCGCTGATCTTACTTTGATGGACAGGCCTTTCGGGGGATGGCTTAAAGAGCGAGTGCATCATGAATACACATTCCACACTTTAGCAGATTTAAGGCAGAAAATTTTGGAAGAAATGCAGTTTATTCGAATCCACCAGAAGCAGTCGTTGAGGGATGCCGTCCACCACTTAAAAATGTGTTATCGTCTTTGTGTCGAACAAATTGGAGGTCACTTTGAACACCTGTTAAAGTGAATATTCAATATTAATTCTATATTTTTTGTAATTAATTCATTAGTTTTAGTTTAATATAAACAATGCTTAAGTTGTTCTTGTTGAATGTAGCCCATAATGAGCGACAATAGACTTTTTCACTTTTTCTATCAGGATGAGGACAGGATAAAAATGTGGGCCTATTGTTATAGGACAAACTCAGCTACCTACCAATTTATTTCGGTATTTCAAAATAAATTAATTTTCACTATTTAGGTATCAATACAAACATGGCAATAGAGAGCTTAAACAACATGCTGAAGACAAATCAACTCAGAAGAAAGACCCATGTGACGAATGAGAAGCTGTTGGATACAATTGAGGATTTAGTGGAAATAAAAATGTGGAAAAGGATATTAGACATTGAGAGGCCAAATGCTAGTAACTAACAGGACAGGGTCATCATTAAGGCACAAAAAAAGCAAAAAAAAATGCAAAACAAGGCAGAGGTAACAAATGATACAGAGATTTATGGTCAGTACAAGGTAAAATCTTTTAGTGATTTTAAAGTATACATAGTTAATTTAAGGCAAGTATGCGAGAGTGAACGTAGGACATTATACTGTCGAGTATGCAAAATTTGCATCCATCGATATGAGTGTAATTGTCCTGAGTATACTGTGAAAAATATGTTGTGTAAACATGTACACTTGGTACGCATGTATGAGAAGCGCATGGACACTAACTCTGTTGCAGACGATTTCGCGAAAACTTTAGGAGAAAACTCTTCTATCAAGATACAAAATGGGGAAGAAGTGTGTCAGTTTGTTGAAGAAATAAGAAACCACGAAATCACATCAAATCAGGATGGGACTGTTCAGGACCGCGATAAGAGGAATATTCAGTTGAATTATTATTTACATTGGGCAGAAGATTTTGAGGATGGAGATTTTAATGTTATTATCAACCACTTGCAGTTGGCAAAGAAGCACATAGATGAAAAAGGATGGAAAACATCAAAGAAGAGGAAATTGGAAAAACAAGAATATTTTCCCTCCAATAAGCGTTCAAAAGTGAGTAAGAAAAATAATTAAAAATGTTGTAACCTCTTTCTTAAAAAATATTAAAAAAGAAAATTTTTTTTTAATTTTTTGCTTTTTTTTTCTGTAAAATAGATTCACTTAAAGGAGATTCTGTTTTTTCAATAATAATTTAATTTTTTGGGTAATACATTATTATTTATTGACAATCATTTCTCTTTCAGAACTGATATTAGCAAATTGGAATATCACCTCTGGGACCATTGTTATGGTCATCATACAGAAGCTTAGTATGATATTAAAATTTCAATTATTGTCTCATGATTACTGATTTCTTTATTGCCTTATTGTTTTAATTAAGTCTTAAAATGTAGATAAATTAGTCAATATTATTGTAAGGATTGTTAGACATTGTGCAAGACATGTCTTTTGTTTAGTAAGTACTAAACTTAAGTTTTTCTGTGCAGTGTCTAACTTTATCATAAATTAAAATAAACAATGTTTTAAATTACTTTTATGTAATTTACTGTTATTTTGTTATTTCTTATTTTTATAGGTGCCTCGTCTACTACCAATCTCAGCTTTTTCAGTTGTTATTATTGTTTTACTGGAATAGAATATAGAATCTTTATTGTACTTTAACCCTTTCGCTACGGCAATCTCATTCGACGCTCTCAATGAGGAACGGATTGTTCTGCTGCTGCGAATATATACGTCTAGAGGAGCGTGAGCCGTTTTACTTATTCGTGATTAATTTTCTTTTTATTTATAATTGATTGTTCATTATCTGTTTTACTTTATAATAAATAAAAAACATATTAATTAACAAAATAACTTTATTTTAAACTAAATAAAACATTTTGAGGACACAAAAATAATAAAATAATAATATTTGAGTAAGAACGCCTTATTATATTATTATTTATTTTTATTTTATAATAAATGAAAAACATTTTTAAATTTTTGCTCACACCAGTATAACCGCCTACAGTAAACTAAACAAATTGTTTATCACTCGCGTATTTATACGTCTAGAGTGGTCTACCTGACAGCGATTATATACGTCAAGAGTAGCGAAAGAGTTAAGGGTAACCTTAACTCTTTCGCTACTCTTTTAATTAATAGTTTAAATAAAAATTGTTATTTACTAAAATTCCAAAAATTTTATGACAGAGCTAGGTATAAATAAATATATTTAATATTTGTTTTGTTTTTCTTTATTTTTATTGACATTATATTGATTGATTGATATTATATTTTATACATTAAAATTAGAAAGAATACTAAAAAAATACACACTTGGCACTCCTACTTCTAATATTTTCTAATCAATAAATTATACTAATTTAATTTCAAAAAATCAATGTGCTGCCTTTTTGTGGTATCTTCTCATTATTACTTCTGAATATTATTATAGATAACATTTGTATTGCATTATGATTTTTTTTCTCCTATTTTTTTTATCTATATATTATATTAGTATTATATTTTAAGCATAACTGAGAAAATCGCACTTTGTTCGCACTCCAGCTTCTAACTAATAGAAGATGCTTTAACTTCAAAAAAATCACTATGTCGATGTACATATTATTGTTTTATCATGGTGTATACAAAGTTAAGAGAAAACAGTTCACCAACTTCAAGAATTCTACTACTTGGTACATCTGACTCCAACTTCTCAATTACCATTTGCTTCTCTGTCGATGACAAAAGCTTACTTCGTAATTCCTTCTCAATATGTCCAACATGTGTCTTTCAAAATGCAATCGTAGCTTTTCCATCATTATACAAAATGCAAACAATTCTTGAGGGACAGACACCTTTCATTCTAATTGTCCCACCAGCTTTCTTTGTGTAATTCTGATACTTCTACTTATCATGAATTAAATTACTTTAAATATTGTTCCTGTGATACAACTTGTTGCAATGGTAATACACTTTTGTGGGCCTTACTTTGGTTACATTCTTCTGTGCTTAGCATAAACTGTAATTTTTTTCTGATTTTGTCCATGTTTCAAATTCTTCAGGGCTAAGAAAATGCAAAGCCGGAACTTCGATAGTTATAACCACGATACACATATAACGGTATGCTTTTGCGCAGGCAGAACCTTTCACACATAAACGTGTGACGTCACCCGGGAACGACGCTTACGATTCTGTTATGTAAGCGTGTATAGAACATATGTTTTGAAATGCAATATTCGCAGTTTTGGGGGATTTTAAAGGACATTTTCGATAATAGGTACGTTCCAAATTATACGTGTACGTGTGTTAACTAAAGAATAAAAGCATTTTCATTCTATATTTATATTACTAATTTATAATTGATATATTATACATAGTTTTGCTCTAGAAAATAGTTTAAATGTATAAAAGGGTATTTAAGTATTATTTCAACATTTTAGAATTAAGTAAAAAAGTCGGGATGAGATTGGTTGATGTAATGTTTATACTTGATGCGTAGAATCGAGGGGCACGCGGTCATGATAGTATTGCTTTATAATTCATTCCTTCATAAATTAATTTTTTCTTAATTTAAAAAAGTTACGTAAATTCAAATATTCTGTACGCCATAGAAGTAGATCAGCTGAGAGAAGTTCTTTTTGATTCTAATATCTTGGCCCATAACATATCTAAAAATAATAAATAAAAATCCCATGCAAATAAAAAGTCATTAAGCATTAAAAAATTATTCAATTTAATTTAGCCCACAAGTTATAGTTTTACCAAAGTACGATTTTAATTTTCTTTGTATTGACCTCATTATTTAATAGTCAATATTCTGAACCCTTTCAAATATTTTTTGCCCATTTTTACATATTTATTTCATTTCCACTGAAGTAGACTCGGTTTGCAAAGTACTTTTTGATCCCAATACCTTAAGCCATAACATATTCAAAAATCTTTGAAAATAAAAAAGTAATTTTTTACATAATAATTTTTTTTATCATTCCATTATAAATGTTTTAGTGCTTTGTTTCTTTTTTCAATAAACTAATGAGTTTTTTTTTTATTTCACATTTTCAAGAAATTTCAAGATTTTGTTGGTTTCTTTCCAAGAAATCTTGGACTTGAGAACTAATTTCTTGTCTTGTCTTGAAAAACGAAGATTATTTCTTGTCATGATCTTGTCTTGAAACCAAGATAAGATCAAGACAAAATCAAGAAGTTGTCAAGGAAATGACGACCCCTACATATCGTACCGGATTTGGTTAAATAGTAGTGTTTTTAAATATACCATTTTTTAAATATAATACTAATTAACAAAAAGGGAAGGCCCAAATGAAAAAAAATATATTCTTCATAAAAGTTTCGCTTATGTCTTGACAAGGTAATAGAGCAAATCCCATATTTTAGCTTGTAAGCTAACAGACATATCACAATAAAATCATATAGATATTGTAACGGATTTCGTTAAAAAGTAGTTTTTTAAAATATACCACTCAATTAACTAAAAAGAAAAGACCCAAATGAAAAAAAAAATAAAACCTTAAAAAAAATTAAAAGCAACGGGGTTCAAACTCAGGCCGCGCCGCTCCGCCGAATCGAGACCTAAGCACCTAGACCACTCGGCCATGAGAGCTGTTGGAACAGAACGATTGCATGGCAAAGACATGGCGCGATTAGGTGCGCAAATCAATCAGCTTTTGTAGCGCTACAGAACCTAACGATTTTAGCACCCTGGTACCTTCGTATGTGAGCATGTGTACATATTCCTCCCGGCGCGCGTTAAGAAGTTTCACTTCAATCACACTTCAATAATACATGTTGCTTTATTTTTTTTACTTATTTAAATTTTGGCAAATATTTTTTAACTACAAGTGTCTGGCTGGAGCATGAACCGTGACTTGATAGTGGTATATCTAAAACGAATATTGAAAGAACGGAACTAAGGCGCAGCAGCACCCGAATGTCGAATTAGCGGCAGCTAAAATCACGGTACGGTATATGAAAATAGGATCCATCTCTAGCCATAGGATGTCCCTTTAGAGTGTGCGCCACTGCCATAAAAAATCATGTAAATCGTGGAAATATGTAATAAAAATAATAAATAATAAAGTAAAGCTTTAATAATTAAAGATACTCACCATCTTTAACGTTAATTCCATCTTCTCTTCGACAAGCTCGAATCCACTGATTTGCTAACTCATGTTTAGAAAAACGAAAATCTTTAATATTAGTCCCTTTGGTGGTCCTATTATTGTTCTTACAAGTAGCCACAGCACAGTTCGGCATAATTATACTATAAGTTTTTAATTTAAATAATCCTATAACATTATATAAACACAAAACAAATCTAAAAATTCACTTAGAAATAAACTATGACAGCGTCAAATTTTCCCGGGTGACGTAGATGCGCGGGTGAGTCAAAAACGAGTCTAGAAATCAGCATACCGTTATATGTGTATCGTGGTTATAACAATATTCAATATGCTGCGGTCTTCGTGGGTCATTAATTGAGTTCTTTCTTCGCACAAGGGGCACACAATATGTTGGTTTTTTCCTCCACTCCGGCCATCTTGTGAAATCTTGTCTTATGTTGATTTAATAATTTTAAGGTTTTTGTCACCATAAAGTACAGGGCACTTGTGTGTCAATATTAGATTTGCTTAATTTACTAGATGTTGATGTAGAAGGTAGAGATTGCATGTTTTCCTTCTGAGAATCTCTAATGAGTATCTTAATTATTTTTTTACAACAAAGAGTTTACATAAATATCACTGTACACCAGAGACAGAAATTATTGTCCTAAGGAACAGGTTTTTATATGGAAACCAAGTATTTTCACTGGATTATTGTTTGTTCTAACGAACAGTTCTTTACACAGAAGTTTCTTATGCTTAACAACTTTTTCTACATAAACGATAACAAACCAAAACTGTAACGTAACCTAACAAAACAAATCATCGGAAATTTCTGCTAAATTTGTTGCCAAATGTCCAAAAATTACATTTCACTGCGCATGCCTGAAAAAGCGGAGTGTTCATTTTTGTGTCGCCTCCCCTTGACCGCTTGACCCCGCTTTCCGATGTCAATAATTGTCAGCTCATTGACTCCGAGCGACGAAAGGTGTTTTCTCATGTACATTGCAACATAGAATGAACATTAGTGTCACTCGGGTTCGATTGCTCCAGTCATCATCGTAACCACAATCAGGAATGACGTCATATTTAAATATTAACTTTCATGAAACAGAATGACTAAAGATGCGAATTAATTCAAAGGAGAACAATCTTTATTGGGAAGTTAAGGCAATATTGAATTAATAAGATAGTATGTAGTGAATCAGTAGCTTGAATTAATATAACAAAAGTATGTTTTTTATTACTATAGGAAATCCAACCATGAAGAAAGGTTAATAGTTCTTATCAACATCTCGTAAAAAGAAAGTTAAAGACCGTCTGATACTTCGTGGCGTAATAACTTAATGTTTGCTTAAGTTATGAAATAATTTATGTTCTAAATATATACAAATAAAAGTAAACATGTAACAAATCCATTTAAGGGTTAAGTGTAATTTTTCCAGAGAGTTAATTAAATGCATTAAAAGCATAATATATGAAAACAATTATAATAACGTATATTGCTTGCTCTTTACAAAAAATTCACAGTCCTTCACAAAGATGCAACCGGGGGCGACATTGAAAATGCCGAAGCAGAATGCAACGCTTACTAAATTTGAGATCTGAGAAAACTCATAATTGTGTGAAAATATACTAGTTGATAGAAGTTTGGGTGAGATCAGGTTAGATTACGTAAGTTTACTTTACCAAAATATACCAAATAAATGCATATTACTTGAAGTTTCGTTCTTTTTTACAATTCATAACGTTATGTGTGGTTGAAAAAGTAAAAGACCATTTGCATTCGATTCGCCTGACATTCTTCGATTTAACGATATGAGACACGACTAGTTTGTCGTGAGAAATTAATAGTCACCCTCACCCACCCTTAACACAATCTAATGAAAAAAATTACTTTTAGCAGATTACGTAAGTTTAGTTTACCAAAATATCCCACTTAAATGCATATTACAAGTTTCGATCGTTTTTACAATTTATAACATTAGTGGTGGTTGAAAAACTGCATCCGATTCGTGTCTCAATCCCCGATCTAACGCGGTTAGTTTCACTTAGTATCAACTTATTTTAGTAATTTGATTCGGTTCCAATACCTTATAAATAATTTCAATAGATTTGGGTAGTTTTGGTTAGTCGTCTAATCAATTTTCGGTTAGTTTGGGTTAGAACTAACCAAATCTATTAAAATTGATTATAACGTAATGGAACCGGCTCAAATAAGTAAAAAAGTTGAGACTAAGTGATAGTCTCAACTTTTTTACTTATTTGGGCCGGTTCCATTACGTTATAATCAATTTTAATAGATTTGGTTAGTTTTGATTTATTAGTCATTTAATCAACTTTCGGTTAGTTTCACTTAGTCTCAACTTATTTTAGGTATTTGAGTCGGTTCCGATACGTTATAATCAATTTTAATAGGTTTGGTTAATTTTGGTTAGCCGTCTAATCAACTATCGGTTAGTTTCACTTAGTCTCAAATTATTTTACTTATAAGCTGGTTCCGACACGTTACAATTAATGTTAATAGATTTGGTTAGTTTTGCTTTAACGTCTAACCGACTTTCGGTTATCTTCACTTAGTCTCAACTTATTTTAGTAATTTGAGTCGGTTCCGATACGTTATATAAAGTTTACTAAATTTGGTTAGTCGTCTAATTAACTTCCGGTTAGTTTTACTTAGTCTCAACATATTTTATTCATTTGAGTCGGCTCCGATACGTTATAATCAATTTTAATAGATTTGGTTAGTTTGGGTTAGTCGTCTAATCAACTTTTGATAGTTTTACTTAGTCTCAACTTTTTTCACTTTTTTTGAGCTGGTTCTGATACGTTATGTTATAATCAATTTTACTAATTTTGGTTAGTTTTTGTTAGTTGCCTAATCAACTTGCTGTTAGTTTCACTTAGTCTCAAATTATTTTAGTCATTTGAGTCGGTTCTGATACGTTATAATCAAGTTTAATAAACATGGTTTCTTTTGGTTAGTCGTCTAATCAACTTCCGGTTAGTTTCACTTAGTCTCAAGTTATTTTACTTATTTGAGCCGGTTCCGATATGTTGTAACCAATTTCAAAAGATTTGGTTAGTCGTCCAACCAACTTTCGGTTAGTTTCAATTAGTCTCAACTTATTTTACTTATTTAAGCCGGTTCCGATACACTATAATCAATTTTAATATATTTGTTTAGATTTGGGTAATCGTTCAATCACCTCTCGGTTAGTTTCACTTAGTGTTATAATTAATTTTAATAGCTTTGGTTAGTCGTCCAATCCAGTATCGGTTAGTTTCACTCAATCTCAACTTACTTTAGTGATTTGAACCGGTTACGATACGTTAAAATCAATTTTATTAAATTTGGTTGGTCTTGGTTAATCGTCGAATTAACTTTCGGGTAGTTTCACTTATTTTAGTCATTTGAGTCAATTGCGATACGTTATAATCAATTTTAATAAATTTAGTTATTATTGGATAATCGTTGAATAACCTTCCAGATAGTTTCACTTAGTCACAACTTATTTTGCTTATTTGAGCCGGCGCCGATACGTTATAATCAGTTTTAATAGATTTGGTTTGTTTGGTTAGTCGTCTAATCAACTTTCGGTTAGTTTCACTTAGTCTCAACTTATTTTAGTTATTTGAGTCGGTTCCGATACGTTATAATCAGTTTTAATAGATTTGGTTAGTCGTCTAATCAACTTTCGTTTAGTTTCACTTAGTCTCAACTTATTTTAGTTATTTGAGTCGGTTCCGATACGTTATAATCAATTCGAATAGATTTGGTTACTTTTGGTTAGTCGTCTAATAAACTTTCGGTTAGTTTCACTTATAGTAGAGTGCTACTTATAACTTATTTTGACTTCTGTGGGCACCTCGGGGTTACAAGCTGAAATTTCCACCGAATGACGGCTTTATTATATTAATTCAAAATCCGAAGGTAATAAAAAATGAGAACGGGCAAAAGGGCAGTATACCTAAAAATCGAGATTATTATATGAACGTGTAGGATATTAAATTATGAATGTTTTCATATATAATTCATCCACAGTTTTGTACGAATTATATTTTTTATCAGTGCTTGAAATATGCAGATTACATTGGCCCTTATGGCAAAATAAATCAAAAAATTGAAATATCTCGCTTCGAACCTGGGCAAAATCTGATTGAAATATACTCATTTTTGTATTCACCTCGGATTCTCTCCGAAATGAAGGCTCAAATCAAAAATTTTTATTCTTGCAAAAAGTTTGCCTTAAGTATTTAGAATACATAC
>MU183291.1:0-29874 GCA_016904865.1 Pissodes strobi | reverse complement strand
ACTAATAATAATAATAATAATAATAATAATAATAATAATAATAAAAATAATAGCTATTATTAATTGAATAAAGTCAATGAAGACATTTTCGATTATACTGAAATTTATTTTTCATAATACCTCTCTGAAAACTATCATTTTCGACGTCTCTGTAGAGCAAAGAAAGTAAGTGTTTTCGGTCCGGGCACGGGAAAAAATGTCCCTGTCCCTAATTAGGGAGCGGGAAAAGTTTGCCCGATCCCTGATTTTAAGTGCTAAATTTGCAGTTATTTAGTCACAGAATATGTATAAAGCATAATAAATTGGGTTAAAATTATACAGCGATGCAGTCTACAAGATTAATCTAGTAAATTTTAGCGTCAATAGTCTTATCTTAAGTAAAATTATTTCATTTATTCTGACATTACTTGTCACAAATACTCCAAAATTAGCTGGCTATTCAATTACAACAAAGTATACAAACATATTTCTATAGCAACACTTGATGAATATTAGATAAATACCTGTCTTGCTTGTCTTGCAAGTTTGACGTTGGCTTTCATTTGAATACAAATTCTATTATGACATGATTTTGGATAGGTAAAATTATAATAATTTTATGTTTATGTCTTGATTTCAAAGAGGTATTATGAAAAATATCGTTCATTACACATCCAGAAACAGCTTTTCCTGTGCTTGCACGACTTCCGGTGTTCGGCTACGCCTCACACCAGAAACTGTCGTGCGCGCACGGGAAAAGCCTAGTTTCCGGAATGGTAATGAAATATACTATTTCCTATACGTTGCTAGGTAATAATGAAGTGAAAACAAATCGTATACTTAATGCAACTGCTATTAAAAAAAAGACTAGCTTTTATTCAGAATAGAAAAACTGAAAATGTAAAAAATCTTAATAATAACAAAATCTATTTATCTTCAGTGTCTGTATCTCCTACACAATGACTTCAATATTGCCTTCCAGTATTTTTTGCATGATCCTATGCAACATATTTAATTTCTTCTGCGTCTACAAGCTTGCTTCCATACAATCTAATAAAAAATTATTTGATTGAGTTTTATTATATACCTATTTCATCTAATAATAACTTACCTTTTTTTACATCCACATGCAATAAATACTTTTACATCCGAAGGAAATGCTGGTGTTGTTAAAATTGAGGATGATTTGGATATCACCTGCCTCCTCAAATTTCCATCCGCATTCTGTCACCTCTGGTAATTGGGGATTTGTTTCTAAAGAACTGAAGCACACCTTAGATTGATAATGTGCTCTCATACTGCGAAATTTTAAACTATTTTTTGTAGGGGCTAGTTTTTTCAGTTAGCGATGAATAGTGTCATGAAAATATTAATAAACGAAATGTTTGGATTTGTTGAAAATAATTTTATGATAAATTTCTCTATGTTATTGAACATGCCATTTGAAAATTCCTGGACCCAATATCGTCTAAATAATCGGAATAATTTAGATAAATTTTCCAACATTTTATTTTTCCTAATCCTGAAAACTGGCTGGTTGTATGACAACCAGTTAGAGCATGAAATGCAGGTAATTTTTTTGCAACTTTTTCTTCTGGGTTGGTGTCATGAACGGCCACATATCGCACCGAATTTCCTCTTCCACATTTTACCCCAAATTCTCTAGAAATATATATATTTTTAATATGCACCAGAAGTACAAGTTCATCAGTGTCATTGGAGTCCACGATGCGTGTCAAATAATACATACAATGTTTAGCAGAGAGTATAATGCAACAAAATCCTAGTATCAGCTTCTTCGCGACTATAGAGGATAGTAATTTGTTGTCAATTGGTTCGCAATTTGCTTGCTTATCAAAAATATTGGTAAATCCCCCACTATAGTTGCGAACTTGAAATTCTTTTGATGAGAGTGCTCGTTCAGATAAAAAGTTCGTTAACTGTTTTTGTTTTAACTAAAAACAGAGTGGATAAATAAATTACACTGTTTTGGATGTAAAAAGGTAACTTATTATTATATTAAATCGGTACATAATAAAACATAATTAAATAAATTTTTATTAGATTGTATGAAAGCAAAGCTTGTACACGTAGAAGAAATTAAATAGGTTGCATAGGATCATGCAAAAAAAATACTGGATGGCAATATTGAAGTCATTGTGTCTATTCCTAAAGAAGATACTGACACTGAAAATAAATAGATTTTCTTATTATAAAGATTTTTTACATTTTCGGTTTTTCTATTCTGAATAAAAGCTAGTTTTTTTTAATAGCAGTTGCATTAACTATATGATTTGTTTTCTACTTCTTTATTACCTAGCAACGTATAGGAAAAATAAATTTCAGTATAATCGAAAATGTCTTCATTGACTTTATTCAAATAATAATAGCTATTATTATTATTATTATTATTATTAGTATTCTAACCCGTAATGGTGTAAAAGCACTTATTGTATTGTACAATAGGCGCGAGAGAGACGAAGCTATGAAGAAACGTGAGATACTAGAGTGCTCATGAAGCGAGAGATCGGCCGGTCGCTGCTTGAAGAAAATTACTTTTTTACATTTAATTCTATTTTCCATTACCATTTGAGAATAAAAAATGTATTCATGCACCTATGTATTCTAAATACTTAAGGCAAACTTTTTGCTAGAATGAAAATTTTTGATTTGAGCCTTCATTTCGGAGAGAATGCGAGGTGAATACAAAAATGAGTATATTTCAATCAGATTTTGCCCAGGTTCGAAGCGAGATATTTCAATTTTTTGATTTATTTTGCCGTAAGGGCCAATGTAATCTGCATATTTCAAGCAATGATAAAAAATATAATTCGTACAAAAATGTAGATGAATTATATATGAAAACATTCATAATTTAATATCTTACACGTTCATATAATAATCTCGATTTTTAAGTATACTGCCGTTTTGCCCGTTATGATTTTTTATTACCTTCGGATTTTGAATTAATATAATAAAGCCTTCATTCTGTGAAAATTTCAGCTTGTAACCCCGAGGTGCCCACAGAAATCATTTATAGAAGGCTTTTACTGCGTTGGCCACTCTACTATTAGTCTCCACTTATTTTAGTCATTTGAGTCGATTCTGACACGTTATAATTAAGTTTAATAAATTTGGTTAGTTTTGGTTAGTCGTCTAATCAACTTCCGGTTAGTTTCACTTAGTCTCTACTTATTTTAGTCATTTCAGTCGGTTTCGTTACGTTATAATCAATTTTAATAGATTTGGTTAGTTTGGTTATCAACTTTTGGTTAGTATCACTTAGTCTCAACTTATTTCACTTATTTGAGCTGGTTCTGCTCCGTTATAATAAATTTTAATAAATTTGGTTAGTTGTCTAATCAACTTCCGGTTAGTTTCACTTAGTCTCAAGTAATTTTACTTACATGAGCTTGTTCCGATAGGTTATAATGAGTTTTAATAGATTTGTTTAGTTTTGGCTAGTCGTCTAATCAACTTTCGGTTAGTTTCACTTAGTCTCAAGTAATTTTACTTACGTAAGCCGGTTCCCATACGTTATAATGAGTTTTAATAGATTTGGTTAGTCGTCTAATCAACTTTCGGATAGTTTCACTTAGTCTCAACTTATTTTAGTCATCTGAACTGGTTCCGACACGTTCTAATCAATTTTAATAGATTTGGTTAGTTTCAGTTAGTAGTACAATCGACTTTCGGTTATTTGCACTTAGTCTCAATTTATTTCACTTATTTGAGCGGGTTCCGATACGTTATAATCAGTTATGCATAAACCGTGTCCTGAAGTTCACTAATATTTTCTGTGTCGTGATACTACCTTGGAAACTCTCTGTCAAAAACCCAAAGTATTCATCTGAACCGGCTCCGATACGTTATAGTCAAATATAACTTTCTGGTTAGTTTTTGGTTAGTCGCCAAAATTCGGTTCGTTTAGGTTAGTTTTAACTTACTTTAATTTGTGTAACCTACTTCGATACATTTTAGCCCGTTTTGGTGCTTTTGGTTACTTTTGATTAGTTTTGGTTAGTCATTCAATCAACTTTCCCATATTTTATAACCAATTTTAATGTTTTTGATTAATTTTGGTTAGTCGCCAAAATTCGGTTAATTTGAGTTATTTTTAACTTACTATAATATTTTTAATCGGTTTCGATACGTTTTAACCATATTTGGTGCGTTTGGTTAGTTTAGGTTAGATTGGGTTATGTTGAGTTCGATAGTCGTCGTGGGTACTCGTTCAATCAATGTTCAGTTAATTTCAGTTAGTTTTAATTTTAGTCAGTTCAATCGGCGCCGATACGTTATAATCGAATTTAATGTTTTTGGGTAGTTTTGGTTAGTCGCCAAAATTCGGTTCGCTTTAACTTACTTTAATATTTTAATCTGTTCCGATAGGTTTTAGCCTTTTTTGGAGCTTTTGGTTACTTTCGGTTAGTTTCAGTTAGTTCCAATTTATTTTAGTAATTTGAACCGGATCCGATAGGTTATAACCAATTTTTATGATTAGTTTTGGTTACTCGCCAAATTTCGGTTACTTTGAGTGAGTTTTAACTTACTTTTATTTTTTTAATTTGTTCCGATTCATTTTAACCCTTTTTGTGCTTTTGGTTACTTTTAGTTAATTTGGGTTAGTCGTTCAATCAACTTTTGGTCAGTTTCAGTTAACTTTAATTTATTTTTGTCGTTTGAACCGATTCCGTCCTCAGAAACAGACTAACACGAGCTCTCTCGTATATTAGGTGATGTGCCAAATGTAGCATGCACTTTTTCGTGATTTGATACCCCATAATAGGAAAATAAAAAACATTTCCAATGTTAAAAAGGCAGGTAGCATTTACTAATAATATCTTCATGAAAAATTAAATGCTACACGACATATTATATTTTTGGGTTTCCCGCATAGCTGGGTTTGTTGTTAAAAATATTTATCTACTTTATTTTAGATCGTGAGTCATCATCAATCCATACCCCAAACCGATTGCCAAATATCACAGTATCAGAAAAAGAAACTTTATTGTCTAAATTTTATTGTTTTAACTTCAGCATTAAAACAGTAAATAATTGATTTCAGATTGTGGTGGTTCTTATGATGGGACACCCTCGACTTCATTTAGTAATGGTTCGTTGGTTTATTGAGTACTATCTACTGATAATACTTACAATAGATATAACAAACATACATTCTAGATCTTTTTTATTCCACTTAATTTTATCTTTAAAAGAAATCTCTAACTATTTATTTTGAAATGTCTTATTTATATATGTTTATAGGTTCCATTTCTACAAGAATACCTGATGGAAATGATAGCAGAAGTGATGATCACTGCAACTGCTCTGTGAAGCACCAGGATAAAATACGTATGTACTGGAAATTATTGTACAGTAATAATTTAAGCTAGAATTTTTAAGCTTAAGTGCACGGATGAGTGTTTATTTAAATCAATCATTCGTTATTGCTAACTTGGTTTTCTAGTATAACTACAAATGTTGTTCAAGAAACCTAAGTTTATTTTTAAAATATATCTTATAATGATGATGATTGAAAACTAGCATACACGCGAATTTTGGAAACACGGTATATATTGTGAATATCGCTTTTAGAGCAGCCGTTATTGAGTATCGCCCAAGACCAAAAAACATCTTAGAGCACAAATTTTGCAATTAGGGACGACATAAGACAATACAACTTAAACAATAAGAAAGAAGTGCAAACTTTTTTTATTGATTTTCAATGTCCTTTAAATTCTGAAGAAGACTATGAAAAAGTGGTACGATAATTTATCAAACCCTCGGTCTATTAAAGTATCTTATATTCGTCATAACTCACTATAGTGGGATAAACTACTTGAATAATTCACTAAAAAGGGAGTTATTGCGTCAGCGGCAAAAATAGATTTTTAATACCGTTTATGGTCTTATTCTTAGGTATAAACTAATAAAATTTTACATAATTTTTTATTTGTAGGTCAAGGAGTTTTCCAAACTTGGTGGAAGAAATGTGTATGACTGCATTAGACGCTGCCTTTCAAGCGTCATGACAAACACACTAGGTTCCAAATACTCTTATCATGGTGCCAAGCAAAAGAATGCTTTTAAAAGTCTTAAACTCAATGAAGTTATATTAGGTAAGTCTTTCGTTTGTACATTAAAATGTGAATACACAGGATACAAAGAGACGTTTTCTTTAAAAGGAATATTTCAAAAATATTCTGTGAATTAATTCATGCATGGGTACAAAGATTCCCACAATTTATTTGCAAAAATCAAAATAACCCCTATTTCTACGCCCACCGACAGACCTTCAGAAAGCGAGACATAAAAAGGCTTAGAATTTTTTAAAACGAAATATATAGGTAGATGATATTTTGAAATTTGAGAACTTTATTTTCATCATTTTTTCACGATCACATACTTTTTTTGTATATTTTGAGAGCCAATGCAATTTTTCTTTTTAGAATCTTTACTTGTGAGAAACGACTACGACAAAAAACAAGGTGAAGATGCCGTTCAAAAATGGCTAAAACGGGCAAAGGAAAAAAAACCATAATTTCCATTGTGATTGAAAAACTAAAGAATGTATTTTTAACATTAACACTTTTTTATTTTGTTGACTAATTTTATTTTATTTCTATCTTCGAAAACAATTCCCAAATAAGGTTCAGTGGACGTCCACAATTGGTCCAAATACAGTCAAAAACTGGATGTACGATGTACGCCATTTATGGACGTCCAGAAATGGACCAAGAATTAACATGCATGTCCAAAAATGGACAAAAACTGGACGTACGATGTACGCCATTTATATAGTCCAGTGAACGTCCAAAAATGAACATCCATGTCCAAATATGGTCAAAAACTGAACATACTATGGACGTCCGGAAGTGTGCCATTTGAATCCTCCAGTGGACGCCCATTGAACGTCGATATCTAGAATTGTCTCTTTATAGACGTCTAGACGTCCAAAAAAATATTCAAAATGGACCTCCATTGGACGGTTTTGTGCTGTCTGGGCTGGTGGTCAAACGGCGCTCGACAAAGATGAGGAACAGTCTATCGTTGCTCATGTAATAGCCATTTTCACGTATGGTTTTCCTGTATCGTCCGAGAGATCTGCAGTTTATTGTCAAAGCCTATTTAGATAAGAGAGGGAAAAAAGTAGAGTTTTTAAAAACAACCTTCCGGGAAAAGAATGGACTTTGTCATAGGCACAGAAACAACCTTTCAAATCAAGTAGCAAGAAACATAAACGTTTCAAGGGCGGCAATAAATCGAGACGTTATAAATACATTTTTCGATAATCTTGTAAGGGAGTTAGATGGGGTCCCTCCCTCCAACATTTGGAACTATGATGAGAGCAACCTTAGAGAAGATCCCGGAGCTAAAAAGATGCTTATTAGGCGTGGCACAAAATATTCTGAAAAAATCAGGAACGCGACAAACCCCGGCACATCTCTAATGTTGCGGGAAATGCAGCACGTGAGACAGCACCTATTTATGTGGTCTATAAATCTGAAAAACTTTGGCAGTCAGACAGAATATGAACCAGATCATGCCCGATATAACAGAACAAAGTCGGGGTGGTTCGACTACCACTCCTTCGAAGACTGGTTTGTAAAATTTATGCTCCCTCTTCTAAAGAGGGAAAAAAGTCCTAATAGGTGATAATTTAAGTTCCTACCTTAATATTGAGGTGGTACTCCATTGTGAAAGAAACGATATATATATTTTATAGCCTTGCCTCCTAACGCGACTCATCTTTTGCAGCAGCTAGATGTGGCATACTTTCGTTTACTGAAAGGCAATTAGCGTAAAATTGTGAATGAATGGAAAGATTCGGTGCATGGAAATAGATGTTCAACGATCCCTAAAGACCTCTTTCCTACTTCAATAAAAAAATTAACGGATACGATGATTCAGAAAGCACCGGATATTCTTCCATCAAAATTTAGAAAATATGGAATTTATCCACAAAATCGCGAGATTGATTTAAGTCGACTTCCAGATGAAATGATGGAAAATGAAACTGCTGAAATAAAAGATGCTCACAGCAAAAGCTTTCTAGCACATTTGCAAAGAAAAAGAGATGACTTTACTGCCTCTCGTCGGCTGAAACGTAAAAGGATCAATGCCATCCCTGGGAAAAGTATATGTGCTGCAGAAATTGCAAGTCCAGTTCCAAATGTTGCCAGCACAGAAAATACGGACCGTCTAGAATCCATTACATCTACTTCGACAGGCTCTAGAAGTCCACAAAAAAAGCTCATGCTATGTCGAAAAAGAAAAAATTCCGAAACAAGCGAAGATTCTGACAAAATATCATACAGAGAGAGTGATGTCTCTCCTACGTCAGAATTCGATAACCTCTCTGATAATGAGTCCCCAAAATAATCTTCCGGAGTTTTTGAGAATAACGAGGAACCATTACATGTCAGAGATTATGCGATTGTACGACATGACGACACATATTTCCCAGGGGTGATTACCAACATAGAAAAAAACGGGATTACTGTCAGTGCCATGATTAAATGTGGCAATAACTGGAAATGGCCTGAGAAGAAAGATAGCTGCTTTGCAGAAAAGAATCAACCGCCCAATTCAGATCGCAAGAAGAGAAATTTTTCGAGTTCCCGATATGGATTTCCATGCTTAATTCTTATCATTAGCTACCGTCGCATGTAAGAATAACTTGTTTGTTTTTTATTTCATAAATAAAGCATTTCTACTGCAAATTTTCTTATTTGGGGTGAGTTGGTACCAAAAAAATACATAGAAAAAAAATAATGGGGTGAAATTGTTCTATGTCAGCAGTATAATAGGAAGATGCGCCTGTCACATTTTCAGCCTCTAAATAGGTGGCTTTGTGCTCAAATAGCAAACAAATGGCGGGCACAAAGTCACCCCAACGAATGGGGGGAAACTGTGCCATTTTATATTATTAATTTTGGACAAACCAATGAAAATTTAAATTTTTTACCCAGTTTAGTAATCAAAGGTTATAAGTACTTATATATTAAGTAAATAAAAAATGCTAACAAAAACTGCTTGAAATTGTTAAAAAACCTTAAATAGTGGCACATAGCCACCACATTTTACGGTATATAACTTCTGTTGGTAGTTAGCATGACTGGGATGCTTTTGTGAAAATGCTGTTTTTTATACACACAACAAAATATATTTTAAAACGCACTATGCTGGTTGCATAGGAAGGCTACAGACTCCGTGAAATGGAAATAGCACTTATGGGAAACTTTATATTATAATAAAGCAGAGAAAATATTGGCCGTGCCAAGAACACCGTTTACTTTCTGACTTTTGAGAGAGTGACTGTAAACGGGTGAATTTACTTACATGGCCGAGTGCCACAGGGGACGAATAGCTGCTTGAGAGCCTGTGAAGAAGCCCTTCATAGCCGAGTGCCACGGGGAGTGAATGGCTGCTTGGGAGCCTGTGAAGAAGCCCTCCATGGTTGAGTGCCACGGGGAGAGGTTGGCTGCTTCAGAGCCTGTGAAGAAGCCATCCATGAAAATGCCACGGAGAGCGCGTACTCACACGACTTGCTTGAAAGAGAACCAGGGACAAGTATTCCGAGTGTCACGGGAGCTAATATTATATCGACTTACACGGTTGAGAGCCTGGCATGAAGTCTCCCATGGCCGAGGGCCATGGTAGCGAATCTGTCGCTACTTACTTGGTTGATTCTCTGACGAGAAGTGAATTCTAGAACGGGAAGAGGCGTTGCCTGTTTCGTCCCTTGTCGCGTGAACTCATCCCCACTACTAACATATTATTTCGGTAAAGGGCAAATAACGTAAATATAGAGAAGTTGTACAAAACTAAGTGTGTCGCCGAGAGTTTTTAAGCGGCACTCTTGGAATGCGATAGATACACAGTGTCGTGAAATATTGATATAATACGAATTAAATCGCTGGATTTAAAAACATGTTCAAATGGTTTTTGAACACTGCTCGAGTCTCCCTTAATGACTCTATTTTTTAAATGTTCAGATTTTAGAAAACGAGCAGTCATGGAAAGATATTTCAAAGGAATACGAGATAAAATGGCAATTTCCTCATTGCTTAGGTGCTGTTGATGGGAAGCACATACACATAGTAGCACCACCAGATTAGTAAATTCTATTTTTATAACTACAAAGGCTACCATAGTATTGTTTTACTTGCTATTATTAATACAAACTATGAATTCATCTTTTGTGACGTGGGTATCAATGAAAGAATTTCTCATGGAAGGGTAATTGAGCATACTGACTTCTATCATAAGCTAAAAACTAATTTACTTCATATTCCCAAACCTGAAATAGCACACGATATACGCAGGATATCTCGTTTATATCCCATTTATGTCGCATGTCTCGGGACATTGGAGATACATCCTTGGTACATACAATTCCTTAAATACGGTGTATATAATTTTGCAATATACTCGGAACATCCCAATAATAAGTTATTTGAGTACGTCTTCTTGCGCATATCGGTCGGCTATACAAATCCTTAACCCTTAACCGGTAACGTGCCGTCTGTGAGACTGCAACCATTTTAATTTGTAAAGTTTTCTGGAAACGGGATAACTTTCCAGGCCAATGAGCTCACCTAATCTTTCTTCTATTGGTACCCCACTTAACACCAAACTCGCGGTAGATTGGGGTAATCGACGTTTGAGATAGGTATAATAGTTATTCTAGCGCAGTCCGTGAGACGGCACGTTCCGGTTTACGTAAGAATTTATCTCTACGGATAGTCATGGCAGGTCCGTCAAAACGCGTCCGTTTTTTGCATATGCCGTAATTTAGTCATTATTAATCGCAAATTGAAGAAAATCACATATCTTTAACATTATTTTTGTGCTACTTTGGCTTGTCAAAAATCTGTATGTATATTTTAGTTTAGTTTGAATATTTACTATCTCATGGTCTTTTTCTTTAAGCTGTTCTGATATTTTATATAAAAATATTTAAAAAAGTATGTGCTTAAGTGTCCTGTATACATATAATTAAACATAACTGAAAGGGTTTTCTTTTTTCTTGCTGCCAAAAAGTGAAAGTCTCACAGACTGCACGTTACCAACTGTGTTCCAAATTTTCACGTTACTGGTTAAGGGTTAAATACGGTGTATATACTTTTCCAACATACAAGGAATATCATAACAATAAGGCATTTGAGTACGTTCTCTCCTGCGGATATCCGTTTATCCATTTTAATTCGAGATTCAGAGTTCAAAAATAGTTTCCAGTTAAGAAAGTCTTGCATAATTGTTTATTAAAAAAACTTTTTATTACCGTAAAGTGTGTTGATTTTTTTCGAAATTTCTTGAATATATAACCGAAATATGCAATAAAAATGAAGGCAAAAACTTACAGTAGCACTTGTAAGTCTCTAGAATACACCTGAAAACCATTTCTCGTTAGAACTTAAAATTAACAATATTTTTTGTTGTTTATGTTAAACCACCCAAATATCCCACGCTTGGGTAGTTATGGAAATTTCGTTACAGCAAAATTAAAAACGAACTGGGGGATAATTGGCTCATTGAAAAAAAGTAAGGCCCTTCATAAAAAAATATAATTTTATTCAAAATCAACAAAGGTACAGGCGTTTATCGATGAAAAAAAACACTTAAATAGCATTACAAAACGAAAATCTTTAATCTCTTATATTACAAAACGAAAAACTTAAACAAATACATATCTCCAAATAAAATCTAAATAACTCGAACAACATTCGTGGTGTGTAGAACAAAGGATATTGCAAAAAAATAGTAAAAAGACAAATAATAATAATAATACTTTGTATAAAATATTTGGGCCAATCATTTGATTTAATATCTCAAAATCAGTTGGTGTCATTCTAACAAAATTTTTAAATCCAGATCCATCATTTAATTTTAGGTCTCTTAATTGCAGGAGTTCGCGTACCCACCAACGTTTTCGTTTCCTTTTCTTTGACATAAAATATATATATCCAGCACAATAAATGCCCGAGACTGCCTCACTATTTAGCGACATGTTTTGTCTTTAGTCTGGACTCAATTGCTACCTCACATTACATGTTTTTTTGCATGCAAATGTTTGCAAACATTTGTTTGCGGGCAGTGTATGTAGGTCTGGACTAGCCTTAAGACTTTTTCTAGAATGCGTGCGGATGAGATAAGTCTCATTGGTAAAAGTGATCCTTTAATATGCATATTCTTACATTAAGGGTCGGCAAAGCAAAGGAAATATTGATTTGGTGAGACAAAAAATGAGGAGGCTGAGGGCCGTCATCCGACTGGAAGCCAGCTCCTGCCCTCGCCCTGACCAAGAAGAATACGGAAGCGACCCACAGGACCCGAATCGGCGATAATAAGGGTGAGCAACCAAGACTCTTAGGTTAAGAAGTTCGGATAGTTTAGGTGCATTATCTTTATAAGTAGAATTATTCTGTAAGGTAAACTAGGGTAGCTTTAAGGGATATTGTAGTTAGGAGTAGAATGTAGTGGATTTAGACTAGATAGGTTATGGAACATATACTCCCGGTACATTTATAGTAAGCATTTCGATAAATAGAAACATATAAAAGAACACAGAAAGAAAATTGTAATGAAAACAGAATATAGGAATAAAGTAATGTCTCAGGTAGGAGAAAAAGAGAAGTTTTGAATTATGTAGGACACTTAAGGACCACCTACAGTTTAGGGATTATTTTATCGAAAAATTATAGAAAAAAATAAGTTAGGATATACGACTAAACTTCATAGTTTTAAATAATCAGAAAAATTGGGATTCGTTCCTTACGGAATATTTTTAATTGATCTAAACTAACTATTCCAAAATGCACGATTAAACATTTAAAATAAAACAAAAATTACTTCCAGTGAGTCGTAATTATAGAAACATGTAAGTTAAACCTTAAAAAACAAAAACAATGGTCAAATAAATACGAACTACCGAACGCTTACTTTTCGTAGGTACCTCGTAACGCCAAGATTGTTTACTAAGACGTGCTATGTTACGACCTTGTAAAGGATTCAACTTATAATTACATCATCGTGAGTAATAAAAGTTTTATGTTATTTTGACAGTTGGGTCACCGTTCTAAGAGAGACAATTATTAGATAAGTTTTTAGAAAAAAAAGGGGTTGTGTTATCTATATTATTTCAGGAAGTCATTTAAACTTATCTCTCAGTTCGGCCCTAAGTAGAGCTGGAAGCGACTATTTTCGTATCTAACGCACGTTAGAAAAATGATTGAGCTATAGTCTCGATAATTTTGCAACTGTTGTTATATAAAGTAAGTAAAATGTTGAACCTGATATGTTGCAAATTTTCACTGGTTACGAAAAATCAAATTAATAAAGTGCGAATGCAAAAACATAATTAACGAAAAAGTAACAAACCAGAATATGAAAAATTGTAACATAAAAAATATATGTGTATAATGTATACAGGACATATTTAACCATTCTCGAAGGGATTCCATTTAGATAATTACGCACCGAAATTGTGAACCCTGTGTCGTCGAAACCCTGTTTAAAAGCGCCATTAATTAATCATCTGGCCTCGAACTGTGAAAAAACTGAAGTACCCAGAGTTCGCGCGAATATAGGTCACTGGGGCAGTAACCTGACCCAGTCTAGTTTTATCGGGAGGCCGGAGAAGATAAACAGAAAGTAATTAAAAATTCCTTCTTTTTGGCGAAGGGGGGAGTAGTGTGGCAAAAACCAAAGACTCGGTTTGAAGCGCGGTCGCCGTAGATTTTGGGTTTTCGACTGCATAACAGCACGTAGATAGTTAAACAAAAGGAAAGAAACAATTTTCCCCTAGTCGAACTCTTACCCCCCCCATTCGAGAGAAAACCCATTGGTTAATAGGCGTGTCCTTTAAGCCTACTACCTTGAGTCAAAGATCTATGCCCCACTTAATTAAGCATTTCATGCAGATTTCACCGAAAAACCTTGATAGAAAGAAATCCATTGGTCAATACGCAAAAACCCAGTTAAACGCGAATAGCATCTTGCGCCATCGACGATGTTTAAGTGCCGCAGGCAGAATTCCAGATATTTCTGAGAGAAAACACGCCCTAAAAAAATATATAAAAGAAAATTTCAGTAGGCACTAAGGACAGTCACAATTTGAATCTTACACTTACATCTAGTTACTATGCCCGAATGGGTACCGGGTAGTCTTAACAAGTCACTTGTAGAACGTTATAATGCCTGATTGGGTCTAGAAAAAGTTTGAGTATAAAGTTATTTTTTTATCTGTTCTCTCAGTCTCAGAGACCCGGGAAATTTCTAAGAAATTAAAGCAAATTCAAGTCGACGGCCGAAATTTTGCGAAAAGCATTGTGTGAAATTCGTCACATATCGAAGCAGCAGATGGTGAACAGAGGTGAAGAAGGTTTCAACGACAGGTTCGGTTGTGAAATTAGGAACTAGACAGTAAGTTAATGTTAAAGTCATAATGTTAGTATACCTGTATATTCGATAACAATGTTCTGTGAGTATACTATAGAATTGTATGCATATTCCGTTTAACCATCCACGCTAGTAACCCCTGTAAATTGTCTTTACCAGTAAATTTTATTTGCGAAATTTTATTATGAGTAAATTGCCTTTACTAGGGAATGTTATTTGAGAAATTTTATTATGAGTAACCCACTGTAAATTGTCTTTACTAGGGAATGTTATTTGATAAATTTTAATATGAATAACCCATTAATCAAAACTGCTAGCGTCAATCGGTATTTTATTTCCTAGAAAATGTACAGAAAAATATATATTACTCTAGGAAAGTTAATTCACAGTAACTTAAAAATAATACCGGTCGGATCTATAGTTTTTGTTAAAAATACAACTTGTCTGGGACCTGTAGATACGAGGTCGGTTTAAAAATTAAGCGAATAAATTAGGCCACTTATAATTTCAATTATTTTATCAATTTAAAAACAACATTGATGTGGCTTACATTTATTTAATTATTTTAAATATGGTGAATGGAAATTAAGTACTGGTAAGAGTCATAAAGTAGTTTACAACTAGGTAGCGAAATAGGGGTGGTTGCCCAAGAGAAAAGGAATTTATTTTACGTCGAAATTAGGTGTCAACACACTGGTATTACGAACCCGGTTATAGCTAATGAACACAGATGGACGAAAAATCCAGTAAGTAAAGGATTAGGGAAATCGGCGTTCATTACAGATTATTATTAAAATTTGTTAGGAAAAGCATATCTTTTATTTCATGCGTTTACTTTCCTTACATAGTGTCTTATTATGGATAATGAAATCTGACAATTTAACTTATCTTTTCTTATATTTCGGTCTACATACACCATACATAATTGAATTTTCAGAATTCTAACTTTGGGAAGTGGAGATTAAATGGTCGGGATGACTCCGTATGGAAAACTTCATATACATTACCTATCTCATTATGCCGTAGTCCAGGATCAGTTCTTGTTACGTATTGCTTATTGTATCTTACTTATACAGATTGTTAATTCGTAAAACATTTTGATCAGAATTTATTTGGGATTGTGTAATGAAATATTCTTGACTTATTAGTGGACTGATTGTAACTTATGGGCTATTCGCTTATCAGAACTATTCATTT
The DNA here is from genome assembly GCA_016904865.1 of Pissodes strobi. Classification (NCBI taxonomy): domain Eukaryota; kingdom Metazoa; phylum Arthropoda; class Insecta; order Coleoptera; family Curculionidae; genus Pissodes; species Pissodes strobi. The sequence goes on along the minus strand of MU183291.1, from coordinate 14,292 downwards.
TAAATAGGGTCGTATGGAAAATTTCATATACATTAATATCTCATTATATTGTAATCTAGGATCAGTTCTTGTTAATTATTGCTTATTCTATCTTACCTATACCGAGTGTAATTGGTAGATGGAATTCAGATGTAAATTTTGTAAAGGATACCTACTCAGGAGAGTCAAAGATTATTATTAAAACTTGTTAGGCAAAGCAGATCTTTTATTTATTGCGTTTAGTTTTCTTACATCTGTGTCTTATTATGGATAATATAATCTGGCAATTTAGCTTATCTCGTCTTATCTCTCGGTCTACTTTAGACCTGGCGCCCATACATAATTGAATTTTCAGAATTCGAACTCACACCCCTATAGTACCACCGCAATAAGACGTATCTGAGCAGCGACAGGGTAACTCAAGGAACATTTAGCTTTTACTTTCATTTACCAAAATAATTTCAACTAAAATGAAAACAATTTAAAAATTAAAAAATAAAAGCGGAACGGTGAAAATGTTATAAGGTTCGAACCCTACTACCGCCACACCAGAAACTTTTATTATTTTAATTTGCATTTTATTCAGGGTCATCGTCTGCATTAAAACAAAAAGTCCTTAATTATCTAACAAAAACTACCCCTAAATATACTATTCGCAGCGGTTAGGCCCTTTTGGCATGATTATGACGGCCATATTAGACATGGGAAAGAGAATAGGTCACGTGGTGCTCAAAAGGCCTTTTACACGGTCATATCAGTTCTCAGTTCAGTTTCAGTCGAACTGTCCGTTTTTCCTACGTGTAAAAAGATAAAAACTGAAAGGAAACACAAGCGGAGATAGAGAACTGACGGGATGGTCAGACCTATTTTTGACTGAGACTGAACCGAGAACTGATATGATCGTGTAAAAGGCCTTCAAGGGTGACAAAAAGGCATTAGCTTAGACTGGATCGAAAAATAAAATCCCATGTATAACAGTTAGGTATCATTTTGGCATCGTGACGTTAAAAACCCTTTTAGCAGCCTCTGGTCATTGTCGACGACGACGTCTTTTTCAGCTCATGGTAGGCGATGCCATCTACTTCTTCGGCTTATGGTAACAGGTGCAATCGAGTTCGTTGATGGTGCCAAAACGACCTTATTTTGTCCGAGTACAACGCTCTCTATACTACTACGGAAATACGTCGAGTATTGTTCCCGAAAAATATAAAATCGTTCAAAAATGTGAACTAATGTTATTGACATTCTTTGGTTCTACATACGATTGCGAATCGTCGTTTTCGCGGATGAAATACGCAAAGAATGTGTACAGAAAAAAACTTACGGACGGCCATTTGGATGATGTAATAAGGTCATTCAGCCAGATTAACTGCGAATACTTTTGTTATAACAAAAGGTTGAGTTCTAATACCTATATTATTTAAATTCATTCTCTTAGAATATGTCAAATCCCAGAAAATCGATACCTAGCCATACGAGAGACGAACTGCAGCAGGCCACGCGCTATAACTACGATTCCGGAGAACTCTAGAAGCGGACCGCCGCCCTAGACGTGGAAGGACCGAGCATAAAAATACCCCTGTACAGTGCAACGGACGCTCTCTCTCTGCAAGTGAACAAGTAAGAAGTCAATTTTCAAGCTTCATTTAAAAATGCAACGTAGTTCTGCTGAGTTGGAGAATAAACTAAAATCCAAATTGATATTCTAAATCAAGTTGAAAGCATAAAGATTTATTGTTTCTGTATTCTCAGTGACGAATAAAACTCCTTGAAATAAATTAAATATCGAGTTTTAAATTAAGACAAGTCCAAAGTGACAAAAATCCAATTAAATATCTTAAATTCAGTCGTCTAAGAGACTACGCTTAAAAAGAAAAGCATAAAAGGGTAAACGTTTGCATCTTCTTAAAACCGATAACATTAAAAGGCTAAAATAATACGCTAATTATTAAACCATGGGTAGGAACCGTGTTAGATATACAGTGCGAACTGAAGACGTAAGCCTGAGTCCACATTTATACGTGATCACCGATTCGCTGTACGCAACGGCTGATGATTGGATAGTGACCCAACAAACCACTGTCAGGCTAGGGACCAGCAAAGGAATAAGTCTGCGGCCGATGCTTCCAGTGAAAGCGGCTTTAGGTGGTAAATGCATAAGCCGACTCGCATCGTCCCCTGAAGAACCATCCCACCAGAAATGGTAAGTGCTAAGTGGTTTTTCCGAATTACGTTCCAGAGTGTAACGTTCACTTGAATGAACCAATCTATACTAGTCGAGGTAATAAAACCCGTCCGCTTAATAGAAAAGCTAATAAAATTAAACAAAATAATGAAAAAGTTGAGACTCAAAATGAACCCAATTTACATTTCCATTTGAGAAATGTACGGCCTCAAAGAAAACAATTTTCCTTGCAGGATTACGACAATCTCCCTGAGCCCAGGGATGGTCAGCAGCCAAGACATTCACAAAAGTAATAATGCCCCTTATATTCAGGAAATTTTATGTGTAGCTTCTTTTGTAAATTACTACCATAAAACTTATTTTCATATTAACCTAACCGCTATTAGTAGGACTATTCAAGCATGTATATCTAATGTTTATTTTATATCTCTAACAAGTAAAAATCATACGTTACATTATGACTTAAGAGAATTCTTTACTCTCCATTCAGAAAGTTTAAAATCTTAACTTATCATAAGAATAAACGAAGCTTCAAAGTTTTTCTTAGAATTTTGAGAAAGCATGACTAAATCCAGATACAATCAGGATTTCGCGGTAGTACAAATCCCTAAATCAGTTGAAAACACTATCCGCCTTGTGTAACAATCAAGTCTTAGGACAAGTGGTGCGCCTACTAGAGAATCGTTGCGTTGAAGAGCGTGTTAAATCTGGCAGAGTAAGCTAGCTGAGTGAGTTGCTCGGTATGAACCTTTACACAAAGGAAGCCTATCTTAGAGACCGGCATGTAGTTTCCATCGCTCGAGAATCAGACGTCCTACGAATCGTTGCTGTCAAGCAGAAGTCGATTTGGGAGGTTCCGGAGAACTGCTACTCGACATGTGAGAGCCGCATGTGGCGAAATTTGGACAATGCGGACCATGAGATCGTCGATTTTAGGAAACCTAGGCCAAAATGATCTTAAAGAAATAATGGCGAATATGCAAATTCTTAGGGTGCGAACATACCGAAGATATCTCGATGATCGCGGTCGCGGTCGACGTCGATGTCTCTACCTCGATGTCACATCGATATAAAACAAAACATTACTTTTCAATGGGAGCGAACACAGCAAAGAAGCTTCGATCCTATCACCCTCACTTCTTTACCCCGATATCGATGCCAGAACAAAATATTTTGTTTTTACATATCGGTCATCCAGCTAGAGTGTCTGCTGATTGGTTGAAATTAAATAGTTCGTCGAACTCAAGTACAGACAAGTCAGCGGGCCGCACAGCTACGTTCAGTACGATTTGAGTTAATAATACGAGTATACGGAAATGGATAAAGATCACCTCATTGATTGAGTGTTTCGTGCAGTTCCAATATGGGATAAACGTCACAAACAACACCACAATCAACATGTTTTAGCACGAGAATGGGAAAACATTTCTAGAGAAATGAATACAACAGGTAGGTTTATTATTTTTTATTCTTATACATTTTTTTCACAGGAAAAAAAAGGGAACATACCTATTTTTATTTAGGTATGATTTTCATATTTGTAACGGGTTAGCATCAAAATATTGTGTACATTTCTGTCGAACTAATTTTGCTCTATTTGTTGAGGGATTATGTGATCTTGAGCGTTGCAACTGACATTTAGTCGGGATAGGGGGAAGATCCAAATTATTTAATAAGTGACTTTCCTTATCAATTAGTATGTTATGTAGAATGCATATTGCCTTAATAATATCATCGGCAGTTTTTTCGTGGGTTTCTATAGCGCCGCTTAAAATACGCCATTTTGCAAATAGAATCCCAAAGGAACACTTTATAGTTTTTCTAGCACGTGACAACCTCTTGTTAAAATTTTCCTGTGACATAGTCAAAGATTTTCCCGAGTATGGTTTCATAACATTTTCCTTAAGAGGATAAGCTTCATCGGTAATAAAAACATATGGAGCTTTAACATTGGAGTTTGGCAGAGTTTTTTCTTCGGGTATTCCTAATTTGTTAGCTTCTAATAATTTTGAAAGGCTTGATGCTTGAAAAGTTCCTCCATCGCTTTGTTTTCCATACAATGGATATAAATCTATAGTGATCATCACAAAGCCCTTGTAAAACTATAGAAAAAAAAATGTTTATAATTAAAGTACATTGATCCTGAATGGGCAGGACACTTAATTCGTATATGTTTCCCGTCTAAGGCCCCAATACAATTCGGGAACTGCCAAATACGTTCATATCCTTCAGATATTCGTAAAAAGTCGAAAGTTGTTGGTTGCTTCATATGTATTGGCTGAAATGATTGCCATAAGGTTTGACATATTTGTTTTACAATTACTGCAACTGTGGTTGCTCCCATACGAAATGCAAACGCCAACGATTTAAAGCTGTTACCTGTGGCAAGGTACCTGAAAAAATAAACATAATATAGGTATCTTTATAACGATTTTAAGAGGGTGAAAAACTATAGAACCAAAACACTGTACGAAACAGGAATTAGCTACACTTCATTTTCTTTAAAAAGAACAATCGGTGTTGTTGCTATAGTACTCCTATAAAAAAATCTTTGTTTCAGGAAATGATGCTAGAAACTGTTGGAAAAATCTACGGCAGGAATTTGGAAAACAATACAAAAAGTACCAGGGTCGTTCAGGAGATGCCGCTCCTGATGAGAATGAGAACCAATGGCCGTATTTCCGAAAGTTAATGTTCCTACAAGATCAGTTTACACCTCGGGAGATACTTCCAGCAATTTAGAAGTCCCCGCTACTGAAACTTTAACGCAGAGTGAGATGCAGGGATCTATCAGTGACTCAGAAACGTCGAATCAAAGCGATAGTTTTGGTGCCGTATCAAATATAACTGAGCCTTCTTCTGATCTCGATTGTGCACCTCCAACTCCACAATCTACAGTTCACACGACCCCATCAACATCAACCAATACTTCTGAAAAAGATTACGCTGTGACGAAAACTGGTTACAAGAAAAGAATTACGGCACAGGTACAAATAGGCAAACAGCTAATTGATCTGGAAAAACAAAAGATTGCATTAAGAAAAGAAAAGTCAACTACAGTAAATGATGAAGATGTAGGATTTTTTAATTCTTTACTACCCCATGTAAAGCAGCTCAGCCCGAGAGATAAGTTGACTTTCAGAATGCAAGTCCAGCAAACGTTGTTTAATCTCCTATTTCCACCCGAAGAAACGCAAGTAAACACTAACGTACTGCAAAATTACCAACATACTAATCTTAATCAAGAATCTTTAGAGGAATCGTTCGTTTTTCAAAACTTGTAAGAATATGTGTGTAATAAAACAGTATTGTGTTAGGTATGTATTGATTCACTTACCTTAATGTCACGACCAATCTTTCTTCAGCCAAAATTGGGTCAGTATGATAATTATTATATTTGCAGACTTCCACTTCTTCTCTAATACTATCATGAATGTAATAAAACGTATCAGGTGTCATTCTCAGATACTCAAAAAATCTCTGTGGGTGATTTTTTAATTCTTTGAATAAATGGTGATATTCTCCCAGATTTTGGCATTTTTGGATAATTGGATGTACATTATACTCACGGTTGGAGCTGTTACACACCAACCACCACTTTGAGCTTAAAGACATAGAATCATCACTGCTATTACTGCTACTATTCATTTTAACATTAAAGTTCACATATATAAAATAAACCGAACTCAGTGAGGTGGCGAGGAAGACTGACAAGGAAACCTCTTTGGTATGTTTGCTAAGCATCCATGGAAACTGAAACCGCGATTACGACATCGACATCGACCGCGACCGCGATCATCGAGATATATTCGGTATGTTCGCACCCTTAGAAACAATGAAAACAAGTTATTGAAACAAAACACTAAAATTCTATCCCTACCATCTTTTAGGCAAATTAAATTTGAAAACATTTCTAATAAAATCATTTTTGCAAGTATTTAAAAGTATAAATCATTTAAATAAAGAGATAAAGCTTCCGAAACTATACTTAGAGAAGTTTTTAGTTTTGGAATTATATTTAGAAAAACTTCTAAATACTATTTCATTTAGTACACCACAGGGAATAAACGTCGTACTTATGGATACATCTGACAACATTCTACTGGAAAAATCACTAGCATCTATCTTTCTTTCAAACGAATTTATACCAATGTCCAGGCTTTACTACTTTGAATTCATGAATCTTTGCAAATTCAATACCATAATGCCTGATAATGAAATAATCTGTGTATTAAAAATTCCCATTATTTACAATACGATTTATAATTATCAAAAGCTTTATTCTGTATTGTTTAACGAAACCAATTTACAAACTCCTATGCATTAGAAGATAAAGATATATACTTCTTAGAAAATCCATGTTTAACGTTAAGTATTAATCGTGTTATATGCTATAAAATACTAGAGAATGAGTGTAATGTAAGAAGCCTAAAAAATGCATAATTGTAAATACCAACAACTATTCGCACATCAGTACTATGCAAAGTAATCAAATATTAGTACACCAACCAGAAATTAGCAATTTTCGAACACTGTAATAAAACTCAAATTATGGTTGATACTCCTACAATAGTAAAAAATTATTGAAAAATTTCAGCTTTCGATAATACATATATTGGAAACAATTAATTCGAATATCAGAATACCTAATATAGATTTTTTACAGTTTTAAGGCAGAAACATTAAAATTTACACCTTTAGAAAATTATGATAGCATTAAGAATAAAATTAAAAATCTGCAACATAAGGTAATATTAGAAAACGTGAAAATAGATCCATGGGTATGAACTTATATATTACTATATTTCTATTGTGATTTACGTACTTAATCTATAAGTAAAGGGAAAAATTGTGGAATTAGAGAAAAACCAAGGAAAATATTGAAGAAAAAGGCCAGTTCACACCCCTTCAAGCCATACGTATTGCCCCAAGTTGCTCAGGAGATCAAAGCTTAAGGAGGGAGGAATTAAGGAATCAGCGTTCGCATATATTCCTTAGATCAGTGACGACCTCACCCGTTAGAATGAGAGATCGGTTTACCTTATCTTTACCCAAGGAGTAATTAGCGACTCATTATGGACTAAGTGTCGACTCGCATATTTGGGCACGACACATTTTTAAGTCACAATGTCGACCTTTAAATCATTACGTGCGGGCAATGAGACCAAAACGGTGTTAAAAATGTGTACCAAATAATGCCCAAAATATACCCGAAACTTGGTCTAAAATGTGCCTTAATTTTTGCTAAAATGTTTCTAGTTTGTTCCCAAAATGATTATGTTGTGTTAGCATTATGTTTCTAAAAGTGAACTTAAATATGCCTAATGTTTGCTCGTCTTGTGGCGAAAATATTATTTAGGTGTTCATTGTGTATCAAAATAAACTCATATAAAATATCGTGAGTATATCGTGGACACGGAATTAAAGGAGATTATTTGTCTCGAATTCATCTACAGATGCGAAGTTACATATTACCATTGTATTTGCTGTTGAGTCGTATATAAAATGGTCGTTTTTATATAATGGGCATTTTCCGTGTACGTGACTTTAATTTGTATTGCGGACTCAAATTTACTGATAATAGTTGGCACACTACCTCTAAAAAAAACAAACGGGCTTACAAAATAACGAATATTTTTAACTAATTTTTTTTTTTATTTTTATAAATTTATTTTTTTTCTGAATTTTTAACAAAAGTAGATTCCAATATATTTATTATGATTTAGGGCAGCACACTTAATACGTTTCGCTCTAAACAGTACCAAAAACTTACTACATTAAAGAAGAAACTTTTTTTTCCGCCATTTTTTTCAGCGACCATGCCGGATTTCTTTAACAAAACATGGCGCATTTACGTATTGTGTGCAATTTGAAACATGTTTCCGGTATTTGATTAAGTTTTTTACAAAAATTGCCTATAGTGACACATATGAACCGGGATGAAACCATGGGAAAACAATTTAGACACATGTTTCCAATAATCGATCAAGATTTTGCTATAATGTGACTATATGGCCACGCAGTTACATTTTAGTAACATGTAAGGCAGCCGCGTTTATCATATGCGCAAAATGTGCCTATGTTAGCAATGGCCATATATCAGAAACAATTATGTCTAGAATGCGCCCTGTGTGTATCGAAATGTTTCCATTCGGTCTCGATTAGAATACATTCCACATTTTCAGACCTAGTAGTGCATGGCAGATACAGATTTAAATGGTTTCCTGTACTTTCATTGCTAAGTGCATAATTTCCATTTTCCTCTATTAATGGTACCATTGGTACCTGCTCTTTTTGCTTCTTTCATGAATTCCAACAATTTCTTCTGGCGTTCCTTCATTTTGTACACAACGGTAGTAGGTTGTATTATAAACATTTTGCTCCGCAGTTTTTTAATTTTGGGCATTTTTCTGGAAGCTTTTTGAATTCTCAAATACTAAATTGCCTTTATAACACTATATTATTATCACTCTGTCCACATACATTTTGGAGAAGGTGAGCTAACATTTTAGCAACAAAATGGAAATTATGCGTTTAAAATGGATACGTATGGAACTTAATGCGCCGGTTCTACACATTTTAGAAACAAAACAAAAATTACGCGTTTTAAATGAAGCCATAAATGTGCCTACCCAACTCATTTTAGTAACAAAGCGGAAACATAATTTTAGGGCAAAATACAGACACACCGAGTCGATTGAACGTCGACCCAGCTGTGTCTAAATCGTGTTGTCGAGTTCAAACTTATACAATAAAGAAACATTTTAGAAACATATGTCCAAGATGTTGCGATTTAGACACACACTTCCTTTTGACACAATGAGTTGGTAATGTGTCGATACCAACCGAAAATTTTTTAAAAAACAGACACTGTTTCCACTCGAACATAAATATTCGGAAAAGTGTCGACAGTATTTGGACACAAGAAAATTGTGCCCGAGCCCGAGCACATTTTGCTGCTTGGGTAATGTATACCTTCTAAACGATACATGCATAAATACGGCAACTTTTTAGGTTGTAATTTCAATCTCAATAAAATAGTCTTGGAGTTAACTAGTAGTGTTTTTTTAAAAAACTTATTCCGAACCTAAAAATTTAATTATGGCACCATTATTTGAAATAAGCCAGTCTTGGCAATTTCATCTTAATACACTTTTTTACTTCGCTATTCTGGTAACTCGTATTCTCAACAATAACTATATTACAGGATAGAATAACACCTCACTGTGCCCTTGGTTATACAGTAGTTAACCGATTTATCATCATTCTGTCGGATAACCTCAAGTACCACGAAATTATTTTTTAAAGAAAATGATAATTGTAGTTTCTTGTAACAGACACTGTTGCAACTATCTCGCTAAAATGAGACTGTTTAATCACTATCAACTCGTGTAGTCAGCAATGGAATTTCAAACAGCGATATTTACTTAATATTTAAAGACTTTAATTGTTAGGTGCATTTTTCAGAGGAGATGCCACTTTTAGATGTAACATCCGGTGTCGTAAAGTGTCTCAGAGGAGGTTTTGACAGACCCTACTCAATTCGGGAAATGCCCCAGCCTTTGAGCTAACAATGCGACACGAGTTAAAATAATATTATACTTAAACGTCTCTTTAGAAATATTATCCTTATTCTTGCTAATTCCTTCACTCAACATTTAGCAGCACAATGTTGTGTGCCCGAAATATTCATTATTTCTCTCTAGCGAAACTATTTGAATAATTGTGCTACAACAAAACTCAAGGTGAGTGTCTGGCTATTGATATGTTTATAAGTTAATTTGACGTATCCCATTTCATTGTCATAAGTATAAATTTGTCTATTTATCAAAAGTAAATAAATATTTTATATTTTACTTGAAAATGTCTTGTGGGGACAATTGAAACAATAATGACGAAGAAAGCGACGAAAATGAATTTTACTGTCTAGTTTGCCTAGCGTCGTATTCAGATAGCCGCTCAGAAGAGAAATGGGTGCAGTGCATTGAATGCAAATTATGGGCCCATGAGGAATGCACCAAAGAGGAGGATCTTTATGTTTGTCATAATTGTTTGTCAGTGATTATTTGTTTAAGATAATTAAAAGTTGTACTTAACATTACTGTGACGTTTTATCAGCTATAAAATGTTGTTTCAATTGTCCCTGGGGTACGTTTCAGTAGTCCCCTCTCTGGGGACAATTGAAACAAACTGAAGGATTTTAATATCTTCGTTTTAACCGACTTAGTACGTTATTTTAAGTTCAGCAAATTACAGCTATTATCCTAATAGAACATACTCAATACGAAACAACTAATATAACCCGTCTCGGGTATGACTCCAGAGAAAAAAAATCAAAAAGTAAAAATGTTTCAATTGTCCCCGGTCTACCCTACTTATTATATTTATGGCATTTAATCGTTTTTTATAATTATTACTATATTATAATAACCATTTCAACGTAAACTCCTTATTAATTCATAAACGTATTTCGGTTAAGTTCATCAAACGTATTTCACAAACATTACAAATTATTATATCAATATAGTATGTATGTATATCAACTTATATCAGGCGGAAATGTTAACCCATATGCTTGGTCGACGATATCAAGGGTTATTACCTTGAGATATATTCCAAAATGAAACGTATATCCATTATTTTGTGTCGCTTGGGTTATGTCCTTTTCTCCCATGACAGCCAACTCATTTCTGTACTTACCAACTCACAACAGCAAACGGAAGGATTCTCATTTTTACATGCCACTTAAGTAACCTTTACAAACCGTGGCCATGTGATTTTTATAAGTGGGCAAATATATAAACTCTATGTAAAAATATTGTGGTGTGGTGTTTGAAACAACCGTGATAACACATAACGGAAATCCAGTATCATGAAAAAACTAAATATCATAAACATGCTCACAAATGCTGAATTTTTGTAAATTCGTTCAATATTTTTAAGTAAGGGTTCTTGGAAGTTCACAATTTACAACCAAATCCAGCTTATTAAATATGGTTGAATCAATATCCTTGGAATAATTCAGGTTGTCATTGTCTGCTCAGATCCCTTCCAAGATGTATAAAATAATTAATTAAAGGTGTTAAAAGAAACTGAAATTCGAGATTGCAATCAACTCAATCGTTGTGCGCGTCTATCAAAGAATGCTAATAGACAAAAAGTTGAACGATTTGCCCAGTATGGCTATACGACAGGGATAGTTTCGATTCGCCTTCGATACTTTGAAATTTACTTATTACTTTAAAATTATACCCCTGAAAGATCAACCCCATGCCTACATTAAAAACGTATTTAGGGCAGCTGACAAATATGTACAACCTTATATATTTAAGTTATTTTCTATAAATCATATAAATTATACTATACTTCATATTTAGCATCGGTATTTAGTTTAAACATCCAACTCTCAATTACTGTTCGTTTAGTAGGGACAAATAAAAACTAACTTTATCCGGTAATGCATACTGCTTTTCCATAATTCCGCTTGTGCCACTAAATAGTCAAATTCGTTTTTTTTTTCGACTTTATATAGGTAATAATTATGTTCCAAATCATAAAATACAAAAATTCTAGTAATTACAGGTACTAAGCCCTCTAGTTGATAATTTCCATGTCGAATCCGCATTTATTATTCAGGTCCAGATCCAAAAGTTACGACTTCAAAGAATCCAGATATTTTGCAGACGACTGCAAAAAATCTAAATATTTTTGGCAGTGATGGTTTAGTACAAACATCAAATAAATAATAAGAAGCAGTTTTCAACTGAAAATAATTTCTTCAGTTAGTTCACGCATAAAATCTTATTGTGTGTATCAGCAATGATTTGCGAACTACAATGATATGAAAACAGGTCAAAAGGCTGCTAAGCTATACAGAGTGTAACAAAGTCGCTTCCCACCATGGGAATCCTGCAAATCGTAAGAGGTACGAACTCCGTTAAATAATTGCAAATTACTAGCCTAATAATATGCTTTTTAGGCCCTGTTGTACAAACAATAGTTCAACTCAAGTTCTTTTGAACTTCGTGTAAACCACAGTTTTCTATTGAACGCACTTCAGAGTCTCAAGCAGTGTTGCCGCTGGCAGGAAATTAAATTATGTGATGGCTAAGCCAAAATTATCAGATTTTGATGTAAATTATGTTAAAACCTGAAGATGGCGGGACCAGCAAAATATATCTTCTGATTCGCCGTGAGGTTCGTTTTTTTGGAACCATCCGCCGAGTCCTCCCGCCTAACGAGTCCTGGGCTTGCGCGCGCATCACATTGTTTACATCTGTATTTTTTTCACTTCACGTAAAAAAAAACAAGTCTTGCTGCTGGATTCGAACCCGGGTCGCCTTGTCACAAACACAGCATCTAACCACTGCACCAAGAGATCCGCTGGAAGCTTCCTTGGACCATAAAGACATCTATTTGTCAGAAATGTATTTATGATGCGCGCGCAAGCCCAGTACTCGGCAGGCCGGAGGACAGCAGATACTTAAAAAAAAAAGGTTTGCGATTCGCCGTTTATAAAAAATTTAAAATGTTGCTCTTACTTACGTCATAAACAAAGAGATGGCGACGAAAACAAAGCGATCTTACAGTGGCTTTGGAGATCTTGTAGCCTGTAGCAATACCTCCTAAGGTATTGACTGTAGGCGATCTTAAAGTCTTAACGTCACTGAATAGGTATCCACCAAAAAATCATTGCGAGCAAACGTTTGCAGTTCTATTATTGACAATCGTCTCCACCAGCCAATTATTCGCAAACAACTGTACCCAAAAAAGCTAAGCGCTCACACAAACAACAAATCCCTTTGATGTACCGACACCGCTCGGAACACGACCAAACGATTGCAAACGTTCGCTAATGCGTGTGATAAACGTCTCCACCAAACAAACATGGAGTTTACAAACAATCGCAAACGTTTTGCGCTCTTGGTGGATACGCACGTTTAGATGTCTCCCACTCGAATCGGTGGTTACAGTGGCTCTATCTTGTATAGAACTGCTGTATCGGTGGTTTTCTACTGCCTCCCTCTATTTTCAAGTAATAAAAGCTAGGCATACAGTTAGAGAATATTTATACGAGATGGGGTCTTTTAAATACTTTAAATCTTACAGAGCCTTTTTGTACAAGGCTACTGAATTAAATATCAAATTATATTATTGGCAGAATAAATTGTCTGTTAAAATTATGTTAAAATTGATAATTATGCCATCTTCAAATTTTGTATCAGACTGCTGGCAAAATTATGTTAAAATCTGATAATTATGTGACAATCGGCAACACTGGTCTCAAGTGTTGTTCCGGTAGTACAAGTTTACTTGAACTAGGTTTTACTTAGCGCCAGCAAGTAAGAAAGAAGAAGCAGGAGCAGTTTTACCAACGACACGGAAATTTCCGTGTTTTCACCACCGATTTTCATATATGGATAAGCACAAACCGTCTGCATGCGTCGAAAAATCGTACCAATCATGGGGGAAAAAACCGGTTTCTGCGTCGGACAGAACTGAAAATAGGATAGTTTTACTCATGCCCACCACAAACACCGAGAAGCGACAGAACGAAATCAGCTGATAAAGCTTTTACAGTTCAGTAATCAAAAGTATTATAAAATTTCTCTGACTTTGCTTGTTGCTTGCGCTTGAAATAATTCTTTTTTCTGTGTTTGCCGTAATGGGTTTCGGTTTCGGCGTCCGTTTCGTTCAGTACGTACGTGCTTTTGAGTGGTTTATATTATCGTTTTCATTGAAAATAACTGATTTACTTTTGGACATCTAGTTTAGTTTATTATTATAATAGTTCGTTATTAATGTATTTTGTTAGTGTATAAGTTGGTGCAGACGTTTGGTATAGGACTTAAATTCAAAAGACCTTAAAAGACAATGGCGTCAACTGCCAAGATCAAAGAAAATACTCAACGGTGTTTGATTTGGTGTTGCCAAAATAAGGGTAGAATACCAGGGATTTCTTATTTTAAGTAAGTATAATTTTCTTAACACATTGACTGCGCACTGCCCGCACGGCTCGCTAGGTAAGAGGCTGACTGAATTTTTTGACGCTGCACCAGAGCGCGGATCCGCGTCGGCAGTCTATTACATGTGCATTGTGTGATTGGAAACAATATTTTATACATATA
>MU183290.1:182924-214162 GCA_016904865.1 Pissodes strobi | reverse complement strand
AGATGACAGTACCCTTGTCTCCCAATTTAGATCAGAAAAACTTTACCAGCGACTGAGACTTATCACCGCAGACAGGAGCAGATTACAACAATTAATCAGGATCTGGAGAAGGTTCGAACCTGGAGCGACATGAATTTGATCCAGTTCAATGCAGTAAAAACTCAAGCAGCCACGTTTAACAAGAAAGCCAATACGGCGGGTCCTGATATCATTATGGCAGGATCGATCATTCCTTCATCCTCGTCAATCGGACTACTGGGTGTCTCGGTCAACAGCGATATGACATGGGACGTTGCTAACATCGCAAAATCAGCCTAGCAGAAGCTTGGTGCACTATTTCGCAACAAAAAACTGTATACACCGCAGCAGCTGCTCTTGCTCTACAAAGCGCAAATAAGACCGTGCTTAGAATATTGCTCACACATCTGGGGTGCCGCACCTAAGCACACCCTAAAGCTGCTGGATTCCATTCAGAAGAGAGCTGTGCGTCTCGGGAGACCCGGGATTTCGATAGTCTAGAACACCGCAGACATGTGGCCGAGATATCCCTGTTTTACAGATATTTTCCGGCAGATGTTCCCAGGATTTGGCCCTCACCATTCCGCCACCAGCAGCGCCTGTCAGACAGTTGCGACAGACGGCAAGAGCGCACACGTTCATTGTACAACAGGAAACACCTAGAACGTCGCTTTACAAGGACTACTTTATCTCTCGCACTGCATTACTGTGGAACTCACTCTCAGGACATATGTTTCCCCCTAATTACTGCGTCAATCAACATCTTCGTGCACACACCGCTCGTCGAGTGCCATAGGATCTCCCTTTAGTGTGTGTGCCACTGTCATAAAAAAAAATCCTGGAATTCATTTCTCTCCGAAATAGATTTCGACGCAGATGGCAAAGAAACAGGGCTAGGGTCGATTTGGTCCAGGTAAATGAGCTTACGGAGTCAATAACAGTTCAGATCCGTGACTACAGGAATCAATCGTGGCTTGAATATTTTAATAGCATTAATAAAAAAGACGACTTGCTGTGGAAGCTCGCCAGGAAGGTGTGCGGAGGCTCTGCAGATAACTCAGAACTAAGGCATAATGGCCTGGATGTCTTCTATGATCTGAGCAAAGCAGAAGCTGTCGCGGACTACCTGGAGGAGTCTACAGCGAGACGCCCAATACAACCAATACCTCCTACAACTAGGCCAACCAGCTAATATTAAAATTAGCAGTGACGTCATCAAAAGTGGTCTATACTTTTTTGCCATAAGAAAAGCATTCAGAGGAGCCCAGTAAAAGTATTAATTATTTTATCGCGCCTACTTCCGTATTTAACGTTGATTGCCACGCTGGGCGACTGGAATGTCAATTCCCATCCCGACGTCATGTATCCGGTGCTGCCAGATTGGCGCTTTATCACAATTTGAGCTGCTTCTCACTGTAGTTTGCCCCAAATTATTTTTCAAAGAAAAGTAAAATATTCGTCTTGGATTCCAAGATTACAATTAACAATATATTAGATACGTAATGTAAAAGTTTGCCTTGGTATATTATAGTATAGTTATATTAAATATAAATAAATATTTAAAATCCGAAAAGTAAATATATAAAACCGGAAAGTGAAGCAATAACGGAATCAAAACCTTTAAGAAAATAAACGTTGCTAACCAAAAACTTATTTATTTTGTATAAATATTTAGTTCCATTTAAGAACATAATTTCAAATGTCATTCAAGAAATGCTGTAAAAATTAAAGTCCAACTAAATATACGTTAAATAGTTTACATCCCAAATAATGTATGAAACTAACTCTAAATCTGGCAACTCTGCCTCCTGTCAGTTGGCGTACTTTCGACGTTCGACCGCCTTCTTAATTATTGTTCTGTTTGATTTTTATTGATTTTCTGTTATAGAAGAGTGCCCAACGCAGTAAAAGCCTTCTATAAATGATTTTTGTGGGCACCTGAAATTTTCACAGAATGAAGGCTTTATTATATTAATTCAAAATCCGAAGGTAGTCAAAAATTAAAACGGGCAAAAGGACAGTATACCTAAAAATCGAGATTATTATATGAACGTGTAGGCTATTAATTTATGAATGTTTTCATATAAAATTCATCTACATTTTTATACGATTTATATTTTTTATCATTGCTTGAAATATGCAGATTACATTGGCCTTTACGGCAAAATAAATCAAAAAATTGAAATATCTCCCTTCGAACCTGGGCAAAATCTGATTGAAATATACTAATTTTTGTATTCACCTCGCATTCTCTCCGAAATGAAGGCTCAAATCAAAAATATTTATTCTTGCAAAAAGTTTGCCTTAAGTATCTAGAATACATAGGTGCAAGAATATTTTTTTTTTCTACGTTGGTGTTTGGAACCTTCGGCAACATGCACTAAAACAGAGTTTTATCCACAATACCGAAACAGAATATTTGCACTCGACGCGCGTTTCGCTAACCATGTTAGCATCATCAGGAGATGATTAAAACTAAAATTAAAATCTACCTAACTCCCTTTTATACTATTGTTTGCTTAATCAAGCGGAACTAAAAAGAACCAATCCTGGGATCCCACTAGTCACGCTTGATCAACCAATACAATGGACTATACGGAATAGGCCCTCTATCTCTATTTAAACTATTCTGACATTTAATAATTTCCATACTTTCATATGCGTCTAATAATCTCCTATCAGTTATATTATGAATTAATTTTAAATTTTTAATTGTTATTCTATGATTATTATCGAAAGCATGCTCAGCAACACTTGATTTTTCTGTTCTACCATACTTTAAATGAGCTATATGTTCTTTGAATCTCGTTTGTATAGATCTTCTAGTTTGCCCAACATATTTTTGGTTACAATCCATACATCCAATTTCATATATTCCACTTCTTTCTAATATTTCAATTTTGTCCTTTGGACCACCTAATAATTTCTTAATGTTAAACTGAGTCTGGTACACTAATTTCAGACCTACTTCCTTAAAAACTTTTTGGAGTCCTCTAGTATACTGAGGATTATACGGTATCGAAACATATTTTGTATTTTCATCCTGATTAACGAAAGAAGTGGAATCACGAATGGTCTTTCTAAACAAGTGCCTATTAATTAGTTTATTTATTAAGTTAGTATTAAAACCATTAACTTTCGCTATATTCCTAATCGTTTCCTTTTCATTATTAAATCTTTCTCTGCTAAGAGGAAAGTTAATTAAACGGTGTACTAAAAAATGAAAGCGGGCCATTTTATGTTGGTCGCAGTGGAGGGAATCATTAGGAATATATCGGTTAGTGGCAGTATTTTTTCTATAAATATCAAATTCTAGTGTGTTATTATCGTTCCTAATCACTAAAGTATCCAAAAATGGTAGCTGGTCATTGTTCTCGACTTCATAAGTGTAAATTTAATGGTGGGAAAACGGTTGTTTAGTTTTGTTACAAAATCTTCAACATTAGCGGTTTTTGTGTCGAAAATCGCGAAAATGTCATCCACATACCTGTACCATACCCTTGGAAAATATTCGAACTCCTGACTGATTTCATTTTCAAATTTACTCATAAAAAGATTAGCTAAGAAAGGCGACAAACAGTTGCCCATTGCCGTGCCTTCAAGTTGTTGGTAATAGTTATTTTTTTATTGGAAATAATTTTGATCCATGCAAAGTTTGGTTAAAGTTAAATATTCTTGTTTGATTTCGTTATCAAAACTATTCATCTCAAGTAATTCACCAAGGTATTGCAAGGTCTGTGGGATTGGTACACTAGGGAACAATGAGCTAACATCAAACGAGATTAAAATTTCACCTTCATTAAGAATCGTGTCTTTAATTTTGTTTATGAAATCTAAGGAATTTAGTACTCCTGAATTCTGTTGTTTTATAGGTAAATTTTCAAACTGGTTTGCTATCCACTTGGATATATTATAAGTTGGCGATCCTATTGCCGAGACTATGGGGCGCATTGCCTTCCGAGGTTTATGAATCTTGGGAAGACAATATAGTCTCGGCATAGTAGGATTACTTACAGATAATTTGTATCTAATTTGATCAGAAATAAGGTTGTTACATTTCTTCAAAGTGTTTTTAACTTGTGTTACCATCTTAGATAATGGATTCCTTGAGATTCTGTTATAGGGCCCGGATTCTATTAAATTGTCAAGCCGTTGAAAATATTCGCTTTTGTCTTTTTTTCTCAAATGGAAATGTGAAAATAGAATTAAATGTAAAAAAAGTAATTTTCTTCTAGCCGCGACCGTCAGATCTAGGGCTGCTCCAGTAGTCTCGCATCTCACTTTTCTCCAAAGCTCCCTCTCTTCCTCGCCTATTGTACAATACAATAAGTGCTTTTACACATTACGGGTTAGAATAGTAATAATAATAATAGCTATTATTATATGAATGAAGTCAGTGAAGACATTTTCGATTATACTGAAATGTATTTTTTCTTCAAACGTCAGTAAATCGGTCATTACTCGACTGTGTAGGCGGCAGTGAAGTTTCGTTTTTCCTCCGCCGGAGCTTTACTTTTCACTTTTCCGCCGGCGGAGGTAAAAGTGTTATCATAGCAACATAGATACAATACAAACAAACATCAAAATAAGCGTCAACAATTCAAGAGTTATTAAACTAAAATTTGTATTTATCACTCAATGTGTCACTGCATTTCTAAAAATCACTAATTTAGGAACAAATTGGTTATTATTTAATCGAACTTACCCAATAACTGCTTATCAATACGGAATTAAAACGCAATCGAACACGCAATTTTAAAAATATAATTATTGTTGACAGTGTCCACTGACAGCTTTATGTTATATTACTATAGCAACAACCTGAGCCTATTCACCGACACCGCACCGGTCTAAGCCGTCTTGCGAACCCACTTATCTTTAATAATAATTATTATTACTATTAAAAAGAGACTTTTTGCATTAATTTGTCGACATTTGAAGAAAAAACAGCATATTTTATTTGGAGGAAAAGTTACTTTTCATGGCTTGCTCTTTATTACCAGCCTCACTCCGTTCGGCTGTTAAACACGAGCGCGCCATGAAAAGTATTACTTTTCCTCCATATAAAATAATATACTATTTCCCATACGCTGCTAGGTAATAAAGCAGTAGAAAAAAATCATATACTTAACGCAACTGCTATTAAAAAAGGACTAGCTTTTATTCAGATTAGAAAAACTGAAAATGTAAAAAAAATCTTTATAATAACAAAATCTATTTATCTTCAGTGTCTGTATCTTCTTCAGGAATGGACACAATGAGTTCAATATTGCCTTCCAGTAATTTTTTTGCATGATCCTATGCAACCTATTTAATTTCTTCTACGTGTAGAAGCTTTAAAGCTTGTACATGTTGCTTCCATACAATCTAATAAAACAATTATTTTATTAAGTTTTATTATGTACCTATTTAATCTAATAATAATTTATCTTTTTTACATCCACAACAGTGGAATTTATTTATCTACTCTGCTTTTAATTAAAAAAAAAAACAGCTAACGAAATTAGAGCACTCTCATAAAACGATTTTCAAGTACGCAACTACAATGAGGGATTTACCAATATTTTTGATTAGAAAACAAATTGCGAACCAATTGACAACAAATTACTATCCTCTATAGTCACGAAGAGCTGATACTAGGATTTTGTTGCATATACTCTCTGCTAAACATTGTATGTATTTGACATGCATATTGGACTCCAATGACACTGATGATGTACTTGTACTTCTGGTACATTTTAAAAATATATATTTCTAAAGAATTTGGGTAAAATCTGGAAGAGGAAATTCGGTGCGATATGTGGCCGTTCATGATACCAACCTAGAGGAAAAACTTGCAAAAAAATTACCTGCATTTCGTTGCTCTAACGGGTTGTCATACAACCAGCCAGTTTTCAGGATTAGGAAAAATAAAATGTGCGAAAATGTATCTAAATTATTCCGATTATTTAGACGGTATTGGGGTCCAGGAATTTTCAGATGTCATGTTCAATAACATAGAGAAATTTATCATTATTTTCAACAAATCCAAACATTTCGTCTATTAATATTTTAAGGACACTATTGGCGTCTTCATCGCTAATTGCAAAAACTAGCCCCTACAAAAAAATAGTTTAAAATTTCACAGTATGAGAGCACATTAGCAAACTAAGGTGTTCTTCAGTTCTTTAGAACCAAATCCCCTATTACCAGAGGTGACAGAATGCGGATGGAAATTTGAGGAGGCAGGTGATATCCAAGTATTTATTATCCCCAATTTTAACAACACTTCCAGCATTTCCTTCGGATGCAAAAGTATTTATTGCATGTGGATGTAAATAAGGTAAATTATTATTAGATTAAATAGGTACATAATAAAACTTAATCAAATATTTTTTTATTAGATTGTATGGAAGCAAAGCTTGTACAAACTTTAAAGCTTGTACAAGGTTATCCAACGAGGAGTAGACAAGGCGATTTTTTGACTTTCCCTGTACTTTTGTAAAAAAAAAACCTGAAATAGCCATCATATGTAATTTTCTCCCGCGAATTCGGATTTGTTCAGCAAAAAACAATTGAACATCAAATAAAAGTGCTAGGGGTCACTTTGATATATTTTTTAATGGAACACCGTGTATTACTACATTTTTGGACTCTCTAGAAAAATCTAAACACATTTTGTGTATAATATCCTATATATCTTTAGCTGTTTACCAAATATTGACAGTTGAAAGTCGGGCATTTTGACAATTTGACAGGCTCTGAAATCTAAACCGCACGAGATCAAAGAAAACGGTTTGCACATTCCCATCTTTGGTTTTCATAATAGTAACTTTGAATTTAACCGGAGGTTTAAAAGTTCCGGTTAATTTTATCCGCTGGTTAGTTTATAAAAACTTAAGATAGGAATGTGCAAACCGTTTTCTTTGATCTGGTGCGGTTTAGATTTTAGAGCCTGTCAAAGTGTCAAAATACCCTGTCAATATTTGGTAAATAGCTAAAGATAGGTATAGGATATCATAACACAAAATGTGTTTAGATTTTTCTCGAGAGTCCAAAAATGTAGTAACATACAGGGTGTTCCAATTAAAAACATATCAGACCCCTAGCCTTTTTATTTGATGTTCAATTGTTTTTTGCTGAACATATCCGAATTCGCGGGAGAAAATTACATGAGATGGCTCTTTCAGTTTTTTTTTTTATAAAAGTACAGGGAAAGTCGATACTGTACAGTACACGTAGAAGAAATTAAATAGGTTGCATAGGATCATGCAAAAAAATTACTGCAAGGCAATATTGAAGTCATTGTTTCTATTCCTGAAGAAGATACAGACACTGAAGATAAATAGATTTTGTTATTATAAAGATTTTTTTTACATTTTGAGTTTTTCTATTCTGAATAAAAGCTAGTCCTTTTTTTAATAGCAGTTGCATTAAGTATATATTTTTTTTCTACTAGTTTATTACCTAGCAGCGTATAGGAAAAATACATTTCATTATAATCGAAAATGTCTTCATTGACTTTATTCAAATAATAATAGCTATTATTATTATTAGTATTCTAACCCGTAATGTGTAAAAGCACTTATTGTATTGTACAATAGGCGAGAAAGAGAGGGAGCTATGGAGAAAAGTGAGATGCGAGACTACTGGAGCAGCCCCAGATCTGACGGTCGCGGCTATGAGAAAATGACTTTTTTTACATTTAATTCTATTTTCACATTACCATATGAGAAAAAAATATTCTTGCACCTATGTATTCTAGATACCTAAGGCAAACTTTTTGCAAGAATAAAAATTTTTGATTTGAGCCTTCATTTCGAAGAGAATGCGAGGTGAATACAAAAATGAGTATATTTCAATTGGATTTTGCCCAGGTTCGAAGGGAGATATTTAAATTTTTTGCTTTATTTTGCCGTAAGGGCCAATGTAATCTGCATATTTCAAGCAATGATAAAAAATATAATTCGTTCAAAAATGTAGGTGAATTTTATATGAAAACATTCATAAATTAATATCCTACACGTTCATATAATAATCTCGATTTTTAGGTATACTGCCCTTTTGCCCGTTCTAATTTTTGACTACCTTCGGATTTTGAATTAATATAATAAAGCCTTCATTCTGTGAAAATTTCAGCTTGTAACCCCGAGGTGCCTACACAAGGCAAAATAAGTTACAAGTAGCACTCTACTATTAATTTCTTTATAATATTAGTACTTTGGTGGGTTGAAATTTATGTGAACAATGCTGTGCGGTGGAAACTAGCCGAAAAGACCTAAAATTAATGTTTTTAGCTTTCCAAAATGTTTGGACTTGACCTGTTGCTTTCGTGTAATAAGAGTTTATTTTGTGCTCGTTCATTGTGTACAGCAAGTTTATAAAATTTGTTCCTGTTAGCTAATTTTGGGGTAGGTGATATTTAGTGTAATTATGCCTCATAAAGGCTGTAATGCAATGTTTCCTATATGCCCTCAGTGGTCAAAAAACTTCATGAACTAAAACGAGACAAAAGATTAAAACATGGGTATCCCTTAGTTTAAAGGCTCTTGTTCCATCATTTATAGAAAGGCAAAATGTTAAATTAGCTCTCAAAATATGTAATCCTTTTATTATAGAGGCTCTGAAAGGTTTTCTTAATAATTTGTCACATTCACAAGACACAGCAGAGCATCTGGAATGTCAGTTAATCACTTATTTAAGTGGATATTGCTGTCATATTGTTTAAAAAAAAATAAGTTGTGAATTTTGCAAAGAAAATTTAACTTTAAATGAACCTTGTGTTGTAGAAGATTCTTACAATTTCATTAATTCCTCGTGGGGCTCTTTTATATCCTCGTGTAATAGTGAACGTAGTTTCAACAGCCTATATTATATTTAAAAAACTGATTAATAAGTTCGAAGACACATTTTTAGATATTTACAATAAGAAGTATTTTCTTTGTGAGCTGTTGTTAAACTATCTAAATCAAAACAGCCTTTTGACTCCTTTTGAAAATTGTAAAAATCACCTAAAAATTGATGTTTCAAATATTTTTCTTTGCAGCATTTCAAATACACTTCTTTCTTAATAATTATTGTTCTAAACATAATCATAATCTTTTGGGTAAAAGGAAAAAAAGGAAACTGAAGACTTTTAACAAATAAATATTAGACCCCAATATACCGAGTAATATACCAAATCTAACATAAAAAAGTAATAATCTGAAACCTGGATAAAGCTTTCATGTTTTATCATAAATATTTGAAGATTGCAAGGTTATTTGGATGGAGAAAACCGACGAGAAAACACACTACCAAATTTGACGTTACTATTACCTATTGCGACACCTTTATACCTATAGTGACATTTTACCACCTATCTTTTAAATAGATTGGTGGCATCTAGTTGCAGTTTATCAAAATGGGTAGATTCTATTTTGATAAACTGGATATTCAAAGGTTTTTGCTTTGAAATTTCGTTTTCCTTTAACAAAAATCGAATGAGGCACGTCTAAAGGCTAGCATGACTCGCAGCCTTGTTTTAACCGGAAGCTCTTAAATATTATTTATGTATGCAGAAAAAGGTAGGTAAGTAAACTGCAATTTAATTTTTGATTAAAAAAAATGAGTAATACACATTATCAGTCATAATAGTCGTGCTTAAAGTAATATCAGCTTGTAGGAGGTATTGTATTAGGCCAATTACGTTTCAAACTACATACAAAAAAAGGTAAATTTACAAAACACAAGTTTTTGTTCTATTTTGTCGAGATTTTTGCATCTAAAACGTCTACTTAACTGTGAAATTTTAAAAGAAATTGCACATTTCAATAGACGTCTGTAAGACCACTTTTGATGACGTCACGCGTAAGCCGTCTGGCCTAGTTGTAGGAGGCATTGATACAACGCCTGAGCACGACCTGATCACGGCTCATGTTAGACTCTTTAAAAACCAAAAGTACCCTATTGCACCCGTGACGCTCGAAAAGCTTAGGGTCAACCCTGCAGAAATACGTAAAATTCTTCGCCGACTGCCGAGAAATAAAGCTCCCGGCCCGGATACAATTGCGTATATAATCCTTAAAAATATCCCCATCCTTATATGCATATAATTAATGCAATGCAATAATACGGTTGCAACAATTCCCGTCATCCTGGAAGAAAGCGTGCATAATTCTGTTCCCTAAACCCCGCAAGGACTTGAGACAACCGGCGTCATACCGGCCGATCTCGCTTCTCGACACGCTCGGGAAGGCCGCTGAGAAACTACTCTTGTCGAGGATTAACAGCGCGGTGGAAGAACTGCCCATTATTCATTCATTCACATTCATTTAGGCCTTCTCTTTTGTTAATTGAGTGAGATATTTAAAAAAACTACTTTTTAACCAAATCCGTTGCGATATGTATAAGATTTTATTGTGATATCTTTGTTATAGATCAATTCATGCTCAAAAGCTAGCGTGGCGCTTATGGAGAACGGCGTTGCCAAGTTAACGTATAGTTTGTAAAGTGAGCGTTGATCGTTTCGTCTTACCTAGTCTTTCTCTCTCAAGCCACCGTCAATCGGGGGTGACAAAAAAATTTACGTCACGGACGTACGTGAAGCTACGCAAGAGAGGATATCGATTGAAATTCCTCATCTGTCAAAGTCTCAAATCAAAAATATACATTTGCTTGTCAAACTTCGTTCAACGGTTCAACGTATTTTCTATTCTTATTTGTAAATTTGTGATTGTTATCGCCGTTGAAAATGCCTGGACAACGGTACGCTGAAAATGAGCAAGTTCTCATTTTAAAACTAATAGACTATTTTAATGCATCAAAGGGAGTCCAGGAAGATTCATTGGCTTTAAAACCAAGGCAAATGTTGCTATTATTTCCTCTCGTGGAAGCCTCTTTATAAAGTTCATGGCCATACTATAAGGAGACGCATATATGTTATGTATGAGAAAGGTAATCTGCATTTAATTTTTCATTATTTGAAATAATTTATTCATTATTTCGGTTTTATTGTAGGCGAACATATCACACTACATTCATTGCAAACGAATCTGATAAATATTGACAGAGTGCAGATATTTACTACATCGTGTCCTAAGACTTCCTCCCTATCTCTGCTAATATAATCCTATTGAGATGGTATGGTCAGAATTAAGCATTACTATGATGCTTGTATCAATTCGAAACATTCTGTCACAAGCGAAGCTGTTTTAAATTTCTGGAATGAAACATTTCAAAAGGTAAAAATCTAGTACAACTTATGCTACAATTAGCGAGGACTGGAAAAAGGATCAACTGAGATGCTTCGGATATATTACCAGCGGCGTAACTACAGGGGGGGCGGGCCCCTCCCAGACATCGCTAGGCCCCCTCCCCCAGGAAAAGGCTGACTGATTTTGTATCCATATCACAATAACAGGCCCACCCTAGGCTCCCCCCACGTCGGGTGGCTAGTTACGCTGCTGTATATTACCGGTCATTATTGACCTCAATTCTTGTGACTCGGAAGATGAGTATTATCTTAGTGATCAGTAGGAAACAATATAGTTTAGTGTGCTCATGAGCACAGACGATAATAATATGACCCCTTTCGTAAAACATTGGTGCAATATGATGGTGCAATATGATACAAGAACCTTAAATTACAACATCCCTTTCCATCGATTGTGTGGTATGGTTTTTATAATGAGTGAATGTGTTTTATTATCTTTTGTCTTGTTTGCCGTTTGTGTCTCCCAATGAATTTTGTGGCTGAGTGATCGATACATGCCAATTATGTATAGTACTGTGTTTTAACTGACTCTTTGTGCTATGTAAAGTGTTTTAACCAATCTGTTTATCATTGGTGTGTATTGTAAGGTTGTATAAAGCAAAATAAGCTTTTAAGTTGTTAAAGTTAACACATATATGCCAGAACTTTACTGTTGTATATGAATCACGTTAAAACACCCTTTTGGTTATAATAGACTATTTTGTTTTCCATTTCATAAATAATTGGTAGTTATTTGGAAATAAATTAGCATTGTTTTCTCTCATACTTGAGTTTCATTTTATGGTGACAATCTACTCTACTTTGTGTAAGTTACTCTATGTTAGTTTGGGATATAACTGGGGTACAACAAACTCAAATACAATATTATGCTATACCATCACCCGTTTCATATATTTTACATGAGATGTCTTATGCTAAAAATAAAGTAAATATTATTAAAAGTTTAAACTAAGGCCGTAATGGCGATATTTACAGCTACATAATAAGCAAAACTTGTACAAAAACGAAATAAACTTTTACGAACCTAAGCATTTAAACCGTTGCACAACACAAATAAATAATAATTATAAACAAAACTTACTTACCTACATATATAAAAATAAAGAAAAGGTACATGTTTGAGGTCTTTCAGTTTTATTTACTACAGAACACCGCTATAATGTGAATAGATTAATTAAATGATAAAACAAAAACCGTAGCGAAAAATAAAATTGCATTTACAGTCAAATTTAAATATATGACAAAGTTTACTTCAATGGTAGTCAAAGTCAAAATATGCTTTACTGTTCTAAACCTACAAATGTTATAAACAAAGCTAGGCTACAACTATATCAATTAAAATCTACTAAAATCAAGTTACAAAGTAAAATAAATATAAAACCAATAACAGAAGCATATTAGGATGACATGAACATGAACAAATGGTAAAAATAAAACAAAACAGAAATAGAAATAAGACCGCATATACATTTTTTATCATTACTCCTCTGTCCCAAAATCAAAATACATCACAATAAAACTCAGACAGTGAATAATAGGCTCCTTCAACCAAGAACTTTCGCAAGTAACGATTAAACTCTTTTGGGGTAGATGCCCCCTGATTGTCTGAGGCAGGTGATTAAAGATTTTAATGCCCTCATAAAAAACAGATTTGTTAGTTAGGGCAGATGTAGGGATGGGCAGATTTAAATTACCTGTTTGAAGTGTTCTGTACCGTGGATGTTCAGTAGTAAATTTATGTTTATTTTTAAATATGAGACGGGCAATTTCCTCGATATAAATACATGTTAGAGTAAGGATCTTTTCTCTAGGAAATAGGATGCGACAAGAATCACGAGATCTAACCCCACATAAACATCTCAAGGCACGTTTCTGAAGCACAAACAATGTTTGGACGAGGCAATTACTGGAGTTGCCCCAAAAACAGATAGCATAGCGAAGGCGAGACTCTATCAGAGTAAAGTAGACAGTTCTGCCAAGTTCCTGAGCAGTCACTTTGACAGCAAAACAACCAGAAGAGACCTTGTTCGCAAGATTAGTAATATGATCTTCATATTTTAGTTCTTTGTCGATTGTTAGGCCAAGGAACCTGCTGACAGGAGAATTCTGAACTGAGGTGCCACCAGTTACAGGCACATCCTCCACGCTACACCCAAAGCAAATCAGCTTAGTTTTTTGGAGATTGATTGACAAGAGGTTGGCATCAAACCAATCCTTCAACTTCTGAAGGTCTCCCGCTAAAATTGTAAGAAGAGTCTCGCTGTCCAGACAGTGCCAGAGAAGAGTGGTGTCGTCGGCGAAAAGAGTAAATCTTCCCTTAATATCAAGATTGGTGAGGTCATTGATGTACAGGAGAAATAGTAATGGTCCCAGGACGGAGCCTTGGGGTACTCCACATGCAACTGATTCATACCTGGAACAGCTAGAACCAACAAACACTCTCTGGCAACGTCCCTTCAGGTAAGCAGAAAACCACGACAAGGCGACACCTCTAAAACCATAGAAGTAAAGCTTCCGAAGCAGAATACTATGACTCACGCAATCGAATGCTTTAGATAAGTCACAAAAAACCACCGCGGAAGCCCCACCCTCATTAATCTGGCCATAGAGTGTGTGGAGAAAATCATACATGGCATCAATGGTATCCATATTCTCCTGAAAGCCAAACTGAAATTTGCTCAGTATGCTATTAGACCTCAGGAACGTCATAATACGACATTTGACCAACCTTTCAATTATTTTTGACAATGTAGATAAAAGAGAAATTGGCCTAAAATTGGAAGGGTTGTTAGGGCACCCGTCCTTATATATCGGTATTACCCTCGCGGACTTCAGGCATGCAGGAAATGTACCCACAGTCCAGGACAAATCTATTGCCTCAGCCAAAGCCGACAAAGCAACATCTGGCAAGTTTAAGAATATTTTAGCAAACAGTCCATCATCCCCGGCGGAGTTTTTGTTCTTAATGCCATTTATTGTTATTTTTATTTCATCCACATTTGTAGGCAAAAAGAAAAACAGAGTTTTGAACACGTAGTGAAATTTAAAGGCAAAAATGTAGCATTGGAATTGCGGAAGTGGTGTTTTAAGAATTTCATTTTGCTCTATAATAAAATCATTCAACACCGGTCGCTTTGGATTTCTGTTTTTATTAATTTATTTACTGCACTTTACAAATGCTTATAAGTTCACCATCTTATGAGAAATAACAATAAACTGTTCTATCGGCCAAGTTTGTTTCACAGTACATTGCTTTTGAATTGAGTTGAATGTTTCTTCGATTAACCACATATCAATATCGCATGCATAATTGCATATTGTAGTTTCTCATAGCAAAGATTCCACTGATTCTAAATTTCACAGGTTTTAGATATGTTTGCCTTTCCATAAGATAACAACTCCTGTATAGATATGTGTTATTTGTTTTTGTTTGGGATTTGAATTCAGCGTCCTATCTAACCTGACTTTCGAGCCGTCTGTTTTACCGATACTAAATGGACCATGCGCGAATCGTAAGTTATGGCTCCTCCCAAGACTTGTGAATCAATTTAGGACATGCTTCAAAACTGATATGCCGTCACGATTTAAAGGCGCCCGAGTTGGCAACAATGCACAGTTATTCCCCATAAGAAAAGCATTGCCATACGACGCAACGCTAACTTTTGAGCGTGAACTGAACTATAGTTGTAGATATGTTCTATATTGTTGTGGAGGATTCATGTTTTACCTTAAAATTGTTTGGGTTTTCTCTCCAATTAGAGCCGCTGCTCTGGCTCCAGGGTGTAAACAAATCTGTTTCCCGAAACGTTGAAAATTTCCCCCTTTTCCGTTGATTTTTTGCAGCTTCGTTAAGGTCACTTAACTAGCACTTGTGCTGTTTACACCCTGGAGCCAGAGCAAGCGGCTCTAATTGGAGAGCAAACCCAAACAATTTTAAGGTAAATTCTTTGTTAGTTTGCAAGCAAAAAATATGGGATTTGCTCTATTACCTTGTCAAGACATAAGCGGAACTTTTATGAAGAATATTTTTTTTTCATTTAGGCCTTCCTAAATGAAAACTATGTTATAACCAAATCCGTTACGATATGTATAAGGCTAGGGCGTTTAAGTGTAAGAAGTTTCACTTCAGATATGCGCACATAGTGCACAACCCTTTTTTTATGAATGAATAAAAAAAAATTAGCATTATTTTATTAAATACATTTCATTCCCTACATTTAAATTTCCTAATATCTATAATTGATTTAGTTTCTTTCACAACAAATCTTTTTGGTTAGTATCCTTTATAATAATGTAGCAACAATAACTTCTATACAATGGGCAAACATCGCCCCATTTTAACCAATCTGTTAAACAATCTATACCAAATTTGTGATTACAAGAACTTGGTGTGCAAATTTTTACTTTTTGCAATGGATTAAAACAAATAGGACATTCCTCTTCCAAGTGCACTTCACTTTTATTTTTTTAAACTAATTATTTCTGAACTAACTATGTCTGAATTGACTCTCTTGAGTACTCGACGTCTTAACTTGAGTTCTTCCATAAAAAACTAAACTGTGAAATGAAGAAATACATACAGAACTGCTAGTTTTGTTATGTTTGTAATGAGAAAAGTCAGGGTCGGTTGAAAGTCCATATAACGCAAGGTCAACATATATGTAGACAAGGATGGGCTAAATATTAATTTCATTATGAGAGACACTCCTCAGTAATTCAAAGAGAGAGAGCCCTCTCGGAGGATGAGGTAATTACCTCCTCCGTAAGGACTCACTCTCGTTAACACACTACTTCTATGCTTGTACAAAATAAATTTGCAAAATTTATTTTGTACATTTTCAAGCCGTTTAATGTGAGAGCTATAATAGGGTGACCACACCACACAGTTATATTCTAAAATGCTACGAACTAAACAATAATATATAATTTTTATGGCTTTGGTATCATTAATATCATCGCAGTCTCCTAATAAAACCCAGCATTCTAAAGCCCTTCAAAATAATGTTATCAAGATGAGGGTTAAAATTCAATTTCTGGTCAAATGTAATACCCAGGTCATTAAAAGTAACAACTTCATCTATGGAATGACTATTCAAAATATAACTAGACTTAATAGGAACTTTCCCCGGTGAAAACTTAGAAATTTACATTTTGAGGAATTTACTCTTAAAAAGTTATCGCTACACCATGCGTTGAAGTTTTCAAGGCCAGATTGAATCATCTGACAGTTCTCTACCTTATCAACGACACGAAAGAACTTTAAATCGTCGGCATAAAGAAGCCACTCACTCACAGTGTTCAAAGGCGGACACAACATCGTTCACGAACAACAAAAACAGAATTGGACCCAGATGAGAGCCTTGAGGTACTCCTGATGGCAGTCCAATCTCACGCGAGGTAACTCCGCACAATCTCACCCTCTGAGTTCGGTTGCCGAGATAGGATCCACTCCAGCCCAAATAAGCGCTACACACTCCCAGATCTTAAGTTTCGTCAGAAGTAAATCGTGAGATACACTATCAAACGCTTTTGACATGTCAGTGTATATAACGACGATTTGAAATCCCTTCTCAATATTTCCACTAAGATAGTCCTGGAATTCCGCCAAGTTAGTGGTAGTTGACCTACTCATCTGTTATTAAAGATTTGAGTATATCTTCGGAATGAATGAGAGCAGAGAAATGCTCCTATAGTTGTTAATGTCATTCTTGGAGCCAGTTTTGAAAATAGGGAAAAGAGTTGACTGCTTCCGAATAGTTGGAAACCAAGAATTATCAAACGCTACCTTGAAATATTTATAAGTTATTTTAAGAAACTTAAACATAGTTTTTGCATTTTTAAACATTGTAGGGCATTATTATTTCTTGGAATAAATAAACGCCAAATAATCTAGCAACATAAAAAAAAATCGTACAAATTTAAATATCGAAAACAAACCCAAACGTCCTATTCCAACTGTATAACATGGAAATCTAAGTTGGGTTAGGCTGGATGGTGCTGTTACTATATTCATACTATATAAATACACAAGTCATTAGTCATTGCCGTTAGTTTTAAAAGGATTTTTGACGTTCATGTTAAGAGGTTTGAAATCTCTTTTATTAAAGGCGTCGTAATCGGTATTGATAATAACGCGAAAACTGCTGTTATTTTTAGCCGGCTTAAAAACTCTAGTGTTTCATCCTTTTTACAATTCGTGGCAAATTTTTTGTAAAAAGGGAAATTTTTACTGTCTTTGTGAGAAATTCTAGTTTCAAAGGTTGGCAACACTGGGCGCGCGACACCTCAGTTGTTCCGTCATCAAGTGCGGATTGCAACGTCGCTTCTCGCCGCGAAATCCAAACACGGCTCGGCATTGCACCCACGTAAGCTCCATTAGATAGCTATCGCATGGTTCTTAAATTAACGTTGACTCTAAATCAATGTATGAAGTTTATAATACATGTCAATGCATACTCAAACTAGACATTGAAAAACAAATGAATTTAAAGTGTGCATTATCAATATACAGGGAGTCCCCAAAGATGCCCAAACAGCTTTTAAAACCAAAAACAATCTATTGAATCTAGCCGTCTCACCAACCGGCGTTCGGACACGGAGGAGGAGCTTGCTAGAAGATAATGAAATGATTCACACACACCACACAGCCACCCACACATACACCCCCCACCCACACACACGTACACAAACAAATCACTACACCGCCACAGAAGCATCCATGATTCCACAGCCTTTATCGTAAAACTCGCACATTTAATACATTATGGTAGTAATTCCAAAACACTGGATGGAGGTTTGTAGTACTCCACCCTACAAATCAAACAAATTGTAATGTATATTATTGTATATAACTTGTAAATATGTCTCATATCATTTTAAATGTTGTAAATACTGTATATAATGTACATAATAGTCGTTGTTTTGTACGTGATGTCTTACCCATATTAAAACGAGAAGTAGGGTGTTTCAGTCTTTGCCTTGCACAACAAAACAGAGCAAATAAGATCCCATAAACATAATCAAATATAATAGTAACAATTTGTTAACACACACTGGTAGTGATTTTACAGGGAATGATCCCAGGTAAAATTCAAGTGAAAAAAAGCATAACAAATCTTAGTGCGAATAACAGGACTTAAATCCTGCCCCCCTCCAGATGGGTGTTGTGACACGCGGGCACACGACACGCCGCAGAAACAGTCCGGGGATTAAACCTGCGATACACTGAAAAATTAACATGCTGTATGAATACCTCCTACAACTAGGCCAACTAGCTGATATTAAAATTAGCAGTGACGTCATCAAAAGTGGTCTATACTTTTTTGCCATAAGAAAAGCATTAAGAGGAGCCAAGAGGAGCCCAGTAAAAGTATTGTTTATTTTATCGCGCCTACTTCCGTATTTAACGTTGATTGCCACGCTGGGCGGCTGGAATGTCAATTCCCATGTCGACGTCATGTATCCGGTGCTGCCAGATTGGGCGCTTTATCACAATTTGAGCTACTTGCTATTTGCCACAAATTATTTTTCTAAGAAACGTAAAATATTCGTCTTGGATTCCAAGATTACAATTAACAATATATTAGATACTTAATGTAAAAGTTTGCTTTGGTATATTATAGTATAGTTATATTAAATAAAAATAAATATTTAAAATCCGAAAAGTAAATATATAAAAACCGAAAAGTGAAGCAATAACGGAATCAAAACCTTTAAGAAAATAAACGTTGCTAACCAATAACCTAATTATTTTGTATAAATATTTAGTTCCATTTAAAAACATAATTTCAAATGTCATTGAACAAATGCTGGAAAAATTAAACTCTAACTAAATATACGTTAATAGTTTACATCCCAAATAATGTATGAAACTAACTCTAAATCTGGCAACATTGCCTCAGTTCCTTCTGTCAGTTGGCGTAATGGCGTACTTTCGACCGGCTTCTTAATTATTGTTCTGTTCGATTTTGATTGTTTTTCTGTTAGTTTCTTTACACTTTCGTGTGTGTAAATTTATGTGAACAATGCTGTGCGGTGGAAACTCGCCGAAAAGATCTAAAGTTCATGTTTTTAGCTTTCCAAAATGTTTGGAGTTGACCTGTTGCGTTCGTGTAATAAGAGTTTATTTTGTGCTTGTTCAATGTGGCCAGCAAGTTTATAAAATTTGTTCCGGTTAGCTAATTTTGGGGTAGGTGATATTTAGTGTAATTATGCCTCATAAAGGCTGTAATGCAGTGTTTGCTATATGCCCTCAGTGGTCAAAAACTTCATGAACTAAAACGAGACAAAATATTAAAACATGGATATTCCCGTAGTTTAAAGGCCCTTTTTCCATCATTTACAAAAAAGCAAAATGTTAAATTAGCTCTCAAAATATTTAATCCTTTTATTATAGAGGCTCTGAAAGGTTTTCTCTCGGGTTTTCTGAAATGCCAGTTAATCACTTATTTAAGTAGATATTGCTGTCATATTGTTTAAAAAAAAATAAGTTGTGAATTTTGTAAAGAAAATTTAACTTTAAATGAACCTTGTGTTGTAGAAGATTCTTACAATTTCATTAATTCCTTAAGTCGTGGGGCTCTTTTATATCCTCGTGAACGTAGTTTCAACAGCCTATATTATATTTAAAAAACTGATTGATGAGTTCGAAGACACATTTTTAGATATTTACAATAAAAAGTCTTTTCTTTGTGAGCTGTTGTTAAACTATCTAAATCAAAACAGACTCATTTTGAAAATTGTAAAAATCACCTAAAAATTGATGTTTCAAAAAATTTTCTTTGCAGCATTTCAAATACACTTCTTTCTTAATAATAATTATTGTTCTAAACATAATCATAATATTTTGGGTAAAAGGAAAAAAGGAAACTGGAGACTTTTAATACATAAATATTAGACCCCAATAATATACCGAGTAATATACCAAATCTAACATAAAAAGTAATAATTTGAAACCTGTATAAATCTTTCATGTTTTATCACAAATATTTGAAGATTGCAAGGTTCTTTGGATGGAGAAAACCGAGGAGAAAACGCACTACCAAATTTGACGTTACTATTACCCAAGCTATTACCTATTATGACACTTTTATACCTATAGTGATATTTTACCGTGGTATCTAGTTTCAGTTCAACAAAAATCGAATAAGGCACGTCTAAAGGCTGTTCATGACTTGCAGCCTTGTTTTAGCCGGAAGCTCTTAAATATTATTTATGTAGGTATACAGAAAAAGGTAAGTAAACTGCAGTTTAATTTTTGATTTAAAAAAAAAATTGAATAATACACATTATCAGTCATAATAGTCGTGCTTAAAGTAATATCAGCTTGTAGGATGTATTGTATTAGGCCAATTACGTTTCAAACTACATATATAAAAAGATAAATTTACAAAACACAAGTTTTTGTTATATTTTTTTCGAGATTTTTGCATCTAAAATGTCTACTTAACTGTGAAATTTTAAAAGAAATTGCACATCTCAATATACGCCTATAAATAAGTTAAGACCACTTTTGATGACGTCACGCGTAAGCCGTCTGGCCTTGTTGTAGGAGGTATTGGTTGTATAGTGCTTATGGTGGGTCCTCATGTGCGTATCGTCGGCGTAACGTAGTTTACGCGCGTTTTAACGTAACGTCCTAATGTAAGAATGTAAGCGTAAGCGTTTTGGAGTCATTTGTCAAAGTGTCAACATATGATAAACATAACAAAACCAAAAAGTAACAATAACAATGAAATGACAAATATGGATAGTGAATTACTTCTCTATACAATAGGCACATTAGTTTGCTAAACTTAGATGTTCTCTTGCCGATAAAAATGCATATCGACAACAAATTAACAAGCTTTACGTAATGTACAAAAAATTAGAAGAACATGAAAGGATAAATACCTAGTTATATTAATAATTATTTATCCCGTCCGTAGTTCCCTTATTGATGAGAAGGCAACAAAAACTAGTACAAATTAATCAACTAAAACACTTACGTAATGCAGCATCAGATGAATAGGTAATATATTTAAAAAAATCAGATCAGGCAAAACAAACCCGAATCCTGAAAATGACAGCCGCTGTCAGCTTTTACGCTGAAAAGTTGAACAAAATCCAACTTTTCCGCGTATCTTCAGCGTAATTTTGACAGCGCAAAAAACATGGCGCCGCGCATATCACGTGCCCTGCTATAACCAATCAGATCGCAGAACGCCGTTACGCTGGCGTAATGTTACGCACATGAGGACTCACCATTAGATGTGATGTATGTAAAGAAATTTTGAAATAAATGTTTTGATTGATTGATGATCTTTTACCTTCCGCAATTTCGCATGAGCTTTGGACAGAATAAAACTAGCGTGTATCTCTTACTTAAATATCAAGACTTAAATATTAAGATAAAAGTAACTGCTGTTTATCAAATACTTTCTCTAATATAGGCATAGTTTCGTACAAACTAATATAAATGCATGATTCCTAGGATAAAATGCTTATTGTAATATTAATGCTCTCACAAGGAAGTATTCTAGTTCCATCTTCTTATGCTAATTACCTATTTTTATTTTTTGGATAGTGTCTAAATTAAATACCTGTATGCCATTGTCTTATATGGGTTTCTAGATAATGTTTTTCATAAAATTGCTTCCCACAATAATTACAAGTGCACGTTGGCTTCTTGAGGTGGACTTTTCTTCTGTGCAATATTAAACCTCCAATTTGGCTAAAAACAAACTAGATAGATTAGCATATGCCACATCAGATATTTAATAAAGTTATTTTTCGAGTAGAATAAATCCAGCAAAATTTTAAGAAAAAAATGTTTACATATCCCTTACACAAACATGACCTATTATAAGAGTTTCAGTAGCATTTTTTAAAATATAGGCCATTAAAGATTGCATTACCATATTGCATAAAACCATTAAACATTTTAAGTTATTATTACACAGATATTGTATATTATATGAAAAATAATAAGAAATATGCGAGTAGAAAACCCTAACTTTATAGATAAATTAGTTTCCTAAATAAATAAATAAATAAAATCTTGAATCTCTATTATCCTGTAGATACATCTCCCGCAGGGAGTAACTGTAAGTAGCAAGTAGTATTTCAATTTATCAGATCCTGTATCTACAGACCTGAGATATATTTATGGATATACTATCCAGATTATTTGTTCTCTATGTTAAAGCAACTCAAGTGAGGTTGATCAATATCTTGATGAAATTTAGTTAAAATATCTGAAACCATTATGTTTTTAAAGAATAACTACTAACTTACGTATATGATTTGTCAGGACAAAGCTCGCAAACATAACCTTTTTCTCCTTTATGTATCCGATGATGAATTATTAAATTCTTTTCCCTATAAAACTTTCTAGGACAAACATCACATGTGAACCTTTTTTTTACTTGTGCCTTGTCTGAGTGATGATATCGCCTGTGCGCAACAAAGTTCTGCAAAAATAATATGATATACAATCGCGAAAGAAGTAATGATTAACAGAATGACATGCCAGTTCTTTTTCTTTGATTCATAATCACTAGGCGCTCACCATCGAATGAATTTCAATTGCACAGTCTTTAATTTTCAAAAAAACCAGCTACCAAACGTTTTCATAAATATTTTTTATCTTTTAGGTTTCTGACTTCAGAGGTGATCATAATTCATAAATAAACTGCACCCTTTCCTCAATTCTATTTTTTTTTCAAAATTTTAACAAATCTAACTACCAGTACCAGTTATCAAACTCCTAATTGCCAAAAAACTAATCGGCCCGAAAGTACAATCTTTCTCAACAGCTGTTATTTGGTGTTGATATCATAAGTTGGCAGATAGTAATATAATATAGTAAAAAAAAACTTCAAATTATAACACCGTGATGGCGAAAAGCAATATACTGGCACTGGTGTGTTGCCGGGATTTTTAGCAATTGCATAGTGCGATATAAGCTACAGGTCACCTATATTTACCCTCAAGGACTGTTCTAACTTAAGTTGGGTTCTTATAGACGCAAATTGCGGAATGCGGAAGCGAATATCGCCAAGAAAATTGGCACTTTAATTTCGTAATTAATAAATATACCTCTGCGAAACTACTCGGGACATTTGTATTTTGACAAAAAATTTGGTTTTTGTTTTATTCATTAAATTTCAAGATTTTAAATATAACCTAGAAAAATTAATATATTCTCCTAGTA
The DNA here is from genome assembly GCA_016904865.1 of Pissodes strobi. Lineage (NCBI taxonomy): Eukaryota > Metazoa > Arthropoda > Insecta > Coleoptera > Curculionidae > Pissodes > Pissodes strobi. The sequence continues at coordinate 190,718 of MU183290.1, read as the reverse complement.
TAATTATTTGTGTTTATTTACTTCATTAACTTACTTTATGGACGAAGAAACCAAATTTTTTTGGCATCGAAAGCGAGCTAACGCCGCATATTTATAGGCAAAAAAACGAACAAAAAGAGTTAGGAGATGTTCAAGTATCGAAAGCCACAAGACGCATATCAGAATATGGTTCAAGAAGTCTTAAATCGACAAGAACCTAATAGGTATTTATAATTAACACAAACAAAACAAAACCCTCATATACTCATAACCTACTAAAAAGTACAACAAGGGCAGAAGACACTAGACAGCTACTGCTATCATTTTATAATAAAAGACTATTAAGATAATTCTTATGGACGAAATTCTCCAAACCTGAGTAACTTACAAAAACTCTGTTAGATGGCGAAAAGATATAGTTTCATTTAAAATATTTTGTCCTCTGTTGACGATAATCTGTACTTGGTAAATACAGATTTCATTTTTAAAGGGGTGTGGTGTGATGTAGGCAAAAATACGTCGGACAGGAAGAAGGTTTATTGACCTTGAGGCAGGAATGCATAATTCAAACTTGCAACCCGTTGGGGGAGTAAGGGACTGGTAAATACTTGCAGAATATTATTCTCCGATATTGCCAAGGTCATTTCTTTCTTTAGAATGAAATAGGGTGTAAATTAGTGAATTGGGACTAAGATATATATGTTTTAATTTACTTATTAATTAAGCGGGAAGACCGAACACGACAGCTTGGAACCTACCGGGTAGGTTCCAGAAGTTTTTATTCGGTCAAAATCGATGATCGTCGTTGAAGCAGTTCAGAGCAGAGCGATTTAAACGCAAAAAAAAAATTGAGAACCTACCGGTGCGTATTTAGGCACCTAAAAGAGTCCTTGAAGATAATCGGCTGAAATTCGGATTGGGGGGTTTTTGACGACGGCGAATTCGAATCTGACATCGGCGGGAGCCAATAGGTTCCGCGGTAGGAGACAGACGAGGTCGAAATTTCTTTTCGCTTGCTAAATGGGTGCCCAAACTTTTCGAAAGTTGAAAATCGGCGTTTTCGACCCATAAATATATAATAATTCGGAGGAAAACGCTTCCGAACGTCTTTTTATATTTAGACGGTTTTTTTTTTTGGTATATGGAACCTACCGGAAATTCGTCTCCTACAGGGTTTTTTTAGGTAAATTTCCAGCTAGCGAGTTCGTATTCGGTAAGGAGATGACCGCCTGAACCCCCCCAAAAATTCAAGCCCCTAGTCTCCTAGTAGGAGACGAATGAGATCGATTTTTTTTCCTCGAACGATAGTTCGAATCGACCGAAAAATATTTTGCAGTTTATCGGTCGCAATGTCGCATCTAATCGAAACCGCACTAAACTTTTGAGAAAACAAATCATAGTAGTACATATTTTCTTATAAACTCACATTTTTTGTCAGGCACACCTATTGATTCATTTAATACTTATTAAGGGGATTGAATGTTTAGTAATTTTCTGCTACCTAAATTAATATTGCAAAATAAATTATAGTTTCAAAAATTAAAAAAACACGCTTTGATCGAAACCGAACTAAAAAATTATAAAAAAGAATAGTGATTGACAAAAATATGATTTTATTTTTAAAAGCGTGGGGTGATTTAAGGTGCCATAAGTTTATCACAAAAATCAATTTATCGCTTTGATTGACCAACAGTTTATATGTCAAATTTGATTGATTACTTCAATTGACCAGACCAGCACACTATATGAAAAGTTTATTTATCATTTCAATTGGCCAACAATTTATGTGCAAAATTTCGTTTTAATTAACAAGAGTTCATCAACAAAACTCAACTAAGCAGCCCAAATGACCAATAATTTATACGTAAATTAGATTTACTCTCCCAATTGACCTGCAGTTTATATGAAAATTTTATTTAGGTGTCGTTTCAATTGATTGGCGTTTTGTAAGAAACACTAGATTTATCGTTTCAATTGACTATCAGTTTATGTGGAAAATCAATTGGTCGTTTTAATTTACCAACAGTTTATATTTCATTGATTACTACAATTGACCAGCAGATTATATAGAAACTTAATTTATCGTTTGAATTGGGCAGCAGTTTATATGCAAAATTTCGTTTGAATTAACAAGAGTTTATCAGCAAAACTCAATCATTCCAGATGACCAATAATTTATAGGTAAATTAGATTTACCTTCTCAATTCACCTGCAGTTTATATGGAAATTGAATTTAAGTGTCGTTTCAATTGACTGGCGGTTTGTAAGAAATAATAGATTTATCGTTTCAATTGAATATCAGTTTATGAGAAAAATCAATTGGTAATTTTAGTAACAGTTTATATGTTCCGAATTTCATTGAATACTTCAATTAACCAGAAGATTACGTGCAAAGTTAATTTATCATTTCAATTGGCCAGCAAATTATTTGCAAAATTTCCTTTGAATTAACAAGAGTTTACCAGCAAAATTCAATTAATCATTCCAGATGACCAATAATGTATAAAATTAGGTTCACCTTATCAATTGACCTGCAGATTGTATTAAAATTTTATCAATTGACTGGCGGTCTGTAAGAAACACTAGATTTATGGTTTTATTATAAAATGATAATATTATAACTACAATCGCAAACGACCGGACACAGTGGTCAAGGTCAACTTGTTTCGTAACACGTGGCCGACCGCATGAAAAATATCATCCCTCTGTTAGTTTTTGAAAGTACTACGGTCATCCAGAGCCCTATGCTGATTTTCATGATAACTTTGTTAATATCGATTATTTATTTGCATTTGTCGGGATAATTTAGTTTCCGTCCCGCTTCGTAGGTGGAGACGTTCATAGGGAGATTTGCATTATAAGATCCTTTACACAAATAGAGCACTATATAAACATCGGCCTCTCCTATTGGTCGATCCGCATGGCCCTCCGCTCGCTTCGGGGGCTCAAGAAAAGAAACTAACCAGGTGCTAACCCAAACTAACCCAAGACATACCCAAAATCAAGGAAAAAACTAATTAGAAACATAATCTTAAAAAAAAAATAAAAGCAAGCAACGGGGTTTGAACCCGGGCCGTCCAGGTGAGACCCAGCTATCTAAACCTCTACACCACGAGAGCTCTTGACAGAAATTGATTGCATCACGTAGACATATTGTAATACGAGATGGATCGACCAATAGGAGAGGTCGATTTTTATATAGTGTAAAGGATCTTAAAATGCGGGAGATTTTAAGCGACGGAGAAATTTTAGCATTGCGATTATCTTAATAGTCCTTTATTATAAAATGCTGCTATACATGCGCCACCTCCAAGTCACGGATAGTCTTGACCAATCAAGCAAGACTCTAGTGTATATCGGAATTATCCATGTCTTTACGTTCTAGCGAAACTCCTAAACGCCTCGGTGGTGTAGTAGGCAGAGTGCTTGCCTGTCATTCCTGCGCTGCGGGTTCGATTCTCGTCGGATGTTTTGTTTACCTTTTTTTAAGGTTATGATGGTTTTTTATTAATTTACTTTTTTTATTAATTTTGGGTTAGTCTTGATTAGCTATTGTTGATTGAGCCCCTGTAGCGAGCGAAGTGAGCGGAGGGCCATGCTTGAACACAGAACGCCAGCGTCTTGCTTTTGATTGGTCAGTACTATCCGTGACTTGGACCTCACTAGCGTCTAGTTAAAATTCGCCGCGATTATTCGCAAAAAATTTAATCCATTTCAATATTCCCGCCAGCTAGATTTTAAAATCTACGAATACTTTTTTTTCTAAACTGAGCAGCAGTTCTCTAATTTCTGCTTTGTCCATTGAGAACTTATAAAAATTATATATTTGCACAAATAAAGACAACCATATATAATGTAAATGAAAAAAAAACTTGGTGAAAAAGGTATGTAGGTATAGACCTCGGTTTATACATATTTGGAATTTAATATCACTGGTATTTGTCCGGTCGATAACAAATCTAACTATCAGTACCAGTTATCAAACTCCTAATTGCCAAAAAACTAGTCCGAAAGTTCAATCTTCCTCAACAGCTGTTATTTGGTGTTGATATTGTCACGATTTGTATTTTTGATCTGTGACGCCACGCCTTACTTAGCGTGTAGGAGAGTAGCTCAGGTTTAGAAACGCACTACGTCAAGTTGAGAAGAGATAATAAAGGAGACACATCGATAAAAACAGTAACAAGTTTATTTACAAACAAACAACAACGGTTAGACTGTATACTAATAAATGCATGTTTAAGATTATAGATGAATTAAGAGTTTACACTATACCCAATTAATATGAAATGCATGTCTTCTCGAGGGAGGCTTAGTTCAAAGTTTTTCTAGCAAGCGACGTCACTATTTTATTAATAAAGTTTATGTGAGTGGAGTTGTCTTTTATTTAGGTATTCGTTCTGATATTTATAAGCTAAGTCTTTCTAGTTTAAGTTTATCACAAATTGCTAAGGCACTTTCACTACTTTTTAAAACTCCCCAAAAACTGTCCCTTTACTGGAAATTCTGATACTTCACAAATTCGGCTCTCTCTACACGTTTAGTATACGTTCATCCAGGTTAGATAAGGACCTGATCGCCCTGGACCTGTGTCCAGGTGTTCACAGATATGGGGGTTGTGGGATAGAACAGCTAGAAGCAACTAGACTGAGCGGTTTGAGAGACCCGTAAACCTCCTGAACTTGGCGTTTGCCTGCGTATTTATATGTTACAAAATGCTGATGGCTGCATCATTAAAGATTAAAATCGCTCCCGTCGACCGCTCAAGTTGTTTATAATAAACAGTGAATGTTTATATAACATTTGACAAGTTCAAACTTACGACAGGGTGATATTTAATTAATGCTTTTAAGTAGTTCACAATATCAGAAGTTGGGAGATAGTAATATAATATAGTAAAAAAATTTCAACTTGTAACAGCGTGATAGCGAAATAGCTATTTGTGTTTTTAGAGCGCAAAGTAACGGATTGCCGCTTGAGAAAGAATGTTACTGCGCGACACGTAACGGAGCGCAGTAATCTTTCGAAAACGGCAATCTTACTTTGCACTCGAAAAACACACAGAACTTTTTCTACAGCCGCATTTTTTTTAATTAAATGCACATTTTTCTCTATACTTATTCTGAAATTTGCAAATCACTGTCAGTTTTGACGTATTATTCGGGCATATCTACAACAGGAGTGCCAGCAAAAACTGTAATAAACGCACGACTGTCATTTATTTATTTTCGATTGCCATGACTATTCATAGAATACTTGACGGAAAAAAGTGAGAATTTTTTTTTCCATGTTCGCGCTAGAGGGCAAAATAAGGATCTGCGGCATTCGTCGATTTTGCGATTTCATTTCAATTTAGTAATTAGTTATTTTGCGCGCGGCTGTAGAAAAATCAATATACTGGCACAACATGTGTGTTGTGCGATTATTAGCAATTGCATAGTGCGATATAAGCTACAGGCCACCTATATTTACCCTCAAGGACTGTTCTAACTTAAGTTGGGTTTCTATAGACGCAAATTGCGAAATGCGGAAGCGAATATGGCCGAAAAAATTCGCACTTTAATATCGTAATTAATATACCTGCGAAACTTCGCAAATATTCTTGGGACATTCGTATTTTGACATAAAACTTGGTTTTTGTTTTATTCATTAAACTTCAAGATTTTAAATATAACCAAAAAATTTAATCCATTTGAATATTCCCGCCCGCTAGATTTTCAAATCTGTGAATACTTTTCTAAACTGAGCAGCAGTTCTCTAATTTCTGTTTGTCCATTGAGAACCATATAATGTATATGAAAAATGACTTCCTGAAAAAGCTATGTAGGTAAAGACCTCGGTTTATACATATTTGGAATATTAATATCACTAGTAGTGTTTTACCTGTCTTGTGCCAGTGATAACTCTCCCACAGTCTGGACATAAACAACTTATTTTATCCGGTTTTTCAGGTTTTTTTCTATGAACTGTTGTCATGTGAGAATTAAAGTTCTGCAACAAATATATTTTCTTGACTTTATAATAAATAAATAAAGCAATTACTTACTTAAAGACATTTAATGAGCAAAATTCTAAATAATTAGAAACAATTTTACCTGTCTTGCTTTAAATAACTTGCCACATATCGGACATAACCTAGGTCCTTCAGCGATATTATTTTTCTCTCTTTTTTTCCTAACCTTCGGCTCTAGCTTATTTTCGAGACCTTTAATATCCTGCCGCAACTCCTCGAGAGGAATATCTGAGTCACTGTCATCTGAAGATGTATTATCTGAAACTCTCTTCAAGGACTTTTTTAAAATTCTTTTTATTCTGCGATTTTTGGTGGATTGTGCCCCTAATTGTATAGAAGTTATTGGCATCCTTTTCTTCTTTGGCTTTTCATCGAAAAAATCATCTGAGGAATTATTTTCATCCTTGAAGTGATTCCAATCACTACCACTATCTTCAAAATCAGGTGATTTGGACCTACACAACAAAAAGAATAACTATCAGAACAAAAACAAAAACGCTTTTGAAATATTGAATGAAACCGGTACCATGTGTATAGATCAACTAAAATCAAAGTCAAGAAATCAGCTTAATAAATTGACAATACTCAGTTGTCATAGGATATAGCCTTAGTTTGCAAACCCATACTTATAGGTAATGGTCGCTCGTGGGTCTATCTGTAGGGGGGCATCGTACGCAGCGAATTTTGCGTTTCATTTTTTAGTAATACCTGCTTGATTATACTTTTGGAACTGCATAAGCAGTAACTAACAAGAAGCTATGGGTATTCACTCTACCTAAAAGTTGAAAGCTTACCAAACTACTTTTACGTTTTGGTATTTTTTTTTATTTTGCCTTGCAAATGCTTCAAATCAGAAATATCTACCTCGGTCCAGTTTTCTTCGCCCCTAAACAATAAACACACAAACAGTTTTTCTCTTCACAACCGCACAATCAACGAATTTTATCATAAACGATTTTTTATCAAATTTACGTGTGACACTGAGCCTATTTCTACATGGTTTTTGCGCTTGCACTATATCTAATACTGGCGTCGGACTTTCATTATTTTTTAAATCAACCGTCTCCTCTAAAGTTAAATTACTTTAGAACACGTTTTCTAGCAACCAACTAAACCAATCCGAAAATTATTATCGCAAAATTTGCGGCCTAGCATGTATTCATGAAAAATCATGCGCCGCGCCAGGTGAGACCTTTAGAAAGAATTCGCGAGCAGCCAATCGAAAACAAGAAGGTTACAGTCACTTGGAGTCCAAAAAAAAAGGGTGCAGGCGACACACGACAGTTATTCCCCTTCGCAACTATCTATTGGGTGCGTACATTTTGATCCTTTAAATTTTGGGCGAAGTTTGTTTGAGTGCGAACTGCCGAGTTCAGATATTTAGAATTAGATTTTCGATATGGATTTCAGTATCGCGTGTTGGAAAAATTGATGAACTGTTCAATAGTCACCTATAATAGTCAGATATTTGTAATTACGGTGAAATGAAATTACTTCGAGATAAATCTTGGAGAGGCGGAGCCCCAGAGTCCTCCTTTACGGGCCGCCACTGCTTATAGGTAACTTCTTAAGCTATTGAAAGGTTAAATGTTAAAAGAAGAATTTAAAATGATATAGCAAATACCTAAAAGAAAGTAAATTAATTAAAAGTCATCTAAAACATTCAGTTGTAAAAAGAGACCACTATGGTCAAAAAAAACGCCAACCATCCTTCTCACACTTGCACCCTGAGCTTAAGAGGACTATTATTAAAATATTTTCTACGGCCGAATATAATTGAGTTCTTAATACGTTCCGACAGT
>MU183290.1:154294-177924 GCA_016904865.1 Pissodes strobi | reverse complement strand
ATTATGCGAAGATTAATTATTACTTTTTTAGGTCACCATAGCATGGAATAGGAATCCTTAGAGCCCCTGGAGCTGGATAGCTTTGTTATATTCTGGAGAACTCGTTGTTTTCATGGTTAACATGTGATTAGTCCAAGCGTTGTTCTGTTGCGTCCTGTGTAGATTGGAGTAAAATAAAAACCTCTATTGTATTGTACGTATTTTGGTAAATTTATACTCTAACGGCATCACACATCATGCCGGGGACTTCCCCGAAAATTGCGTGGTCCTAAAATAGAGTCCGAGCATTCCGAGCATCATATCTCCGCTGTGCTTGCGTTGCGTCTTGCTCTTGCATTATTTCCTTTCCCTACGTATTAATTTCGACATATTATTTGTCATTTAGGAACTTTGCAATTTAAGAAGACCCATTGTTTGTTCATTGCTTATGACGCTTTGTTCTACTGTTTTTTTAAACTGTATGGTGTTGTTTGTTAGATAGAGAGTGTTGTTGCAAAATAGTAACATTGATACAAGTTCGGACTGCATTCAGTTTTCGAAATAAAAGTGCAACGTCAAAAAGGGCGACGATACTACACTTTAGCCAGAGTTAACAAAATTTGTTAGTGCTCTTTTAGTTTTACCACACAGTAGTGCCTGCGTTGAGCATATATTCAGCACGATAATTTCAAATAAAACAAAAACTACAAACAAACTCTCGTCTGAAACTTCTGGAATATTGTACTACAAAAGCCAAACACACGTAAATAACCAACATTGCTTTGACTACAATATTCCAGATAAGCTTTTCCTTAAACATTCTGCATTAATTTATAGTAATTGATGAAGTAGTTTGGGTTAGTTTGGGTTATTTGTTTATATAAGCCACCAAAGGCAAATGCAAATGTATTTATAACTAGACTGAAGCTTTTGATCTCTGAAATTCCTTTTCGTGCGAATATTATTTTATCAGGTGACTTTAAGATAGATTATCTTGACAAATTTCACTCAAATGTTATTGATGTGGAAACATCTTACACGGTATGAGGGTAAATCTCGGCAAATGAGATGGAAATGTGCAAGCGGATGTCACATCATAACCATGAGCAGTCTACTTAAGCGCTTCCTTGTAAAACGTGTTTTTTCTAACGACAGAATATAGGTCGCCAATTCCAAATAAGTGGTTACCTATATTCAGACGTCACGCAGCCTAAGGTGGCATTAGAATTTCATGACCATAATATCGAATAGGATATGTTTACACATCAGTGTCTCGAGTACTAGCAGACTCGCTCAATTTTTTAAATTAGCAGTCTGTTCTATTCTTTCAATCTAACGATGCATGTGAGGGAACCTACGAGAATCACTCAGTTCTCTGCTAAGGTACTTACTGGATTATATGTGTTCGAATGAAAATGACAAAATAAAAAATTTAGAAACCCTAGTAGTTATTGCGGGTATATCAGAAGCCATTCTGAGTTAATTTAGAATTGATGTAGTATAAATAAGGGACGAGGATATAAACGTCGAGGCACGTTGTAAACAAGGAAAAATTGCAATACGTTTATTGAATTGTGTGCTGCTGGGACGTGGAATGAAATATTTAGCTCGGCAAACCCAGTTGATCAATTCCATTGTAGGTATGTTGTTGGGTTTGACTGATGGAACCTTTCCGACAAAAACTTTAAAAAAGGTTGGTTTACCAAGGGTTTGAAGATATCGGCACAAAATATGCGTCGCTTGCATAAAACACAGAAGTTTTTCTTTAATAATGCTATATAAAGTACCGGCAAATATATAGGAAACGTATTGCTGTGGTAAAGCGTCATTATTTTTGTAACAGAATAAAAAAACTTGCAATAAACAATAGGAATCTTGGAATAGTGTTAGAGATTTGAGTGGCACAAAGAGTGGATCACTGATTGTGGTATTGATGCAGACGATTTAAATTCATTTTATTGTACAATTGCGGGAGAGTCGTCGAGTAGAGTGAGGGGCAGAGGAGACGGTTTGAGATTCCTGCTGATATTTAAGTACGAGACACCTTTTTCTTTTCTCCAACTGACGTTAACCAACTGGACCAACATTTAAAGACATTAAGATAAGAATGCAGCCGGATGGGATAGGATATCGTTAAGGGTTCTTACCAGGCTTCCACATACTGCTGTTCATACTGTGGCTATAAATTGGTCTTTATAGGTATTTTTCCATCTTGCTTAAAACAAGCAACACAGTCGTTTCTTCTTTTTTTAAAAGGGGCGATCTAGAATTATGTTCCAATTACCGTCCCATTTCAATGTTGCCAACTCTAGCAAAAGTCATAGAGAGACTCGTTAAGAAACGTCTATGTTGGGTTTTCTTGAGAAACATAAATTGCCTAATATATCACAATTCATTGCTACATTCTCATTTTTATATTCATTGTACTGTGGACTAAATGAGGGTGATGTTGCTGCAGCGGTATTCTGTGATCTCGCAAAAGCTTTTGACTGTGCGAATCAGAGTACTGCTCAATAAACTTGGATGGTATGGATTCAGGGGTAGAGCTTTGAACTGGTTTGCCTTATATTTATTGTTAGATAGTTACATTCTTTATACACTGTATTATGGTTGGTAGGATAACAAGTAATTGTCAATAGAATCGGGGAATTGATTAGAAGTGAATATAATAAAAGAATTACTGAAAAGACTCCAGCGAATTTTAGTATTCTAATTCGAGTACGGTTTACAAATACACAACAGTTGGCGACGAGCAAGTTTCTTTACAAAGGACAATGCTGATTGAAGATCAACATACATCCGCTACAGTACAAGTACAAACATCTTTTCATATTGAGCCTTTTGATCCTGCAAATATGAATTGGAAGCGATGGCTACAGAGACTAGAAGGTGCGTTAAAAGTTTTTCAAATTAAAGATAGTTTACGTGTTCCATATTTACTACATTACATTGGAAACAAATCTTTTGAAATTATTTGGGACACCAGAAGATTCCTATACCAAAACTTGCTTAGAATTACCCGAAGCATTAGAACAGTTTTACTCTCCTGCGCCTTTAGAAATTGCTGAACATTTCCGGTTTTATCAAAGACATCAAAATGGGGGATGAAAGTTTAAAGGTATGAGTGCCAGATAAAACTACCCATCTTAAATGCTTTACTCACTAATAAACGGTTTACAGCGCAAAATATGAACTACGAATTCCAAAACCACAGAACGTAATTTATTAATTACTTGAGACAAACAGGCATAACGAACATCGAACAAATTTACATTATTGTAGTGTCAATAAAAGTCCCGTTTTAAGCGTAAACAACCTCGCGAATATTAACTCGGCAGTGGCCCCGTTTACAATCTGTCGAATACTGAAAACATTTTCATTTACACTTTTTTGACAATCTTAGAAAAAAATAGGTAAAACCGAGGCCACCAACGCACGGCGAGGGGTTGTCGCATTTTACGTTGCACGCACTTTTCGCAGTTTTTTAGGGAACATATTTAATGTCTCGGACATTCTCCCATCTGAGAAATATTTACTCAGTCAAAGAATTCTTACACATAGGAAGAGACAGTCACTGATTATATAAAAGTTTCTACTTACAGTCTGACAAAGTTCTCACAGATACCTTGCAGGTGTCTTACAAATTCGTGGACACCGAGTCACCTTCACCTCATCCGCTGATGTCGGATTGCTCGCATCAGTCGCTTCAACACTTCCTTCAGTCTGTTCTGGCGCAGTAGTCTCTGGAATTGGAGGCACCTCCATCAGCTCAGCGCATTCTAACGGGTAAAGACGCTGTAGCGGTCGCAGCATTTCACCTGTGGATGCCTTTAACCTCACTAAACGCACTTGACCATCTTTGCCAGTACACTGACATGCCCCAGTGGCCAGTTTCGTATTGTCATTACCGATAAGCACTACGTCATCAATTCCAATCGGACGACATTTTCCCTTCTCGGAAAGCAGCTTTAACTGTCCCAAATATTTAACACGAAAACGTCTTTACGGCACAACGATCCTCGGTTTACGGAGTCACAGTCAGGTAATCCCCACTTGACTTGTTCACGCAAAAACATGGAAGGAGTAAGGGGAGGGGGGGTGGCAAATCTTTGAGGTCTTCAGAACAGTAAGTTAGGGACAGAGCATTAACAACTGCCTCACAATCGCAGAGTGAAGTCAATAAGTCTTCATAGTCCAAACTAGCGTGACCCAGCAACTTACGCAATAAGTGTTTAAGTATACCAATCAAACGCTCCCAAAAACCACCCCACCACGCTGCAGTTGGAGGGTTAAATTTCCACGCAATACGCTGTACAGGGTTATCAAACGAAGACTAGACAAGGCGATTTTTTTACTTTCCCTGTACTTTTATAAAAAAAACTGAAATCTTATGTAATTTTCCCCTGCGAATTCGGATATGTTGAGCAAAAAACAATTGAACATCAAATAAAAGTGCTAGGAGTCACTTTGATATTTTTTTAAATGGAACACCCTGTATATTACTACATTTTTGGACTCTCTAGAGAAATCAAAACACATTTTGTGTATAATATCCTATACCTATCTTTAGCTGTTTACCAAATTTTGACACTTTGACAGGCACTAAAATCTAAACCGCACGAGATCAAAGAAAACGGTTTGCACATTCATATCTTGGGTTTTCACAAGCTATCGAATGATAGTAACTTTGAATTTAACCGGAGGTTTAAAAGTTCCGGTTAATTTTATCCGCAGGTTAAATTCGAAGACACTGCCATTCGATAGTTTATGAAAACTTAAGATAGGAATGTGCAAAACCGTTTTCTTTGATCTTGTGCGGTTTAGATTTTAAAGACTGTCAAAGTGTCAAAATACCCGACTATCAACTGTCAATATTTGGTAAACAGCTAAAGATAGGTATAGGATATTATACACAAAATGTGTTGATTTCTTTAGAGAGTCCAAAAATGTAGTAATATACAGGGTGTTACATTTAAAAAAATATCAAAGTGTCCCCTAGCACTTTTATTTGATGTTCAATTGTTTTTTACTGAACATAACCGTATTCGCGAGAAAATTACATAAGATGGCTATTTCACTTTTTTTTTATAAAAGTACAAAGTCAAAAAATCGCCTTGTCTAGTCCTCGTTGGATAATCCTGTACACTCATGTCACGTAAAACCGAGTCGCAATCAAGCGCCGAAAAAGCATTTTCGGCGCCAACAAAATTAGTCCCGTTGTCGCTATAAATAGTCTTAGGTCTTCCGCGCCTAGCTACGAAACGACGCAATGTTTGCAGAAAACTTGCGGTCGTAAGCGATGTAATCAATTTCAAATGAACTGCGCGGTAGACCGCAGAGACAAAAAGACATAGCCAAGCTTTCTGTCAATTTCTCAAAAATAACGGGCCCGCAAAGTCGACACCCGTGACCTCAAAGGGGACGGCCATATGAACTCTGTCGAGAGGAAAAGGTGGCGACTGCACTACAAACGGTTTTCCATTTTGCCTTTTACAAACAACACATTTGGTGATGACATTTCGAACACTTCGTCTTCCTCCGAGAATCCAATATCTCTCTCGAAGAATATTCAACAGACCTTGGGTTCCTACGTGGCATGACTTCCGATGTTCCAACCAAATTAAAGTCTGAACCAATGGGTGCTTAGGAGGCAAAACTATAGGAAATCGGTAAGCCTCTGTATCTTGCCTGTTAGACACTCTTGACTTTAGACTGAGCACTCCATTCTCATCATAAAATGGCTGAAGATTGCTAATACGCTTATCACTTTCTCCGGAAAACTATTCTTGCTGGATCAGCTTGAAAGCAAACGTCTCTGTAGCAGCACTCACCACTCTCTGTAGCTGTTAACTCACCACTTCTGCGGTCACACGGATGCTTCATATTGTAGCAAAAGCGGAATATCCAACCAAGCATTCGGATAGTCCTAGTGTAGATGGAAAAAAAATAACAAATTCCATTCACGAGGGAGTCCTACATCAGCAAGTGCCAAAACCATAATTGCGTATTTTCTTCTTCATTAACCAATGGGTTGTCTGAAGGCCACTTTTCGGGATCCTGGTACAGCCATGTAGGGCCCTCCGACCACTTGAGCTCAAACAGCTGCTTTGGAAAACGATCTCGCGAAGGTAGGTCTGCCGGATTCAAGAGACCTGGGACATGCCTCCATTTCTCTGCTGGAGTTAACTGGCGAATTTCGGAGACTCTGTTCCATACAAAAGTGCCCCACTGATCTTTTATTTGAATCCACGAAATAACAGTAGCGGAATCACTCCAAAAGTAATGTTCTGCTTCACTGCTTAGGTTTCCTCTAATACTTCTAAAAAGCCTTGCACCTATCACAGCAGCCAAAAGCTCAAGCCTTGGGATTGGCATTCTCTTCAAAGGGGAGACCCTGGCCTTGCTTGCTAACAGGAAAACATTGACTCTGTCTTGCATGTCGACTCGCAGAAAAATTGCACATGCGTATGAGTCCTTACTGGCATCGCAGTAAGTATGTATGCTGACATCTCGTGCAAAACTGCCACCAGTCAAGGTCCATCTTGGAATTTCAATTTTTAAAAAATATGGCAGCTCGCGAAGCCACTTCTTAAAATACTGCGTAGTGTCGTCATCCACAGGTTGATCCCATGTTATCTGTTTTGCCCACAGTTTTTGCAACATTCATTTGGGAACCAAAACAGTGGCCGATGTGAAACCAATAGGGTCAAACACCTGAGTTACTGACAGCATCTCTCTCTTGGTAACTGCTAAACCCTCAACATCAGTATCCAAAAATCCATGTAAGGGTCAAAACATCCCTCTGTGGGTGCCAATTTAAACCCAGCACAGGGCAAGGCACTGCATCCTTATCTGAGTCACCAATGCGGGAGTGCTCCCACCCTCTCCGATCAAACTGCCCTTCTGCCATGACTGCCACAGACTCCTGAACAAATGTTGCCAATGTGTCTTCATCTCGTACACTCGTGACCGTGACGCAATTACCACTACCCAAAATTAACTTCAACAGCTCTCTGATGTACATCTCAATCTGCATATCTTTGTTGCCAAACCTGTTAGACATTCTATCAACAATTTTATCATAATTATCGCTAATTGGCGGAAAGCTTTCTACCAGCTGTCGTGCCCTACTTCCAGGAACTGTGGCCTGTACGAAATACTCGATTTTTATCATGGTTATCAATATCAGGGTCATTTTGGATTTTCTGGAACTGGCCCCAGAAAGACAACCACCCCTGAATGCTACCATCATACGGTTTCAATTCAATGCGAGGTAATTTAAACTTTCGCTTACCTTGGCTTTCCGAGGCCTCCACACGCAAACTGCTCACCTGACTGCGGGCGCTCCGCTCAAATGAATCAGCTCCTTCAGAGTCGGCTACCTCGTAAAGCTTCTCGTATCGCAGTCTCAGCTCAATAAACCGCTTATTATATGTGTCATGGCTGTCCACCTCGATAGAAAGTTCCTCCTCCCTCGCGCTTTCCAACAATTCTTCGAAAATAGCACTGTCCCGAAGCTTTAAGCTATCATATTTCGGTTTCAAAGTATCCCAACAAAATCGAATGGCCGCATCATTCTCTTCAGAAAGGTCGAGATGTAATAAACCGGCAAATTCATTCGCCGTCTTCGTAAAAGAACCACGATATACTTTTCGGGACTTTTTCTGTGCCTCTAGATTCTCAGCCATTGCAAACTATACAAAAGTTCCTGGCAACAGTTTGCAGTCACAATAAAAACCGACTCATGAGTATCCAACAAAAATAATACGCGAGCACCTAAAGTTCATTCAAGGCTATTGCGCTGTTACGTCAGAATTTCTGACGTCAAAAGAAAACATCCATACGTCTTAGATAGACTCGTACGTTATTTTTTACACTAGCCAAAAGATGTCCCTGTACCTGTTTTCTATTCCGGAGCACGTTCCGTTTTTATCAATTTTACATACTTATGACAATAGGTTTGTTCTAGCAGCGATTTCAAACGGTTTCAAACCATCCGGAGTGTGCGCATAACGATATAAGCGTCGCTTATATCGATATGCGCAAACTCCGGATGGTTTGGAACCGTTTGAAATCGCTGCTAGAACAAACCTAATATTATTTTAAACGTCTGGGCATCTGAATAATACTTTTGACAGTTCGTTTAATTTAAAATAATAATATGCTTTTTATCGTCTAAAATCCGTTTAAAAACGATTTTAAATGGCAAAATTGTATAAAAATCCGAAAATTCGGACTTTTTTAGACCGATAGCTCTGGCTTCGGACGAATTTGTCGTGAATTTTGAAGCGAAAATTGATTTTAAATTCAACCGTCCATTAAAAATAAGCTGTGGTATGGATCCAAATACACTGCGAATATAATAATTAAAAAATAATACTTTTGACGGTTTGTTTAATTTAAAACATGCTTTTTTATCGTCTAAAATCCATTTAAAACGATTTTAAATGGAAAAATTGTATATAATACCGCCCTAGCGGCTAGAATTGGTTTGCGCATTTCCGTCTCATTTGCCGAGATTTGTCCTCATATCGCCGCGTAAGAAGTTTACACATCAAAAATACATTTTTTCTAGAGATATCATTTCTTAGTATTATCAAATAAATACAAAAAAAAATATTACTTAGTTACTTACATTGTACACAGCTTTCCAGGATAAAAGTGGTCTACCAGCACCTTTTTCACGTGTGAAATAATGCACTAATTTTAAAATTAAAGCTTGCTCTTTCTCACTGAACCGGTGGGGCATCTCAAAACGATTTTTATTAGCAATTATTAGCGTAAAACACAAACCAACTACCAAAAAATCAATAAATGAATTAAATCTGTTATTTTCGTTATGATATTTTGACATTGACGCAGATCGATGTCAAAGATTCCAATTTGACGGACCAATTTAGTACATACGTTCATTGCATAAAGCAAGATGGAATGATATGACGTAACAGCGCAATAGACTTGAACGGACTCTAGTAAATTTCTCTACGTACTTTTCCACGCACTCCGAAGTCTCAAAACGTCGATTTGCTGCTGTAAAACCGTCCTGTCATGATCGCCACAATGTGAGAGCCAGATAAAACTACCCGTCTTAAATGCTTTAATCACTAATAAACGGTTTACAGCACAAAATATGAACTACGAATTCCAAAACCACAGAACGTAATTTATTAATGACTTGAGACAAACAGTCATAACGAACATCGAACAAATTTACATTATTGTAGTGTCAATGAAAGTCCCGTTTTAAGCGTAAACAACCTCGCGAATATTAACTAGGCAGTAGCCCCGTTTACGATCTGTCGACCACTGAAAACGTTTTCTTTTACACTTTTTTGACAATCTTAAAAAAAAAAAATAGGTAAAACCGAGGACACCAACGCACGGCGCATTTTACGTTGCACGCACTTTTCGCAGTTTTTTACGGAAAATATTTAATGTCTCTTGTTGTAGCCTTACAGAAACTTTCCATATACTGTAATTTTGGTTCCTACCTTAAAACTGCACTACGAAATCAGTTCGTTTTTGGGATTGCAAGTAAAAGGATCCAGTCCAGGGTATTGGAAACGTCAGATTTGGATTTTGACAAGGTTCTCAAGATCGCCACGAGTATGGAATTGTCAACGAAAGATGTGAATCAGCTACAGGGTGGAAGAAATTCAAATTCCGCAAGCTATTCAAAGGAGGTGAACGTCATGGGAGAAAAACCAAAGAAATCGAAGAATAAATTCAAGCAAAAATAATATGTCAAATTATTTTTCGAATACACTTTCTAATTCAAATATTAAATGTTATAGGTGTGGTGGTGGACATTTGGCTACAGAATGCAAGATGAATAGAAATATTCAGTGTCAAGGATGTGGCCTTCGGGGACATCTGCAAAAAGTTTGTAAAAAAGTCTACTCAGGCTAACCAGGTGGAAGAAATTTTGCAGGTGGGACAAGAGGAATACAGGGAAAAATATTTTGATACAGTTCAAGTAAATAATAAAAACTTCAAATTTGAGGTCGATAGCGGCGCGGCTGTGACATTAATGGGTAAGGATCATTTCTTGTCTTTTTTTCCTGGTTCGTCCATCATCAATACAGAAGTATTGTAAGTTATTGCAAAACTTCAATTAAAATTATAGGTTACGTTGAAATAGAGGCGACATATCAAAATATAATTACAAAGAAAATTAATGTCTATTTAACTCAATTAGATCGACAACCTTTGCTAGGTAGAGTGGATACAACAACTCAATATTCAATTGCATAATGTTACTTTAACTTCTAGCTTTACGCAGGAAAAATTAGATTGCATGTTTAAAAGATATCAGAGTATATTTGGACTATCAAAAATTACAGGTATTCAAGCTAAATTGACTCTAAAACCTAATGCTAGGCCCGTATTTTTGAGAGCTCGAACAATGCCATTCAAATTGATACCTCTGGTTGAAAAAGAGTTAGATGATTTAGTAGAAGGCGGTACTTTTGAAAAAGTTAATTCTTCAGAATGGGCCACACCAGTGGTACCTATTTTAAAAAACAATAAAAAAGTACGTTTGTGTGGCGATTTTTCAGTTACAGTCAATTCTCAATCAGTGGTTGATGATCATCCATTGCCAAACATAGATGGACTTTTTCATCCATGGCTGGTGGGGAAACTTTTTCTAAAATTGATCTGCGACAGACAAATGGAGATATGCCCTGAAGACACACATTTACTTGCGGTGAATACACATAAAGGTTTGTTTCGCTGCAAAAGGCTTTTGTACGGAATTGCATCAGCGCCTGCAGTTTCGCAGAGGGAAATTGAAAATATTTTACGTGATATACAGGGAGTTTCTGTTTTTCTAGATGACATTAAAATCTCTGCCCGTTCGGATGAAATTCATATACAAGACTTGAATCTGTTTTTCAAAGATTAAAACATTATAATATCAGAGTGAATATTGAGAAAAGTGGATTTTTTTAAAGATAAAATTAACTATTGTGGTTATGTTATTGACAAATTTGGAATTCATAAATCTCCTACAAAAATTGTTGCTATAAATAAAATGCCTAGACCAACAATTGTTACTGAACTACGAGCATTTATAGGCATGATTAATTATTACGGTAGGTTTATTAAGAATTTAAGTTCTAAACTTTATCCTCTTAATAAATTGCTTTGCAAAGATGTTTCCTTTAATTGGTCAAAAGCGTGTGAAGCATCATTTTTAAATGCGAAAGCTGCTTTCTAAAGCAATAATTTTCTAGTGCACTTTGGTACAAAAATGCCAATACTTGTTGCAACGGATGCAAGTTCATACGGGGTTGGTGCTGTGTTGTTTCATGTGTATCCAAATGGTTCAGAAAGAGCGATTCAGTATGCATCACAAACTCTTTCTGAGACCCACAAAAAAATTATTCTCAAATAGATAACGAAGTTTACGATCATTTTTGCAATACAAAAATTTCATCAATATGATGTTTTTGAAGTAGATCAAATTGAAACTTTGCCCGTATCTACTGTAATGTTAGCTGAAGCTACCAAGTCTAATTTGATAAAAATTCCTGATGCACTAACTACGGGTAAAATCATTCACGAAAAGTACAGATTTCATATCGATCAAGCAGAGTTCAGTTTACAGCAAGGTGTCATAATGCGAGGATAACGAGCTGTAATTCCAAAATGTTTACAACACAAAATTATATCAGAATTACATACCGGTCATTTTGGCATAGTTAAAATGAAGGGTTTATCCCGAGGTTATTGTTGGTGACCTGGTATTGATTCAAGTATAGAAAACTTGGCTAAAAACTGCAGTAATTGTAATGAAGTTAGAAATAACCCTGCAAAAGCAGAACTTATTTAGGAACCGTCATCTGAACCTTTTCAAAGGGTACATGCAGATTTTGCTGGTCCATTTATGGGTTACATTTTTTTTTCATATTATGAAGGATATTACAGCCTCAAGTACTATTAAAAAATGTAAAGACATTTTTTGCACGTTTTGGTATTCCGAAATATTAATGATAATGGTAGCAGTTTTAGCTCGAAAGTATTTCAAAATTTTCTAAAATTAAATGGAGTAGTATCTAAGTTTACTGCACCATATAATCCTTCTACAAATGGCAAAGCTGAACGTTTTGTTCAGACATTAAAAAAATCTTTGAAATCTTTGCGTTACAAGTACAAGTTTTGATTTACATTCTTCAGTACAAAAGTTGTTACTACAGTATCGTATTATGCCACCCTCTACAACAAATATTTCGCCTTCAAAATTGATTTTTGGAAGACAAATTAAAAGCAGAATAGATTTGATGTTTACTAGTGATTCCTCGGGTGAATGAGGAGGTGAATGTGTCAAAGCGGTGCACAGTGCTCAAAGAGGGACAAAGAGTAGAGTGCAGAAATTATACAGGTTCTAAAAAATGGCTTTATGACAAAGTATACAAGCGCATAGGTAAATTACACTACTTGGTTCGTATTGATGATGGGACGCATTGGGAAAAGGCACATAAATCAGCTAAACAGTCAAGCGACCTGGAATTGGATTATTATGTACCAGTTACAGATAGTACTACTGAAGGTAATTTGCAATTCATCTCCGACACTGTATTATGATATAATTTCTCCAGATTCACTTGCAAATGAGCATATACCACTTGCAGATCTTTCCGAATCTCAAATCAAAGAAGGGCATTCTAAAGAGCCAAATGCCATCAGACAATAAAGAGATAGGAAAGTTCCCTCAAGTTTTAATGATTTTCATTTGTTCTAAATTGCAATGTTTCGTTATAAGAGGAAGAGGTGTTAGATAGTTACGTTCTTTATACACTGTATAATAATTTATATACAAATTAACGTAGTGACTGGGGAATGGTTGGTAGGATAACAAGTGATTGTCAATAGAATCGGGGAATTGATTAGAAGTGAATATAATAAAAAAAATACTGAAAAGACTCCAGCGAATTTTAGTATTCTAATTCGAGTACCGTTTACAAATACACAACACTTATCAAATATGTGTCAAAGTGTCAGTATAAACAATACGGAATCACACAATTTGAAAGTCACTGCGGGTGTTCCCCAGGGATCTATACTCGGACCCTTATTATTAAGTTATGTCATTGACCTCCCCGTTTGAACATATCTGAAACTTTTACCATTTTCGCGGATGACACCACTATACTCTGGCGGCACAAGGATCCTCTGTAGCTTGAAAATATGATTGCAAATTATTTAATCACCTTCAAGAAATGCCATGCTAACTATTTAACACTGAACGTAAGTTCCCAAATGTGTGTTTTAAGTGTGATTTCTATTGGATGCCAAACCTGTAATTAACCTCCAGATCAACAAATTCCTTGCAGATCATGTTTTGTCTTTAAATAAAAAGCTATGCGATTAAGGTGATCTCTCGCAAATTGGATGCCGAAGTTGCAACGAGTGTGTACTATGCGCTTATTGAAGCACGACTTCGCTATGGCATATGTTTTTTGGGGATGTTATGGGGATTGCTTTTATCGATCGGTTTTTGTCTTGCAGAAGCAAGCAATAAGATTTGTCTGCATGGCAAAACCCAGAGAGTCATGCAGACCACTGTTCCTATCCTTGAGGATACTTACTTTGGCTTCATTGTTTATTCCGGAAACGATATGTCCATGAAAAAATTCGATCGGAAATTGAACAACAGTATAGTGATGCAATTTGTTTTAATAACTTCACTGTGAGACTTACTATACCGTCCACTGAACTAATAAAGAAATCAGTCATATATTCTGGCAAAACATTAATAGGCTACCAGGTTCCATAAGACAAATTGTCTGTAGAAAGAGAATTTCTGATTGGAAGGGTTTACTATATAGTGGATGAGTTCTTTTTGGGCCCAATTGCTTGATTTGGACTAGGTTGGCTTTATTTAATTATATGTTTGGAATCATATTTGTGATGCGTAGTAAAAGTTGTAATTTTACTTTATGTTGAGGCATCTGCTTGCATAATTACTGTACTCCATTAATTTTATTATGTTTTGTCGCTATAATAATTGTTATTTTACTCTTGTGGTTTTTTTTTAGTAGCTTAGTCAATGAGATTATTTTAAGTCTTAGACAATAAAGCATATTTTCAATTTGAATTTGATATATTTTTTGCTAATAATAGACAAGTCAAAGTCAAAGTGAAAAAGTACTTTATTGCCTAGAAATAAATTTTATTGACAAAGCAGGTTTTTTGCTAAAATAAATAGTATGTCGGTAATATAAATACAATACAACACTCAAGAGAATCACTAAAATCTAAAACCTAAAGCAGAGACAGGAGAACAAATCACATTTAATAGCTTACATACACAATACATATCACATTGTGTAAATAAATAAAAATATAGCAAAACAGCAGGCATTTTTAAGAGAGTGAGTCAGCATAATATTCAGTCAAGTTGTAGTACGGATTTCCGATTCCTTATACTGATCAGTGCCTCTTTAACCTCATGGATCTGCGTGGGGAAAAAACAAAACGAGTCGTGCATGGAGAAACCATCCAGAAACGAGATAGGACCAACAGCCGTCGACAAATTTCGGGTCAAACTACTTACGATGCTGCAATAAAATGTATTCAATCCATCAGGATCGAATCCAATCTCGCAACAACCATGGTTAGACCTGTTGCACAACTCACCAACAATAGACCAGCTCTCCCGCTGCCTATTAGTAGCAGTCAAGAGCCTCTCACTATAATATAGTGTTTTTACAGCATTAACAATTTTCCGGTATATACTGCGGTACCTATATAAGCCTACATTATTACAAAGTTTCTTTAAATGGTTGTCTGAGCGAAGGTTAGCTGCGGATAATTTAAGGCCTTTGTAACCCATGGTTTACGCTTCCGGGGCTTTGATTGAATCCACCGCATGGGGAAAGACCTTAAAATATATCGAGACCGCCCTAAACCAAGCCAATCCACATGAAGGCACGAATCATGGAAATTATCAAAGCCAGCCCTGCTAAGAATTCGACCACGCCGCCGAGTATTATTCACCTTAGTCAATGTCAATATATTGGCAAAAGTACAACTCACCGCCTCATGATCCGAAAGTCCCGCACCAATCACCGAGCATGAGACATTGTCAAGGTTCGATCACACGTAATCAATCGTAGTGGCCGAATTCCCGCTTATCCGAGTAGGTGAGTCAACATGCATGCTTAAATCATACGATGTAGCCAAGTTTGTAAGCAAAACAGTATTAATTGAATGATTTTAAGTAAAATTTATGTTTAGTTCTCCAGTCAAAATTACCTTAGAACAAGAAGGGAGTTGTCACAAGATATCAAGCCGATTCAAAGACTCCGCAACTTGAGCCGAGGGAGATCAGTAAATACAAAGAATATATAAGTTGTTTTGCTTACAAAAACATAATGAAAACTCAAAAGCACCCTCGTTTAGTAGAAAATTAACTTTGTCAATAGTCAGAAAAGCAATCAATAAAGCGGGACAATAAAACGGACCAGTATATTGCACGAAAAAGAGACCATAGAATTTGGTATGACCTGAGAAGGTCCTGACTAAAATTAAGGTGCAGCCATGCAATGAATTTTTCCTACAGAACATTGTGATTGGAACATAATCCTGTACATAAAAACATTCATCTGGCTTTAGCCAGTGCTCAGTAACTTAAATTTATTTCTTAATGATTGAATATTTAGTAGTATCAGAGATAGTTCAGAAGTGACACTGCTTGGTGCACTCCCAAAGCCAGCTTTAGTGATAGCCTCCTCATCAGGAGGCGAAACTATAAAAAATTATTACAATCACTCTCACTGCTTTCATCAGCAGGTGCAATATCAATATTAACAACTATGGTCACAACCTACTGTTTTCCCTGTGTTGCTCTGGGGATTGGATACCCGGTCCATATCAACCTCCACCACCATCACAGGCTCAGTACTATTAGCACTTTCTTTGACCTTTGAAACGAAAATTTTGAGAGACTTCAGAAGCATCCTGAGGCTTTATAAAGATAAGATTTTTTTGTTTAGAGCAATGACAGCTGCTAATGCGATCAGGTTTGATGTGTTCAATACATCTTTCAGCTACCTGCTATAAATGAAATCTGACCCTTAATAAGTACTTTAATGTTTTATACATATCTTTTAGACTTTTTTTTATCTTGTTCAGATTTGACTTACCCTTTGTTATTTTAGTAGTCATATTAAATGTAATATTATAGCTAGTACCTTGTATGATCCAGTATGTCCGGTTTATAAATAATAATGATGTTAATAAATAATATATGGTCATTAATTACCATATATTTTATTAGAAAAACAAACCAAATGAAATAGTTCTCAGAAAAACAATAAAAATATAAAATAACTAGGTCAACTGTTATAATGATTATTAGATTCACAAATTACCTTACAAATGAGCATGAGTTTTAATGACCCAAGAAATTACCTTGTAATATTGTCACCATTTTGCTCAAAATTAAGAATTTGTTCACTTCTTTTTAGAGGTTCATCTAAAGTTTTCCATTCTTCTTTCACTTCTAATTTTTCATCGCCATTATTACTTTCATCACTGGGTTTTATACATTTTCCTCGATCAATTGTACTATTTATCCGTAAATTAATTTTAGATCTTGTGTTTCTTTCATCATAACTCATCAATAGGAGATTAGGCAATTCTGATTGATGTCTTTTTTTTAATTCAAAATGAGCTAAAATAATTTGTTTCCGAAAATTTACTGCCGATTCCAATGCTCGAAAACAATTTTGACAGATCTGTTTGGGAAGAATATCATTTTCAGGTACCTTAAAATGATAAATTGATATAAAAAATACTATGTACCTTTTTATAATATTTTATCTTAACCTAAAATGACCCGTATTTAGTACTTGAAAAATTTAAATTGTTATGTTCATGAAATTAAAATTGATTCTCAAATCACACTTGATATCATATAAAAATGTATATAATAATCCCAAGTATTATCCACAGCACTATATGAATTAGGTAACAATTGCATACACGTTTTTCTGCTATTTTTGGATTATAAAGAACAATCGTCTTTTTTTTTTCAACCAAGGTAATATTATGGCTTTTAAATGTTCACCTCACGCATGGTCCACTGTGGCATGGCCCTTCGATCACTTTGCTCGCTATGAGGGCGCAACCAACAAAAATTAACCCAAATTAAAAAAAACAGACATAACCTTAAAGTTAAATCAAAAAAGTACTTTATTGCCTAAAAATAAATTTCAATGATAAAACAGGTTATTTGCTAAAATAATCCCTCACCTACATGGTTATTTGCTAAAATAATCCCTCACCTACCCCGAATGCATTGACGCATCTTGTATATCAGTGATGGTGTGTCAAGAATAAACAAAGATGTAAGAGTAAGAATTCTCTGAGACAGAAAGTGAGTTCGGCAAGATTCTATCTGGCTCACATTTTCTATGAAACCGACAACCTTCTTCTAAAGAACGAACAAAATATTGAGCAGATGTCGGCTACCAGCACCCCAAACCCAAAATGGAATTCCATATGTGAGGTGTGATTCAAAAAGGGCAAAATAGGGTGTGATGGTGTGTCAAGAATAAACACAGATGTAAGAGTAAGAATTCTCTGAGACAGAAAGTGAGTTCGGCAAGATTCTATTTGGCTCACATTTTCTATGAAACCGACAACCTTCTTCTAACGAACGAACAAAATATTGAGCAGATGTCGGCTACCAGCACCCAAACCCAAAATGGAATTCCATTCTGAGGTGTGATTCAAAAAGGGCAAAATAGGGTGTCCGCGCTATCATATGGGCCAAGTTCCAAACGCGTCCTGCTTATTGCAAAATATCCCGACAAAAGCCTCCTGCGCAGCTTCAAAATGTGATCTTCAAACCGAAGTTCACCAGAAAACATTGTAAACCTTCCCGAAATTTTAACTTGGATAAGGTCATTTACATAGATCACGAAGAGAAGGGATCCCAAGCCAGACCTCTGAGGAACGCACTCAACACATATAGCCGCCGACCGCACACCAGACACAATGACTGACTGATTGCGACCACCAAGATAGGAGGCAAACCATGCATGAGTCGAGCCTAAACTCATAACACTCGAGCTTTGACAGCAGTATTCCGTGGTCCACGCAGTCAAATGCCTACAACAGATCACAAAACACTGCTGCCGCCGCCTTTCCCCCATTGATATAGTTGCAAACCCTCTCCAGGAAACTCAAGATGGCGTCATGGGTACCCTTTGAGTCTTGAAATCCAAAATGGTTTGGCGCAATCACAATGCGTCTCGAGTTACTTCCATATTTTCCTTTTTGCAATTTTCTCAACAACCTTTGAGAGGGTAGGCAACAGGTAAATAGGACGAAAGTTAGAAAATTCGTTCAGATCACCCCCTTTTTGTAGGGGGATGACTATTACCAAAAAACAATTTCTCTTCTTCACCATTATATTTGCAACACTAGATATAATCCAAAAATAGCAGAAAACCGTCTAAGCAATAATTACCATGAACTACATTATCAAGTTGACAGATTTATTTAGATTATTTATAGCAAATGTTCATTTTTCAGAAGACGTGTCAGATTAGTTTTTGTATGTCTATATTACCTAAGCATGCAACTGACCTATAGAAGTGTAGCACAGTACATTTTGCTGTGCAGAAACTACTTTCCTGTCAAAAAAAAAATAAAATAAAGCTGCACTTGTGCAAAAGACTAAAAACAGATCGAACAGGGGTAACTTTCGAAGCTAATGGCAGGCAAATTAGCCCATCAAAATCGATTAAATACTTGGGCATACACATAGGGGGAAACTTATATTTTGACCAGCATGTAGAAAAAACAATAATCAAAGCACAAGAAAAGACGGCTTCTATCGACAGACTAATGTCGAATATTGGTGGTCCTAGATACGAAAAAAGACTGCTACTTTACAGTACCATGCAGTCAATAGTTCGCTATGAAGCAACGATGTGGGAACCGATGGTAGGTATGAAGAAGTACAAATGTAAGAGTCTACAAAGGAAGGCGTTGGTCAGAGTCGCATGTGCTTATCGAACCATCTCCACAGAGGCCATTCAAGTAATAGCAGGAGTACCACCTATTGACCTAATTATACAAGAGAGAGCCAAGCAAAAGTAAGAAAGAGGGGCTAGAAACAATGAATAGAGGAAGGCAAAAAGAAAGAGCATATCCTTCTTGACGTGATGCTGAAAGGCGGTTCCAAGAGGAAAGCATGCAATAGGGGAGAGGGTTTTTAGTTGGTCGGTGACCCTTGGAAGGAAGCTAGCCCGCACTACCCTCGTCATAAATCGGAAGACCGGACAGCACCCATGTTGACAGGACAATAAACGGGGGTGTCTGACATGCAGATTTTCCTAAAACCCTAAAACAAAAGGTCCGTTTGGTTGCGCTCTCGGAGCGAGCGAACCGAGAGGAGGCCCATGCGCGAAGTGAAATATTGGTAGAATGATAAAAAAATTAATCAACTGCATGGGGCCGAGCAGCTCTTTTCCTTAACTTTCTTACGCTCTGGAATATTTATAAAAGTAACACATACTTTTAACAAAATTTGTCTTTGCAAATTCAATATTTTCTATTTTTATACACTGTTTTACCCTACCCCGCACCGCTATTCACTCCATTGTCCCGCAAGACAGTCGATTACTGTTGGGTTTCCGCAGATAAAAAACGTCCAAAAATGACGTAAAAACACTCAATTTATATGTTTCTGTGGAAAACACGGCAAAATCGGTCTGACACGTCTTCTAAAAAATTACCAAAAAAAAATAATAAACATGTTCATAATGCACTAAGAAGCTCAGGTTCTGGTTTCATATAAGCACTGTCCATTTTGAAGCTTTTTTTGGGTTGTGTGGAAAGATTACATCAAATCGGACACATGAACGCAAAAAAAAATTGCGGATGAGGCACATTTTCACAAAATAAATTCAAAATCAAGATTAAAATTTAAGGTACGCTTTTTGCTAATGAACACAATTCCAGTACACTTTGTCCTAAGGTATGGTCGCCGAAGATTAGTAATAACATAATATACAGCATCTTTTCTTAAAAATTGTAAGTAAAACTGTTTTTTTTTGCACTTTAAATTGATAATATAATATTTATGAAGGATACGTCAACATGACACTATTTCTAAATTATAATTATATACGTTGGCTTAGCTTAGCACGGCTCAGCTGTCGTAGTGGTAGGTGTTGCCAAGTGTAATTTCTATTTGGTTCTAAAATATAATTGCCTCGTGTTGAATGCATTCAGCCCGTACTTGACAGATGATGATTCAAAGGTACTTTGGGACGAAAACTTTTTATAAATTCTTGGCTAAGTAAAATAATATCAAAACTTCGAATATATGATTTACTAGAATTCATTTTGGTTTTCTGTTAAGTGTGGTTGGACAAGCGCGTAGCCAACGCCACCTACACTACAAGGCCATGAAGCAGCTAGTTTTGGGCGAAGATGAGTCATCACACTTCGACCGTCGACTTATTTGTTTACATTAATATTTTTCACTCGGTTTATTTAATTATTTTATAACGTGCAGATATTATAATTATATTTCGTAATGGTTTCTTGTGGGAGATTTCAAGTAAGTTGATGTCCTTCTCCGAAAATGTCCACACTAAACGCAGAAAGAGCAAAGACCCCCTTATATATTTATCTGTGATCAAAGATCGAATATCGAGAAATGGAAAAGGAAACCGCTATGGCTGAAAGTTTGGATATAGCAACAGCAACTATTTACAGTAAAATGAAGTAATCGCTTTTACTTCGCTACATGAAGCTTATATCAAGATTAATGCACTGAATAGTTGAAAGGAAAACGAAGAAGAAACTTTGTGTTTTTTTCTCTATTTAAATGAACCAGCTGAAGGATACACAAGAGTGTCTGTGTTTCTGCCAGAAAACTTGAACATTCAAGCGTTTTTGGGCCATGTGTTCAGACCAGACTGTTATAAAACTACTAGTGCAGTTCGGGTATATTATTAAGTACTTTAAATAAAGTGCTTCATGAAGCCAAAATATTTTTGATTGACAATAAAAATGAAAATGATATAACATCAACTATATAACTGTAACTCTACTAAACTAACTAGTTAAGTACTCGTATTTATACTAAAATTACTCTTGCGTGAAAACTAGAATTCAACAGTGTCTCCTAGAACAGCATAGTAAAACTGAGCTGCTTCGGAACCTCCGGTTGCTATTGTGGCAATAAATGTCACAATACTTATTGGTTCATACGACTGCTTTGGATCTTATTCATAGTACTTATACAACATAGAAAAATCACTGCTTTTTGTATTTATATATGTGATATTTGTTTTACTTGACATGACTCAAGCTAATTAACCATTATTTATCTATTGATTGCAGTCTCATTTTTCAACAATAAAACAAAAGTATAATCAAGCCTAGATCTAACATGTGTATGCTATATAAATGAGTCTACAGCCTCACACGCACCAAAAGCGAAACAGCAAAAAGACAGTAAAGAGGTAATAATATTATTTCAAATCACATATAAACTATTCCTATAGAGTTCCTACAAACCAAGCTATTCACAGAATAAAATAAAGTAAGCTAATGTTAACGGTATGCTACAATCTAGCAAAGTTCACCTTAAGACAAGTGCATTTCAAAATGCTTAAAGGTGGAATTCCCTCGGAGCGGCTATCGCTGAGCGATAATCGCCATAGGTATGTTTTCCAACCAGCGTTCGCGACATTAAATTTCAAGCGTGTATCGGTAATTTTCCTATTAGTTGTTCGTTCGTTCTGTGTCAGTCAGTCTCAGAGAAGGCAGTTTGCGACGCACGCTGCCCCTGACGATTATCACTGGAGGCTGTCGCTTGGAGGAAAGTGATTCGCTGAACGATCATCGCAGCTATCGCTCGGAGGGAATTCCACCTTTAGTGGACAGAAAAAATTTAGGAGAGGATGTTGATTAGTAAGAGAACATGGGCCTGGAAATAAAGGAATAATAAAAAAAGAAAACAAAGGTTGGGATGTTTCTCGCATTAAAAGGTGGTACATAAAAAGTGATGTTGGAAGTGAGCTAGGGACAGTCAACAAGGGAGTTAAGAATTTTAAAAAGAACAAGATCGTGTTTGTTTTTTCTTTCTTGAAGTGATGACAGATTTAGCCTCCGACATATTTCATCGTAGCTATATTCACTGTCTCTAACGAATTTCTTGTCTTCTTCTGTACATGCTAAATCCTGTCAATGTGGAAAGCAATTGAGAGTCCCAAACCGAGGCAGTATAGTCCAAAAGGCTTGCTATGTCAAAAAATAATTACGTTGACAAAAGAACAACATTTTTAGATACCAATAAATTTCAAACCATTCAATTTGATCCAACTAACATATTTCAAAAACAAATTAAAGACGTAGTTAAAAATGGTAGCTTATTCATAGATTCTGATAAATTTAACTTATTCAATATGAATCCAATAGTACCAAAACTATATTCTTTAGTTAAACTTCATAAAATAGAAATGACAATTAGACCTGTAGTATCGTTTATGTCAGCCCCATCATACAAAGTATCTAAAAAATTAATCAACATAATCACACATCATTGTAAATTCTCTGCAAAATATGGCATTAAAAATTCGTACCAATAATATGAAATCTATAGAATTGCCAGAAAATTCGAAATTATTTTCCTTTGATGTCCAAAACTTATTCCCGAGTATACCGCCAATAGAGACCATAAACATTATAGATCTAATCTTAACCCGTAAAAAAACTAACCCAATCATAAAACAAGATATATTAGACCTACTTGTAACCTGTCTAGACCAAAATTACTTTGAATTTGACAATAAAATATACACCTCAAAAGAAGGCCTAATTATGGGTAATCCCTTAAGCCCTTTGTTAGCTGAAGTTTTTATGGATAATTTAGAATCGCCTATACATCAACACCCTCCTGCAAAAAAGTTTTTATTTTGGTACAGGTACGTCGATGGCGTTATCGCTTCTTTTCGAGGTACTGATAGACAGTTACACAGTTTTCTAAATTATATAAATTCGTTACATCCCTCCATAAAATTTACATTTGAATTAGAGAATAATAACTCCATCAACTTTCTAGACCCAATTCTAACAAAAATAAATAAAAACATAAAATTATCTATTTATCATAAAGAGTCGCACACAGACAGAATAATTCATAATAATTCTAATCACCCTTACAAATATAAAAGTTCAGCTTTCAATAGCTACTTAAATAGATTACTGCATGTTCCTCTCAATAAAGTAGATTACGACAAAGAACTAAACATAATTAAACAAATTGCAATAAATAATGAATATAAACCGGATCTAATTGAATCTTAATTAAAATATAAACTATATATTAAAGCCATAAGCTTAGTCTATCCAAAATTGTGGTCTCCAAAAGTTATGGAAAGCCAAAGTGTGTGAAGCATAAGCAATTTCCACCATCTCTATCGGCAACATCGACCACGCGTTTCGATCTGTCTTTATGGATCTCGTCAGGTCGATGCAGCCGTATGACAGAGATGATGGCAATTGCTTTGCCTGCGTCTTATGAACCGTACTTGACGGGACACAGTGGTAAGATGTTATTCGTAGAAATCGCACATTTCGTGTCTGCAATACCAAGTATGCAAGTGAAAATCAAG